>CM053027.1:303262181-303847181 GCA_028564925.1 Lithobates sylvaticus | reverse complement strand
GGAGGCGGTCATGGCTGAACCCTATTGGCAGAGAAAAAAAAAAAACAGTGGCTGCTTATGATAGATAGTGCGTAGAGATTTACTAACGCTTCACTGTATTGCCATCCACAACATGGCCGCCCCGCCTACCCGTCGCCGCCATCTTGCTACACCCCGCACTTCCCCACAGTAACGATACACGAGAAGGGGGGCAAGCGGACATCTTGTTACACCCAACGGAGTTTTGCATTTCACAGTTACTTTTAACAGGTAACGGAGCTTATAAGGTGAAAAAGTAATTAGAAATCCAACGAACTGTTTAGATGTTGAATTTTAAAAGCAGCAGCAAGCCTGCTGTTCTCACAGGTTTGCTAATGTGACAGAACACCGCTGCTTTTATAATTCAACATGTAAACAGTCCGATGGGTTTCTAAATACTGTAGTTCACCTTATATGCTCCGCTTCCTGTTAAAAATAACTGTGAAATGCTAAACTCCGGTGGGTGTAACAAGATGTCGAAGTATCTTTACTGTGGAGGAGTACGGGGTGTAGCAAGATGGCGGCGACCGACCGCACTTCCGTTACCAATTCTAACGTGTCGCCTAATCTGACGGAACATCGTAGGACAGAGGATGTGGACACGTGACGTCGCTGGCTGCGCCCTATTGGCGGAGCGGAGGTGGCGGCTGAGTTTGAATCTGTGCGGTGTATTTCCGGGCTAAGCGAAGCGGGCGGCTAAGGTAAGGACCGGGCTGGGGGTGACTTATTAGTACAGCTTTGCGACACAGTCTGAAGGCTATTAGTGCTCACATATAGTACTGATATCATCCCACAATAATAATTTCGTGTTCCCGAGTCCTTCACTGACTCTCACTGACTCTACAGCTTCATAGTAACCGCCCCAACGAAATGCCGACCTGGTATTAGGCAGGTCATACACTCCAAAGGGGCCTCAGTCACTCTTTTATCATTGCTGTAACAACAGTCCAGCTTGAAGCTCCATTCAGACCTTGGTGTTTTTGTGAATGTGTGCAGATGTGCATGAAAACGTTACTGGCACCCTAAACACAGCAGGAAGACTGTTCTGTGTAGAAAAACATTTAGCAAGCGCATCAAAACACGCGTGAAGCGCAACACTCCAAAAGCTACAGGAGCCTCTTTGGCACATTGGGCAGCCCATTGAAATCAACCGATCAGCTGCACTATTAACAGTAAAAAGGCGAGGATGGAACGCATAGATCCCATTTCAAATGCCAAACGTGGTAACTCGTTTCTAGCTGTGTTTCGCGTACACGCGTTTTTTAATTTTTGGCTATTTTTTTTTCAAATGCTTCTAGACGCAAATGCGGCTAAACGGACGTTTTTAGACGCCGGTTTCTATCTGTCAAGTTAAATCGTTCAGGAGAGGTTGAACAACGTCCCGTGTACATAAAGCCTTAGGAGATATTCACTTTGCATGCTGACGTCAGCGGCACATGCGATGTGAAGGTCCGGCAGAGGCTGCCGAACCTTGCCGGAAAGTGACGACATCTCAGCTCTGGCCACTCACAGCGCCAGAGCCGCCAACTCGGAAGACAAGACGAGGGGAGAATGTCAGCTCCCTCGGCAGTGACCGGGATCAGATGCAGACACCTCGTTCTAAGGTAAGTATTTCATAATGAGCTAATATATAATTATTATTTTTTTTTGTGCTGGTATACAACTGCTTTAAAGCAGAGTTCCAAATAACAACAAAGCCTGGGGAATGCCCAGGAAAAAACCCAAGCCTACTTACGAACCAGCTGGCAGACAACCAAATTACCCTGTCTAACAGTATGCGTTAATAACAGGGGTTTAGTCCGCATGCATTTGCTAACGCATGTAAGCCAGAGAGCCTCCTCACGGCACCCTGGTATCTGCGCTCCTAACACTAAAATATGAGTGTACCCACAGTAGAGGCACATGCATTTAAAGCAGAGTTCCACCCACTTTTGAGAGGTGGTCTTAAACGAAAAAACACCTCTCCACCCCTCGTGTTTTGGATATTGAAATTTTATATATTTTTTTCCAATAGTACTATTTTGAAAGTACAAGTGTACTTCCGATTGGCGGGGCCGCTGCCCAGGATGTAATGCCTTCTTCGGCGAGCACTAAGGATCATCCTTAGTTGGAATGGCCCTGCCTGCACCCGATCGAATGGACGGATTGGTCTCAGGGGGCCGACATTGCGGGCTCCCTGGACAGGTAAAGTGTCCTTATTAAAAGTCAGCAGCTATAGTGTTTGGAGCTGCTGACTTTAAAAATAAATAAATAAATTTGCGGCTGGAACTCCGCTTTAGGCTGCATTCACACCTGAGCGTAGCGTTTTCAGGCAGAAAAATGGTGGCGTTTTTACCGCGTTTTGTCGCGATTTTGTATAGAGCAAAAGGTCACCAAGGTAAAAAGAAGAAAAACGCCCAAATCTGCCCGATTCGAGCGACAAAAAAGGGTCCGGAACTTGTTTGAGCTTCAGGCGTAGGGCTTCAGGCGTTTTGGAGTGGAGATGTGAACCATCTCCATAGAGAATAATGTATTTTTTCCCCTCTAGCGTTTTGTCCCTTCAGGCGAAAAAACGCTCAGGTGTGAATGCAGCCTTAGCCTTGCAGGAGTTAAAGAGGTGTGCCCCTTAAAAATTTTTTTTTTTTAAGTCAGCAGCTACAAATACTGCAGCTGCTGACTTTTTAGAATCAGACGCTTACCTGTCCTAGGGTCCAGCGATGGGGGGAACGAAGCCCCCTCTTGTTCCCCGCTTTGCTCGCGTTGCCGGCATCCTTGCTGTGGCCACCCGGCTGTGGCTTCACAGCCGGGCACCCACTGTGCATGCGCGAGCGGCGCCGCACGCCGTGATACGCCGCTCAGTCATCTGGGACCTGTCACGTGTCCCAGATGACTGACTGCCGAGGGGAAGTGACATTTTTAGCCCGGGCTATTGAAGAGGCAGATTTCCTGGGACCGCCTAGCAACAGGGAGAAATAGGTAAGTGAAATTTTTTTTTTTTTTTTTTTATCCATTTTTTTTAGCTCATTTGCTGCACAGACCATTAATGTTGAAATTTTGGGGGAAACACCACTTTAAATGTCATTTTTTTGCATGTGTGCGCTGTAGGGCTGCAACTAACGATTATTTTCATAATCGGTTAGTTGGCCGATTATTGTTTCGATTAATCGGTTAATAACCTTAAAAAAAAATATGTGGTGTATAATTTAGTTAATATGTAAAGCTTAAAAAAAAAAAAGGCTATTTATTCTTCAATATCTCTATGCAGTGGTAAATATAAACAACCAACTATATGGTTAGGGAGCAAAATATCAAATCCACTCTGAGAATAACAGACAGAAGAGATATACTGTATATACTATTAGAAGAGACATACTGTTTTTTGGCCAATTTGTTGTTGGGCAGATTAAAAAACACAAATTGGTGCAAAAACGTATTACATGCTTTTCTGCTGCTTCGCAATTGAAGTATATTGAACCAAAAAAAAACACTGCTTTGCGTTAAAAAAAAATAAAAATAATAAAAAAAAGTCCCTGACCCTTTCCAAATACGCAGCAGCTGAAAAAAAGCATAGATGTGAACGTGTCCCATAGGAAACCATGTAAATGAACTGTAGTGTGTTTCTGCAAAAAGCACCAAAAAACACATAAATGTGAACTAGGCCTGAGACATTAAGTAACATAATGGGGTTAAAAAAACGAAAATTAGCCCTGTATAGTACAAAAAAAGCAGATAGTCACTACTGTAAGGGGTTCATTTTTTTTTTTTAATGTAGAACTGTGAAAGTAATATTTACAGTAGCGATTTGCTCTTTTTGTACTATAAAGGGCTCATTTTAGTTTCTTTTTAAACCCCATTATGTTACTGGCCGATTAATCGATTATGAAAATAGTAATCGATTAATTTCATAATCGATTAGTTGTCGATTAATCGATTAGTTTCAGCCCTAGTGCGCTGTAATATTTTGTTCTGGAACACCGCTTTAACCACTTGCCACCCGCCATATAGCAGAATGACGGTGGCAAAGTGGATTCAATATCCTGACTGGGCGTCATATGACATCCTCAGGGTATTAAGTTGCTGCGTGCCCCTGGGGGCGCACATCGCGGCGATCGTTGTTGCGGTGTGTCAGTCTGACACCCCGCAACACCGATCTCGGTAAAGAGCCTCCGACGGAGACTCTTTACCACGTGATCAGCCGTGTCCAATCACGACTGATCACGATGTAAATAGGAAGAGTCAGTGTTCGGCTTTTCCTCACTCGCGTCTGGCAGAGTAGAGTAGGTGGTCTGTGCTGATTGTTTATCAGCGCAGCCCCCCCCCCCCTCGGATCCCGCCCAGGACCACCAGGGATGCCACCACACTGGACCACCAGGTATACCTCCCCCCCATAGACCCTCAGAGAAATGCACATCTGTGCCCAGGCAGCTGCCAATCAGTGCCCACTGACAATGCCTACCACTGTCAGTGCCACCAGGGATGCTCATCAGTGCCTCATATCAGTATTGTGTTTCAGTGCCACATATCAGTGCCGCCTATCAGTGCCACCCATAAGTACCCCTCTTTTCATCCTTTCAGTGCCCACCAGTGTTGCATATCAGTGCCGCCTACCAGTACACATCATTGGTGCCGCCTTATCAGTGAAAGAGGAAACTTACTTATTTACAAAATTTTATAACAGAAACAAAACCAAAACTTTTCTTTTTTTTTTCTTCTAAATTTTCAGTCTTTTTTTATTTGTTTAGCAAAAAATAAAAACCACAGAGGTGATCAAATACCACCAAAAGAAAGCTCTATTTGTGGGAACAAAATGATAAAAATGTAGTTTGGGTACAGTGTAGCATGACCGCGCAATTGTCATTCAAAGTGCGACAGCGCTGAAAGCTCAAAATTGTCCTGGGCAGGAAGATGTATAAGTGCCTGGTATTGAAGTGGTTAAGGATGAGGAAGGGATGGTGGTTACAGATGACAAGAAGGCAGCTGTGCTAAACGCTTTCTTAGTCCTCACACAGGAAAAGGAGGGGGTATACTGAAAGGATCTACCCTTGTGGCTAACAGAGACTGGAGTCCATAAAGGATTAGTGAAGCTTAACAAAAATCACCAGGGCCAGATGGCTTACACCCGAGAGTCCTTAACCACTTCCCGCCCGCCATATAACAGAATGACGTGCGCAAAGTTAAGTTATCCTGACTCGACGTCCTATTATGTCCATCAGCTGCTAAGCTGCTTTCGCACCAGTGGTGTGGTGTCACTCTGACGCACCGCAACTCCTACGCCTATGGCGTAGGCTCTTTACCACGTGATCAGCTGTGACCAATCACAGTTGACCACAGTGTGTATCCAGGAAGTATCCGAGAAAGGCTTTCCTCGGATCGCACTGACAGGAGAGCCGATTGGCAGCTCTCCTGTCAGAAGGGGGGGGGGGGGGATGGCTGCGCTGATAATCAGTGCATTGATTATCAGCTTGGCCCCCATCAGAGGTGCCAATCTGTTCCCATCAGTAGTGCCTGTCAGTGCCCTTCACAGATGCTAATCGGTGCCTATCAGTAATGCCCGTCAGTACCTCATCAGTGCCCATAAATTCTACATATTGGTGCCCATCAGTGCTACCTTGTCAGTGAAGGAGAAAACAAAAACTAACTGACAAAAAACTTTTTTTAAATTTTATTCCCGTCTTTTTATTTTTTATTTTTTTTTAGTTTGTTTTAGCAAAATAGAAAAACCCCAGAACAAAGAAAGCTCTATTTGTGGGAAGAAAATTATAAAAATTTAGTTTTGGTACAATGTTGCATGACTGCTTAATTGTTATTCAAAGTGTGACAGCGCTGAAGGCTGAAAATTGTCCAGGGCAGGAAGGGGCCAAAGTGCCTGGTATTGAAGTGGTTAAAGAACTCAATCAGGTTATAGCCAGACCGCTATTCCTAATCTTCATGGACAGCATACTGACAGGATTAGTACCAGCTGATTGGCGAAAAGCCCACGTGTTGCCAAAATTCAAAAAAGGGCAGAGATTTGTTCCTGGGAACTATAGGCCTGTCAGTAGTTTGCAAACTATTTGAGGGCATGATAAGGGACCATATTCAAGTTTTTACTGATGAAAACAGTATAATTAGCAGTAATCGGCACGGGTTTACAAAAGGTCGCTCTTGCCTAACCAACCTATTTAAAGGAAAAGTATAGCCTAAGCTCGTTTGGCTGTACTTCTACACATGGATCTGTGACCCGTTTTCAGCAGAGAGCGTCACCAATGTCAGTCCAGACTCTGCATCATCCTGACCATGGAGTCTGGATCCGCTGAGAGCCTGAGCCAGCCTTCCCCTCCCCCTCCAAAGCCCAGTGCTCCAATGAGCGAGGAGAGCTGTGAAAACCGAGTGCTCGGCGGTGTTTGATCGTTCGGTTTACAGTGCAGAGGCGTCGGGGGGGGGGGGGGGGGGGGGAGAGATTAAGTTCCTTGCTGCATCCTCCCCTAGGTAAATATAAAACTGAAGGGAAAAAAAAAAATCCTTTTTAATATTCTACGAGCAAGTGAGCTGCCATCTGGACAAAGGTAGGCCGGTGGATGTAGTGTATCTGGTTTTTGCAAAAGCATTTGATTCGGTCCCCCACAAACACTTAAAGGAGAAGTATGGGTTTTCCTTTTTTCCCCTTTTTATACTTGCCTAGGTGGATGCAGAATCCGTTCGATGCTGCATCTGTCCCCCGGCGTCTTTACACTGAGAACCAAGACATCCAACATCGCTGATGGCTCGGTTCTCAGCTCCCCCGAGTAGAGAGCTGCTGACTGTCAAAAAAAAAAAACCATTGTTGATTTCTGTTTCGAAAATGTAGCAAATAAGTAATTTTTCTTCTTCACTCGTAGGCGGAACTGATTATCAGTGTAAACATGCCTGTCAGAATTGTCGGTAACCAGCTTTCCTTTCTTTGACAGTGCACGAGCAAAGTACTGCCAATAACTGACAAGTCTCTTTACAATGTGATCAGGTGTGATTGGACACAGCTGATCACTGTGATTGGGCCTTTACCTCAATCTGTGATCAGCTGTGTCCTGAAGGGCACAGCGATCAGAGCGTGCCTGATGAGTCCCCCGAGGGCGGGTTTCTGGGAGTACGTCAATAGACACCCTTCCAGAACTAGCTGACCACATGGTTGGCAACCAGCTGCCCAGAACTGCATGTCTGGTGCATCGGGCAATAGAAATTGCGCACACCTGGGAATGGGCTGACAAAAGCGCAGGCTTCAGGTCACAATGGCGACCTGGTGCCTAGGATTTGTCGAGCTCTGCATGTTTGCTTAAAGTGGGGTGCCCCTTAAAAAAAAAAAATATATTTTTTAAAAGTCAGCAGCTACAAATACTGCAGCTGCTGACTTTTAATAATCGGACACTTACCTGTCCCAGGGCCAGCGATGCAGGAGATCAAAGCCCCCCCCCCCTTCCCCAGCTCGGCTGCGCCAGCGGCATTCTTACTGTGGGCACCCTGCTGTGGCTTTACAGCCGGGCACCCACAGCGCATGCGCGAGCGGCACCGCGCGCCGTGGTACGCAACGCAGTCATCTGGGACCTGTCACGTGTCCCAGATGACTGACTGCGCCGAGGGGAAGTGATGTCAGTGCCCGGGCACTGAAGGAGGCAGACTACGAGGGACCCCCTAGCAACAGGCATTTAGAGGTGAGTAGATGCAGATTCCTAACTATTTCTGCTCCGTAGAAATAGTTGTTTGTTCTTCTATGTCTTCTGGATACTGATTTTGAATAGGAGTGACTTTTTTGCATTACCATTACGAGTATTCAGCTGATGCACTTGCAGTGTTTTAACCAGTTCCTGCCCAGCCACAGTACATTTACTGCAGATGGGTGACCCATCAGGCTGGGTCACGTGCATATTGATCACCTGCTGATCTGTGCAAAGCACACTGCACCCACGTCTGCTGTATCCTCCGGAGTGGCCAGGGTATCATGTGATTGTTATGCAATCACAATGTAAACAACACTGTTATGAATTAGTTTCATTCGTAACAGCTGTGATTGGCCTACAGCTATCACATGATACTGAACCATTTGCAGCACCATGTACCATGTGATAGCTGTGGGCCAATCACAGCATCACAATACAAAGCACAGCTGTTATGAATGTAACCTATTCATGACAGTTCAAAGCATTGCTAATACAGTGATTGTCACTGTAGCAGCAAAGTGTTAAAAACTTTAACTGAACTACTCCTGATAAAAGTACTAAAAAATAGAAAGAAGGCAAAAAAAAAGATTAAAAAATACATACGGTCACCAGTTTGTATCCCTGACCACCAGTCATATAATGACACTGGTGACAGTTTTGGGGGGGAGAAAATGTAAAAAAATATTCTTGCCATGCCTCTTACTACATCTCTTATACTGTCTACTTTCCAAAAAGGGGTAATTTGGGGGGTATTTATACTGTCCTGGCATTTTAGGACCTCAAGAAATTAGATTGCCCGTCAGTACATCAGGACTGATCAATTTTCCGATATGTATACAATAGTTTGTAGACATTATAAAGGTGTTGGTTCACGCCACAAAAATGCAATCCATATAGAATGGATATAGAGTGCATTTTTGTGGCGTGAACCAAAACCTTTATAAAAAAAAATAAAAAAATGTTTATGCTTTTACCATGTTCCAATGCAGGAAAGATGCAGCATGCACCTTCTACCTGGAATGTACTGGAACTGACCGCACTGGTGTGAATTATGCCATTGGAAACCATATATGCTACTTTTCATGCGTTTTTGATATAGGAGCGGTGCATGCACTTTTTTCACACCGGAGCGGTGCTCTTGCAGTAAGGGAAAAAAAAGTCCTGCAAGCAGCATCTTTGGGACGTTGCGGGAGCGGTGAATACACTGCACCTAAAACGCCCCTGCCATTGAAATCGATGGCCAGCGCTGCCGAAGCGCCCGCAAAGTGGTTCGGCAGCAATGCTTTGCGGGTGCTTTTAACCCTTTTCGGCTGCTAGCGGGGGTTAAAAGCTCCCTGATACTGCAGACGCCCCCTCACCTCGATGCGAAAGTGCCCTTAAAGTTAAACTCCAAGATCTAACTGTCTTTGCAATTATTGAAATGTTTAAATGACAGTGCCTTACTTTTCTTGTAATCCAAAATCCACTTCTCACGCTTCCAATAATATGTAGTCAGACAAAAACCTGGCAACGTTATGTGCTCCAGGAGAGGTTTCTGTAGTCTGGTCCGGAATATCTGACACAAAGGCATGTCCTGACGTACATTGAAGATGCCCTCACCCACTTATAGAGCACACAGATAACACTGAGCACATTGCCAGGTTTTTCTCTGACTACATATTACTGGAAGCATGAGGAGTGGATCCAGCTAGTTCCAGCAAGGGGATCTCTGGTGAGACAGATCGAAGCAGGGGAATTGCACAGAACACAAAGTGGTTGTCAACACTTGCCGACTGCTTTTCCCTACAGGTCAGCCTATAATAAGGCTTACCTGTAGGTACTGAAAATACTTACCATATATGCAATGCATACTAGCCCATTGTGCTTTTACTTTGCAGGGGAAAAAAGAGGAAGTAAAACCCATCAGGGTTTACTTCTTCTTTAAAGACCATATTGGGATCCAAAGGTGTTGACCTTATGAGCAGCCAATTCACTCCATGGTGGCTGGTGGTGGTTATTCTTCATGCTTCAGTTTAGAGCAGGGGTCTCAAACTCGCGGCCCTCCAGCTGTTGGGAAACTACAAGTCCCATGAGGCACTGCAAGGCTGACAGTTACAAGCATGACTCCCACAGGCAGAGGCATAATGGGACTTGTAGTTTCGATAAAGCTGGAAGGACGCAAGTTTGAGACCCCTGGTTTAGAGGATCACTTTTACAAATAGTGGATAAAGCATCTTCACTTATTGCTGGATCGTAAACAATGTATTTTATTTATTTATTTTCTTTGGACGTCTTCACTGAATGTGGTCATTGTGTACAAGATAGGTCCACTATTTATTTTATCATATTCTTTACTATATGGTTGTGATATTGATAGATTCTGGTACACATTACTGGAATTGCAGAATAAGTGCAGCATTCACATATAATTTATCATTTGCTTGCAGTGGTTGAGTTAATTTATTAATGGTTGTGGCTGTTTATTGGGAATTTAAGTGGAATTGGTTACATAGTAGCGCATAAGTATTTTCAAAAATGTACTTCATCTACTGATACAATGGGGTAAAATTCCCCCCACTGACACCAAAGGGGCACAATTCCTCCCAATTACTCTGATTGGGTACAATTGCTCCCATCCCAATGACACCAACAATGAGGCCCAAAGACACCAATGATGAGGCACGTTTCTTTCCACTGACACCAAAGATGGGAAATTGTTTTTCCACTGATGTTGGGATCTTTCCTACTCAATAGCCACAGTCCGACCCCCCCCCCCCCCCCCTAAAGTCTGAAGAACAGTAAATTGACCCTATAAAGTTTAGAGACCCCTGGTCTATAGTGTGTACTCAATCCAGAGCACTAAGTGTAATTTCTGTCTGCTGCTTCATTCTTCTGCTATCAGAGTCAGTTTTGACAAGTTTTCCTGACACAGAGAGAAAATAGTTGAGGGCCTCCATTACACAGACTGTGATTGACAGCCTCCGCTCTATTCCTGTGTGCTGTGTGAAAGGAGGTGTGTTTCCCTCCAATCACTGAGCTCCGCAGAGTGTAACTTCAGTTCTCGGTCCCCTGCTTTCTGACAGTTTAGACAAGCTTCATAAATTCTGGGCTTGAGAGAGCTGCAGATAAACAGGAACAACTTATGTAGGAGGATTTGTTTAATCGCTGTGTATGATCTGAGGCCAGTCACTTTACTGGGTATATGTGAGGGATTACATCCACCTTAATGAAATGCTGTTTCAAAAAGTAAAGCTATATTATCTTATCCTCACAACTTTGTTTTATGAAACATTTTTTAAATCTATATTTTCCTGTAAAACATTTCCTTGTGTAAGTGATGAGAAACTTTTGTGATGTATGGTTGCACCTAACATATCTGAAATAATTTTTTAGGGACTCCTATTATCACCATGGCACCAGCAAAGAAAAGAGGAAACCGCGGACAGAAAAATCGTACTGTAAAAAATGAGAAGTTGGCATCCTTTATTAGGGATTTTGACAGTCAAGGTAGAGTTCTTTTGCATAGCCTCTGCTGTAAACCCTCTTTAAAGTTGTATGGTTGTGGAAAGTTAAGTAATTTAAAGTGATTGTAAAGGTTCGTTTTTTTAAAAATGACAAACATGTTATACTTACCTCCTCTGTGCAAGGGTTTTTCACAGAGCGGCCCCAATCCGCCACTTCTGGGGTCCCCCGGCAGTGCTTCTGGCTCCTCCTCATCGAGTGCCCTCATGGGGGGCACTTGTGTGGGCGCGCTCCCAAGTCCTTCTGCTGCATCCATTGACACAGATAGTAGGACTCTGCCCCACCCCCGGCTCCCGTGTCATTCCTCATTGCTTACTACAGAATGGAGGCTTAGCTGAGCTCTAAGGGGTTATGCGGGCGTCACTGTGTTTTTGACCACTGTCTATTCACCCGAAGGTGGCAGCATAACCCAAATAGTAATGTATATGAACTCCTCCTGTGATGTACTCCAACAAAAGCTTTGCTGGTAAACCAAAATTAATAATTTTCTTAAGCACCATTGTTCTAGGCCAGTGGTGTCACATTGGAATTTGTATCCGAGAGGAGAGGAGGGCTACATCTAAATGCGTTAATTTTTATTTATTTTTTAGGACAAAAAGATATAGCAAAACTAAATTAAAAAATACAAATTTTTCTACCTTTGACCACTGTTGGTGCAAAAAAAACTAGTGTCTCTGTAGAAACGTATACATTTATATTCTGTAGTTTGTTGTGCATATGAGATTACAATTATAGTATTACAAAGCATGGAAATGGCATTTAATTTAATGTGACCTGAATAAAAAGACGCATAAATGGTGGGATTAGGGCTATCTAAGGGTTAAAAAAAAAATAGAAATACATTTTATTTAAATTTCTTGTCTCCCATAAACTGAGCATTTGCTGATAAGAGCAGAGAGGAGGGAAAGTGGCCATCGGGGTGGGCCACAGAAAAGGTCCCACACGCTGCCAGTTGGACATCCCTACTTTACGCTCCACTGTGCATTTTGGCATTGTAGATATTCAAATGTCTCCCACAGACACCTGTGTGCACTGAATTGGCACCTTTATTTGTTAAGCTTAGACAATTTCAATTCCTTCTTCTTTCCCTGTGTTTTGGACTGTGAAACTACTTTCAACTGGATCTGTGGTTTGGTCTGTTTTGTGATAGGTGTATACTTATTGATGTTAAATTGTAGTTTTCACAAGGGTTTTGTTAATAGTATTTTAATGTTGGCAGAATATCCCCACGTTGCCGCGCACTAAATCCGCTTAAAATTAAGCATTTCAAATGGTAAAGTGTAATGATCTGTGCACCTTATTGGTATTAAAGAAATTGCCTCTTTTCTTTATCTAGTCAAGGCAATTGTAGAGGAATTAAAATCTACGGTTATTAGCAATGCGAAGGAAGTGGATACCCTGTACAATATCGAACTCGTCAAGCTACCTGCAGCTATCAAAGAGATGCGCTGGCTTGATTATTTTGGTAAGCCTTCATTTAAGTTTTCATGGCACATTTCTTTTAAATATACATTATATTTTCTCTATGGATGATGTTTAACTACAATTCACATAAGAAATGGCTGAAATGTTGTTTTAATCTCGTTGCGTTTGGTAAAGAAGATTTAAAGCTGAAGTGTAATGTTTGCAAATACCTTCCCTTGGAAGCTATAATACAGTTTCTATGATGGGAGAAAGGGGGTGGAAAAGGTGGGCAATAGTCGGCACTCTTGATGAATGACTGTCACAGGTCCCTCGGCTCTAAATAACCCTGTAGCACCAGAAGATTGCCGCTGCTGGGTTTGGGGAATCCAAGAATGAAGGATTTCAACTAAAGCAGCAGCTACCAGCACAAAATACACTTTGCATTGATTGTAAGTACTGTCCCTCTTGCTGATTGGAAAAAAATAAAAATTCTGATTAAACTTTTTTGATCTGTTCATGAAATTGGATAAGACATAAAAGAACAGGTCTAGGTTTTTAGCTGTTTTACATGAGTATTGAGTGATGATGGTTTTCTTTTTCTATTTCTCTTTGCATAGCAAAAGGTGGGAGACTGAAAGCTTTTCACGCAGCCACAACGGTAAGCCAAGTTTTCTAGGAGGGCAAACAACTTTTCATACCTGTGAGATGTTATGTCAAGGAATATATAGATTTATGTTTCTTTATTTTGGGGGGGGGGTCAAAAGTTCAAAAACGCCCAACAAGCAAAATCCCATTCATTTAACCACCTGATTACTTTGCACTTAAACCCCCCTCGTGACCAGACCAATTTTCAGCTTTTGGCGCTGACGCACTTGGAACGACAATTGCGCGGTCATACAACACTGTACCCAAATGAAATTTTTATAATTTTTTTTCCCACAAATAGAGCTTTCTTTTGGTGGTATTAAATCACAGCTGGGGTTTTTATTTTTTGCTAAACAAACAAAAAAAGATGGAAAATTAAAAAAAATCATGTTTAATAGTTTGTTATAAAATTTTGCAAACAGGTAATTTTTTTCTGCTTCATTGATGTGCGCTGATGAGGCTGCACTGGTGGGCACTGTGGGCACTGAGAGATGGCACTTAAATGGGGCAAAGGTGGGCACAATGGATTGGGCACATTGCAGTGAGAGGGACTGATGTCCCTCTCACTGCCGCCGGTGATCGGCCTTTTTTTTTTTTTTTTCTCCTCGCGCTGTCAGCGCGAGGAGGAAAAAAAGCCGATTACCGGCTCTGTTAGTATCACATGATCAGCTGTCATTGGCTGAGAGCTGATCACGTGGTAAGGGGTCGGGATCGACCCCCTTACTCGGATCTGTGATCCAGCAAGTCTCAATGACTCGCTGATCGCAGAGCGCGCCCTTCAGGGGGCGCGCAGGCAGCTGGTGGCCGGGACGACGTCAATAGACGTCGTCCCGGCACAATAGATCCGCGCTGTAGCCGTCATTTGGCTATAGCGTGGGTCTATAGTGGTTAAATGGTCTCTGTTCACATCTGGGCGTTCTGTCGCCTGAAGCTCAAAAAAGTACATGAGCTTCTTTTTGTGCAAATTACAGGTGTTTTTCTGCTTTTTACATTGGTGACTTTTTTGACCTGTACAAAATCACAGCAAAAACGCGTGACTTTCCACCTGAAAATGATACGCTCAGGTGTGAATGCAGCCTTAACCATATTCAAGTTATAAAGAATTTAAAAAACTGAAGAGACCTCTTTATAATCCAAATGCTGACGTAAAAATAAGCATCAAAGTGAGCAATACCTATAGATATGACATGTGTTAAATCTGTCTTGGTACAATGGAAGCATGGGTGAAACTCATTCAAAACTAACAACAAAAAGATTTCTAATTCCACAGGCGCCACAACCACTTTAAGTTTTAAAAGCTAGAAGAATATTTAGGGCAAGTGAAAACAGGCTTTAAAGAATAAAGCCTTTGGTGCTCTTTCACGCTAGCCTGCACAGAAAACCAAGCCACACACGAAGGGCTGGGAGGGCACACAACTGCTGCTGCAAACTCTGGATTGGTCCATTACTACTGTGCATGTGTGGACAAACCCCATTCATTCTTGAGCGAAATACAGCGCATCCGGAAAGTATTCAGAGCGCTTCACTTTTTCCACATTTTGTTATGTTACAGCCTTATTCCAAAATAGATTAAATTCATAATTTTTCTCAAAATTCTATAAAAATATACCCCATAATTACAACGTGAAAGAAGTTTGTTGGAAATCTTTGCAAATTTATTAAAAAAAAAAAAAAAAAAAACTTCATCTACATAAGTACTCACAGCATTTGCCATGACACTCAAAATTGAGCTCAGGTGGATCCTTTTCCCACTGATCATTCTGTTTCTACAACTTGATTGGAGTCCACCTGTGGTAAATTCAGTTGGTTTGACATGATTTGGAAAGGCACACATCTGTCTATATAAGGTCCCACAGTTAACAGTGCATGTCAGAGCACAAACCAAGCCATGAAGTCCAAGGAATTGTCTGTAGATTTTCAAGACAGGATTGTATCGAGGCACAGATCTGGGGAAGGGTGCAGAAAAATGTCTGAAGCATTGAAGGTCCCAATGAGCACAGTGGCCTCCATCATCCGTAAATGGACAAAGTTTAGAACCACCAGGACCCTTCCTGACACCCAGCCAAACTGAGGCCTGTATGGTAGAGTGGCCAGACGGAAGCCACTGCTCAGTAAAAGGCACATGATGGCCCGACTAGAGTTTGCCAAAAGGCATCTGAAGGACTCTGACTATAAGAAACTAAATTCTCTGGTCTAATGAAACACAGATTGAACTCTTTGGCCTCCAATGGAAAGCGTCAAATCTGGAGGAAACCAGGGAACCGCTCCTCGCCTGCCATCTCTACAGTGAAGCGTGGTGGCAGCATCATGCTGTGGGGATATTTTTCTAGCGACAGGAACTGGGAGACTGCAGCAATGAACAGAGACATCCTTGATGTAAACGTACTCCAGAGTGCTCTAGACCTCAGACTGGGGCAAAGGTTCATCTTCCAACAGGACAAAGACTCTAAGCACACAGCCAAGATAACAAAAGAGTGGCTATGGGACAACTCTCCTAAATGTCCTTGGGTGGCCCAGCCAGAGCCCGACTTGAACCCAATTGAACATCTCTGTAGAGATCTGAAAATTGCTGTGCACCGACGCTCCCCATCCAACCTGGTGGCACTTGTGAAGTCCTGCAAAGAAGAATGGGATAAACCGCCCAAAAATAGGAGTCCCAAGCTTGAGGCTGTAAATGGTGCCAAAGGTGCTTCAACAAAGTATTGAGCAAAGGCTGTGAATACTTATGTACATGGGATTTACTTATTTTTTTTAATTAAATTTGCAAAGATCTCTAACTTCTTTTTCATGTTGTCATTATGGGGTATTGTTTTGAAGTATTTTAAAGAGGAAGTAAACCCTCCTGCAAAAAAATAAAATAAAAACGCACCCTGCAAGATAAAGGCATAATGAGCTAGTATGCATAGTAGAGCTGCACAATTATCCAGAATCGTTATCCCGATCTTGACTAAAGTGTTTCACAATTCTTTCTATGCAAAGAATTCTCTCTGCTCTTCTAAAGTCACAGCCCTCAAAAGAAAGGAAGAGAAAAACTGGGCAGTGTGCCAAGAATCAAAACATTCTTTGGGCTCTTTCACACGGACGGACCGTATGTCCGTTTTTCATCCTTCCGTTTTCGGATGCAAAACGGACATACAGGTATCCCTATGGGATAGCGGGTGTCAGCGGATGAGCATCCGCTGACACCCGCTCTCGTCCGTGCCCGCTCTGCTCCGTTTCTGCAGACGGAGGAAAACCCCATTTTTTCCTCCGTCTGCAGAGCGGATCGGATGACGACGGACTCTACGGTCCGTCGTCACCCGATCCCCCATAGGGGAGAGCGGCGTTCTGACAGGTCCGTCCCTGCACGGAGTGCAGAGACGGACCTGTCATCTTCCTGCTCAGCGGAGATCGCTCCGGCGATCCCCGCTGAGCAAGCGGCTATCCACGGGGGGCGGATCAGCACTGATCCGCCCCGTGTGAAAGAGCCCTTAATCAGTTGAACTTAAGTATAAACATTGTAACAATTTGTCAATGGAATAGACTTTGTGTGTAAGTGAAAAAAGTTTAAACACTAAACCCTTTTCTGACATTTGTTGGTTTCAAGTTATGTTGCACTGTATTTGCGCAGCGGTCTTTCAAATGCAACGGCACGTATGTGCCATTGCTTCAGTTGGCTTAAGTGCGCATGTGCTGCATGGTGTCGGCATATGCAAATACAGGGATATCTCCTAAACCATGCAGGTTTAGGAGATATCCAGTAAACTACAGGCAAGCCTATAATTAGGCTTACCTGTAGCTGCAAAGTGGTTGTAAAGGGTTTACAACCACTTTAAGGAAAATTTTATGAGTTGTATCTTTTTTGGAATAAGGCTGTAACATAACAATGTAGAAAAGGGAAGTGCTGTGAATACTTTCCAGATAAACTGTAGCTATCCCTTTTTAAGGAGCTTAGGCAGGCCATAGATGATACTTCTTTCTTTCCTGCAACCACAGGTTGCAGGAAAGAAAATCGGGGGGTTATCTGATAAGATGAGGAGCCGCGAAAGTCGCCTCGGGACCCCAGAAGTCGATCAGGGCCACTCTGTGCATAACAAGCTGCACAGTGGAGGTAAGTATGACATGTTTGTTATTTAAAAAAAAAAAAAAAAAAACGAAGCCTTACAATTGCTTTAAGCCGGCCATAGAAGGTTCGAATCTCAGCCAGTTCAGCAGAGACCAGCCGAGATTCTAACTCTATGTGCAGGCTGATGGTACCGGATTGGGTACAACCAGCATGTCTAATATTTTTACATGCAATTATTGGCCTGCTTTAGTATTAGGCAGGAACTCCACTTTAAGCTGCAGCATGTATTTTGACATTTATTTAAAGATGCTTTGCTGAAATAGGCTGTTTGTGTTCAGTAACTCTAATATTAACGCATGTGTTCTAATATACACACATGTGTGGTATCCAATTATCAGCTATTATGATATGGGTAGCCAATTTTGGTTCTTATTTATTGAAATAAGGTTTTCTGGCATTCTCAGGCCAGTTTTTAAGTTATATTGTAGCTGCCCTATAAGCTATTCCAAGCACACATTACTTGTCTGAAGTAATTAGCATTCTTTAGATAAACCTTTTTATACATGCAAAGTAGATGGTTGTAAACGCTGGCCATAGCCTATTAAACGACCTTTAGATAGTAAATTCAGGTTCTGGAAAGATCTTTTGCTTTTTGGTAAAACCGTTTCACTGTTGGTATATCTGTTTATAGCAATGCACTGCTTGGCACAAAGTATAGATTTATTCCAGACCAATGACCTGTCAGTTTCTTTTTGTAAGCACTGAGCGGTCGATACATGCAGTGGTGTACATCCTCTGAATAGCTACAATAAACACAATTGTTTTGTCACGGTCTGTTTGTATTAGGTGAATGTGGACATCGAGCAAATAACATCAAGTGTTTCTCAAACACCGTTTAAGCCTTCCAAGAAAGGTCAGTATACATACTTTGTAATTTTTGCCCTCTTGCTCTTTCACTGTGGGATAAATTTGATTTTAGCTAAACTGTATTTCTTGCCCTTCATTGGGCAACAGATATAATGGTCGCCTATTGTGTGAAACAACAGAATCTTCTTTTTTTTTTTTTTTTTTTTTTCCTTGAATTCATTTTTGGGAGAAGTAAGGCAGCATAAGTCACACATACGATCTTTAGTACTGTGCCTCAGTTGGGATTTTCTCATACCCATTTTCATTGTTGCTCTGCTCTTGGTGAACTGTTCTGTTTACCTCTCTATAAAACTAATATTATACAGAATTTATATAGTGCCAAGAATTTTCACAGTGCCTTACATTTATAAAGGGAGGCAGTGCAGTTACAATACAATTCAATACGAGAGGGGTAGGAGGGCCCTGCTCCTGAGGGCTTACAATGAAATGCATTTCCATTATTATGGAGAATCCACTATAAGGTGCAGTAATACAGTGTTGTTCTTAATGGCTTCCCTATAGGAATAAATGGTGAATGAGCCTTCAAAGCTGGGCCCTGGCCTTTATGACTTAAATCAGGTCCAGAAATGTTACTTATGTGGTATGAACAATAAATCAAAATGTATAGGGGATCATATCCTACTTCTATTGGGGTACACACATTTATACAGTTATAGAACACATATCTAAGGGGTACCACTACAGTCTTATAGCGAGCAGAATTTTAGGTAGTGTATACAGTGCTGTAAGTAAACCCAAACAGTAGTGTATGAAGGGCCCGTCGTTCAGACTCTAGTAAAGAGACCATTGAAGTGCCTGCAGTTATAAGGAATATACACCTTAAGATATTTTATACTTTAATCTAAGCTAGAATCCCTTCCCTCACACCCTGGTGCATACCCAACTCTCCATGACTACAGCTGTCTCTGTGCAGGCATTCTCAAGGAAGATTTCTGCACCTAGCATGTTAACACTGCTGGAGGTTGCTACTGTCATGAAGCGATAGGTGTGCATTGTATTGGGTGGCTAGTTGGCATTGCAGTAGGTATCCGGTTACATGTCACTTCTTCTTTTTGTAGTTCGTCCACTTTGGGTGAAGGACCAAGTATGGAATTCAGATTGGAAGGCCTTTTTTATATAATTGCTAACACAATCATGCTTTTGTCTTTCTGTCATTGATTTTAAAATTAAATGTAAATTCTAGTTTGGGTCTTTTGAATAAGTTCTTTAGTGATGAATCCTACTAATTTCTCATTCACACCATATGTGCATATAAACGAATTGAAAATAAGTGCAGACTTGCATAGAATATTTTTTTTGGTTGCTCGTCTACACCATGTGCAGATATGTGCTTTTCTTTTTTTTTTTCTAACATAGGTCTCTGCAAGGACCCAAAACAATGGTTCACACCATTGTCATGTTTTTTTATTTTCAATGTTTTCTGCGTCAAAATATGCAACAAATTCTCTGTAAGGACACATTTAAGTGCAGACACGTGAGTTTGTCTGCACCTGTTTCTGCAAGGGCACAGAAATCTGAAACGTGCATGCAGTTTTATGCACAGAAAAACAAAAAAACAAAGTGACATCAAGCTTGACGTGTGAACAGGCCACATATGAGTTTATATAGAGAAATATATATATTTATATCAGCAGTGGTTATGGTGTGAACAGGGCCCATAGAAAACTATTGTTTTCTTTGTGTGTTTGCAGATAAGTCTCTGCACATGGTAAGTCTATGAAAGCTGCACATTTTTTATTTTTCTATCAGTTTTTCGCCACTTGTGGTGTGAACAAGGCCTAAGGGCACAAAGAAAACACATCTTCTATGAGCCCCTTTGACAGAACAATTTTAATGTTTTTAGAGGTTTTATTTTTTTTTTTTTTTGCAGAAAACTGCATACACGTAGCTCACGATACCAGTGCTGGGGTGTAAGCAGGACACAGAGAACAATTGTTTTCTTTGTGCCCTTGTAGAGACAAGCACAGAATAACTTGTGTCTCTGCACAGTGTGAACAAGATCTGAAGCTCAGAGGGAAATTTTTCAAAACTGGAGCAGCCAGAATCTGGACCAGCTGTAAATGACAGCCAATCGACTTCTATCTTTTTATTTTCAGGCCTCGTTCACATTGGAGCGATTTGTCATGCAATTTGACAGGTCAAATCGCATGACCAGTCGCAACGTATTGCCTGCAATGGTACCATTTCAATCAGTGCGTTGCTGACTTTGCGGCGCTGTACCGATTTGCAAAAGTAGTTCCTCCACTACTTTGTCGATTTCGGGTGAAACTTCAGTAGACCTCTGTGCATGAAACTGCACAGGTGTCTTTTAAGTTGCGCCTGAAATCGCACTGACCTGCTACTTTGAAATTGTGCTACTTCAAGTGAAGTAGCGCAATTTCAAAGTAGCATCAATGTGAACCAGGGCTCAAAACTATAAGTAATAAAAGGATAAGTTGACCTTAACATGTTACACCCATATTTAGGGTGTAACAAGTTACTAAATCACCTGCCGCCACCTTGACCCTATCCCTTATTGTGGCAACAGGCGAAGGATCTTCTTCTCCCCGCACCCACTGTCGCAATAAAAAAAATCAGTTGTGCGGGGCTCCACCCACACAGCCATGTCATTCAGAGTTCTGTAAATCAACTAACTACAACTACTGTCAGCAATTGCTGACAACTTATAGTTGTCACTGAACTTTTAAAGATTAACTTTTTACTGAACGGTCTGAGAATTTAAGCTTATTGGTTGCCATGCACAACTGCTCCAGTTTAAAAAGAAATTCCCCCTGTGGCGTTCAGTATACTGCTGTAGCAAATAAAAAAATTAAAGGAACACTTTTTTGAAATGCATCAGATCTCAATGGGGGAAAAATATCATGCTCAATATCTATACTGATATGGACTGGGTAATGTGTTAAAACGAAAAGATGCCACATCGTTTGATGGAAATTAAAATGATCAACCTACAGAGGGCTGAATTTAAAGACGCCCTATAAATCAAAGTGAAAAAATAATGCAGCAGGCTAGTCCAGTTTGCTGAAATTTCATTGCAGCAACTCAAAATGGTACTCTGTAGTTTGTATGGCCCCAACGTGCTTGTATGCATGTCTGACAATGTCGGGGCATGCTCCTAATGAGTCGACGGATGGTGTCCTGGGGTATTTCCTCCCAAATCTGGACCAGGGAGCTCCTGAACAAACTGAGGTTCAACCTGAAGGCGTTGGGTGGACCGAAACATAATGTCCCAGAGGTGTTCTATTGTATTTAGGTCAGGTGAGCGTGGGGGCCATTCAATGGTATATATACTTCATCCTCTTGGAACTGTCTGCATACTCTCCCCTCATGAGGTCAGGCATTGTCATGCACCAGGACCCACTACACCAATGTAGGGTCTGACAATGGGTCCAAAGATTTAATCCCGATACATAATGGCAGTCAGGGTGCCATTGTCTAGCCGGGCAGTGAGCACAGGGTCCATTCAAGGATTGTTTTGGTCCGAGACATTCACACCAGTAGCCTGCTGGAGGTCATTTTCTAGGGAACTCTGGCAGTTCTCATTTTGTTACTCCTTGCACAAAGGAGCAGATACCGGTCCTGCCAATGGGTTAAGGACCTTCTATGGCCCTGTTCTGCTCTCCTAGAGTTAACTGCCTGTTTCCTGGAATCTCCTCAATTCTCTTGAGACTGTGCTGGGAGATGCAGCAAACCTGGCAATGGCACATATTGATGTGGCATCCTGGAAGAGTTGGACTGCCTGTTCAACCTCTATAGGGTCCAGGTATCGGCTTATGCTTGACCCTAGCCAAATAAAAAGCTAGTGAAATTTTGTCAGAAAAGATGAGTAGGGGAAAAGAAAATGTCCGTGGCCTTCACCTGTAAAACCATTCCTGTTTTGTAGATCGTCTCATTGTTGCCCATCTAGTGCACCTGTTGTTTTCACAAGTGGTTGTAAAGTCAGAAGGTTTTTTTTATCTTCATGCATTAAGATAAAAAAAACCTTCCTTAGGCAAGATACTCCTGTTTTGAGCATCTACTTTTTTAGACTTTATTTTTTTGTAAATATTTGCATGCATTTTCGTTCTGCATAAATTTGAAAATGGGCAAAAAACTGTACTGAGCTTTTTCAAGCTGGTGTGCAAGAGGCCCAATACTTGAGCCCCATCTCTCTCTTTAGTGATGACCACGCGTGCCTCGGCCATCCGGGACTCTCCTCCTGATTGGCTGAAACACAGCAGCGGTGCTTTTGGCTCACGCTGCTATCAAAGTCATGTAGCCATTCAGGAGAGGGGACGGGCCGAACCGGGGCTCCGTGTCTGAATGGACACAGGGAGCTGTGACTCGGGTGCCCCATAGCAAACTGCCTGCTGTGGGTCACTCAACAGGAGGGAGGGGCCAGGAAAGCCGACGAGGTACCCAAGAAGAGGAGGATCTGGGCTGCCCCGTGCAAAACCACTTCACAGGGCAGGCAAGTATAACATGTTTGTAATTTTTAGAGAGAAAAAAAAAAGACTTTACAATCACTTTAACACCAAAGCAGTTGAAACTGATTAACAACCCCCTCTGCTATTTAACTGACCAGATCAATACCCCAGGAGTTTAAAGTGGATGATACACAGAGATGAAACAAATCTCCCTACATAAGTTTTACATGTATATCTGCGGTCTTCAGTTTTCTACTTTTTTTTTTTTTTTTTTTAGAATGTAGACATAGTTTTAGAAAGTTTTCTTCCTGTTTCAGCAGTGAGAGGGAAGTCTAAGCATGCACTGTGTGTGAGCTGATTGGAGGAAAGACACCCCTCCCCCGCCACATAGGCAGAGGAACTAAGAAACATGCAGCGCTGTGCTGTGAATAGACAAGCTCTCTGCTTATATGTCTCTAAGTTAGCTCCCCGACGCAAATTTCCAACTGCTTTTATCTCTTGTATCGGTGAACTTGTCAGAAGTTATCGTGCTGATAACAGAGGAACAGAGCAGCAGAAAGATATGGGACTTTGTGCTTTGGAGAGAGATAAGAAGTAAACACTACATATACATAGATATGTGCCCAGGTCAGATTTCATGAATGTGGTTTACATCCACTTTAATTGACTTAATGCTAGACTCTAAATTTAAAAAGTGTTCCTTACATTTTTTTTGAGCAGTGTATATGCTGCCATTTTTTTTCTCAAGTTGGATGTCTTGTACCAATTATTTTTTAATTTTTTTTTCTTTGCACTTGGATTTTTAAATTGCCTTTTTTTTTTTTTTAAAGATATTTCCATTTTCAAGTGCACAAAGCAGAGTCTACTGTGCTAATATATGGATGTTTTTTTTTTCTACAGCTAGAAAAGCAAAGTCTAACTCCATTGAAGATGGGGAAAACAATCCAGCGCAGAGTGTTCTGAGACCAAGAACAAATGTAAGCTTGAAAATCTCTAGATGCCAATGATGGCAGAATTTACACACGTTGCTAAAGGGTTTGGGAAGCAAAAACATTACATGGTTCACTTTGCCTTGCAACACACACTGCACGCAATGCTTCTCATTTTCCTTTCCCAGCATCTAACTTTTGTTACCATGTTGGTTCTAACCAAATAGTATTTTATAGCAAGGTTTTAGAAAATAGAGGCCTTATTATTGGCGTGTATGTGGTGTTTGTTTTTTTATTTTTTATTTTTTTTTCCTATCCATTGTCTGTTGTTGCCCATATTGTGTTGTAGTGTGCATTTGCCCTAAATCCTTGGGATTAATGGAAATGCCAGTCTAACAGTGTTTCCCAACCTTTTTTTTTTTTCCAGTCAATGCACCCTTTCAAATTTTATAAACAGTCTCAAGGCACCCCATTCTAAAATGTAAAAACCTATTCTAATAGTTTTACATAATGCTGTATTTACATTATTCTATTAAATACACTTTTGCACACTAGTACCAGCTAGTATTCCAGCATTTCTCATCTCCCTCAGTTTTTCTCCATCACTCAGCTAATGTGACCCCAGTGTTGCCGGAGAGGGGTCGGGCAGGGTCAAATAAGGATGCCGTGCAAGCCATCAACACTGTGATGACATCACTGGTTGTTGGGATGCCGGTGGCTGGAAGGTTAAAATGGTACACAATAAAAACCTCTGGCTTTGTGTAACTAGAAGGCCGGCTTTGTAGGCTTTTTTTTTTTTTTTTTTAAGGCACCCCTGAAGAAACTTCAAGGCTGGTCAAACATATATTAAAAGTTTAAGTCCATATATTAGTGGTGATCTTAATAATGTATTACTGGCCTTCAAGAAATCCGTTTTTTATTAACAGCTTTGCAGGCTAAGATTTTCACCTTGTCACATTAGAACTGTTGTCACTCTGGAAAGCTCTGCTCTTGCCACTTTTGCTTGTAGCATGAATGATGCTATCCTGTAAGTACCAATTTTCTGTGGCAAAACGAGACAAAAAAGGGATGACTGGAAGGACTCCTTTTTTACATTTTGGATGAAAAGGTGAATGTTCGCTAAAAGGTTAAAGTGGAACTAGGGTGAATACTTACCTGTCCAATGGTCCCTCGCCAGCATTTTCTTCTGAGTGCCAGTCTTCGGTCCTGTTCATTAGCCAGGGGGGGGGGGGTGACCTCACTCCTGCGCATGTGCAGGAACTCACTCATCATGGCACTGGTAAGCAGAGCTGCTCATGTGCATCTTAGTTACGGTGCTGGAGAAAGACACGGGCAGGTAGGGTAATTTTTATTTAATTTTTTTGCAGAAGAGATAATGAATGTCTTTTCTGCAATAAGTCTGCCTGTTTGCGGTTTCTTATAGCAGAACTTCACTTCTGCTTTAATGTTGGGGATTACCAATTACCTTAATTTGCCTCAGTTGACCTAGGGGAGTATGTTTCTGCACATAACTCCTTTTTATAACATGTTAGTCTTGATTTTGCCATAGTTGCTTAAAGGTTAACTGAGTTCTTCAGGACTTTGTATCTGCTATTTCCCCTCACATATATGCTATTTTAATATTTGGACAGTTCTTGCTAGTCACATGGTTTCCACATTCCCAGAATATTCATGCCGGTGGTGATCTAGCAATGTGCATAAGTAAGGTGTTTTAAATTCCAAGGGGACACTTTAAAATAAAGTACTGTATGAGCAAGCAAATGAGTGTACATAAACATAATACACAGACATCTGGAGAACTTTTCTTTACTGCTATCAAGTACAGTATTTATTTCCTAATTGCTTTTATCATATCCATCTATCATATCTAGTTGTATGCATGAAATTTATAGAAATGTTTTCTGTATTCGTAAGGCAAAAGCTTCCACTACCAAAAAACTTGGAACTACAAGAAAAACAAGATTGTCTGCTGCTGCAAACACAACTGCGAAGAGGTAAGGTTGCCATAGTTTCTAAAACTGAAATGTCAAAAGATAAGACTGCTGTTTAAAGCGGAGTTCCGGACAAACCCCCCCCCCCCCCCCCCCCCCCCCCCCCCCCCCCCCCCCCCCCCCCCCCCCCCCCCCCCCCCCCCCCCCCCCCCCCCCCCCCCCCCCCCCCCCCCCCCCCCCCCCCCCCCCCCCCCCCCCCCCCCCCCCCCCCCCCCCCCCCCCCCCCCCCCATGTATCCGAGCATAATGCATTATTATCATAAAAAAACGATTTTATGTTTGCTTGTGGATGTTGCTAATATATTTATTTTATACTCGCAACTTATTAAATCCTCTTCTGGACGTTGCCATGATGATTGTGGGCATGTGAAGCCCAACTGATGCATGCACGATTCTATGGGGTGGCGTAGCGTTGATTGTTTAGAAAGTTTCCATTATGGGCGGCGACGGAGGAAGGTCCCGTCCCATTGTTATGGCAACCTCCCTTAAATCGCGTCATTTCCTGTCTGGAAATAACACGATTTTTGATCACAGTACTGCCCACAGACAGGCAAGAGGAAGTGACGAGGAGCGCCATGGACCAGGAAGTGGCAGATTAGGAGCACTACATAGCAACAGGGCGTTTCTGGCAAGTATAAAAAGCTTTTCCCCCCCAAATGTTTCTTTATAGGATTAAAGGTCTGTGATTATGTAAAGCAAATTTTCAGGGTGGAACTCCGCTTATTTTAAATGATTTAGCTTAATAAAAGGTGGTAAATGTTCAAAATCCAAGGTTTATTAACCACTTCCATACTGGGCCTCTTCCGGCACTCCTCTTCTACATGTAAAAATCGTAATTTTTTTTTTTGCTAGAAAATTACTCAGAACCCTCAAACATTATATTGTGTTTTTTTTTTCTTAGCAGAATAAAATAAGGGAATAAAATAAAGGTCATTACAACTTTTTTATGTCACACGGTATTTGCGCAACAATTTTTAAACGCTTTTTTCTTGGGAAAACAAATAGTTTAATGAATTAAAAAATAAAACAGTAAAGTTAGCCCAATATTTTTGTATAATGTGAAAGATGATGTTGCCTAACATGTCACCCTTTAAAATGCGCACACTTGTGGAATAGCACCAAACTTTGGAACTTAAAAATCTCCTTAGGTGACGCTTTCACATTTTTTACAGGTTACCAGTTGAGAGTTAGAGGAGGTCCAGTGCTAAAATTGTTGCTCTCGATCTAATGCACGCGGCGATACCTTGCATGTGTGATTTGAATGCCGTTTACATATGCAGGCACAACTTTCGTGTGCGTTCACTTCTGTGCGCGAGCACACAGGGATGGCTTTTACATTTTTGTTTTTATTTTACACTTTCTCTTCCAGTTTTTTTTTATTTTAATTTTTTTTTTTTTTTTTTTGATCACTTTTATTCCTATTACAAGGAATGTGTGTTTTTTTTTTTTTTTTTTATTTATAACTGTTACCTTTTTTACGGCTGGTTTAGGCTAAAATATAAAATCTATTTTATCTCTCTTTTTCTGTAAATATAGAACAAGCAAGAGAGGTAATACAGCACATTCTAAGAGCAGATTGGCAGACTCTTCGGTACTGGGATACACTCCAATGATTACACCCAAAATTGACACCAGGTAACTAAAACGTGACTCTCTACATACAGAAACCTCAATTCACTAAGCTATAAATATTATTTGACAAATAATTTGTTTTTCCCCATCTGACAGTTGAAGATAAGATAAGTTGCATGGTTAAAAGGGACAACTATTATGGTGATTTACATATTTCATATGCTATGATCATTGAAAAGGTATTAATAAAGTTGAAAGAATTTAAGTATTTTTTAGCTATTGTGGACCAATAACAGGCAATGTGATAGAGATCACAGAACAACTTAAAGCACTGAAATCAACTTAAAGATGCACCACCTGCTGAATTCTAAAAGCATCTCTACCTGATATTTTTTTTAGGATACGTAATACTCCAGCATTCAGGACTCCATCAATGAAGGAGCCTGTCTATACTTTTTCAGCCAATGGGAGTCCACTGGGTGGCATGAATGAATTGTTCATTAATTTACCTGCTGGGGATGGAAAGGTAAGTTTTTGTGTCTGTAGTGAAAATGTGTTTTTATACCTGCCTGGGCTCATTGCACAGTGTAGATTGTGTGTGTGTGTGTGTGTGTAATATATTTTTTATGGTTTGCATTTTCTTCTGTATTATGTTCAGAAATGGTGACATCAGTCAGTGTGTGCCTAATATATTTTGTTTGTTGATTGTAAAGAACATTCGCCTAACAGCTGAGGATATGGATATGGCAAACCTTGGTCGCCTTGACAAGAAGGCTTTTGAGAACATCAAACTTTTATCAGTAAGTTTTCATTTTATTTCTTCCTTTTTTTTTTTTCGTCTCTTCTTTGTGGGTTTGTCATGTCTCAAGCCAGACTATCATAAGAATGTGTATGTGGGAATACACAGCCTCTTGCCCCGCAGCTGTTTGACATTTCAATAAAGTTCACAAAAAAAAAAGTGATTAGTGCGATGCGACTGGCACATCAGCACTGTGGTGATCCTGCCAGACTGCACTGCAGCAGCTGGTGTGAATGGACCGTAAGGGAATGTGTGTTTGCATCCATTTATTACAGGTTTCAACCCAAACTAATATTCTTTGAGAATTATGATATATGCAGCATTTTTTGCTTTGTTGACTCTTGTCTAATCAAGCTGAATAAATTGAAAATAAATAAATTGGGCAGCACAGTGGTGTAGTGGTTAGCACTCTCACCTAGCAGTAAGAAGGGTCGCTGGTTCAAATCCCAACCATGACACTACCTGCCTGGAGTTTGCATGTTCTCCCTGTGCCTGTGTGGGTTTCCTCCGGGTACAATCCAAAGACATGCAGGTAGGTTAATTGGCTTCTGTCCAAAAAATTGGCCCTAGTATATGAATGGGGACCTTAGATTGTGGGCTCCTTGAGGGTAGGGACTGATATGAGTGTGCAATGTACAGGGATAGGGACAATTGTAGACACTCACTCAGGTTGAACTGGATGGACTGATGTCTTTATTCAACCTTACTAACTATGAAACTATGAAAAACAAAAAAACACCCACAGAAATGTAGTGTTAATGCACCCTAAACAGTGATCAAACACTTATTCATTTAGACCCCTTTCACACTGGGGCATTTTTCAGACGCTTTAGCGTTAAAAAAAGTGCTTGAAAGAAGCCTCATCTGCAATCCCAATGTGAAAGCCCAAGTACTTTAAGAGCCCTTTCACACTGCCAGCACCCGAAAAACGCTCGTAAAGCACCGCTTAAACTAGCGGCGCTTTACCAGCGTTTTTCAAGCGCTAGTGGGGGGTTAAAAGTGCCCACAAAGCGCTGCTGCCAAAAGCGATTTGCAGGCGCTTCCCATTGATTTCAATGGGAAGGGGCCCCTTTTTCGGAGCAGTGTATTCACTGCTCCAAAAGCGCTGCAAAGAAGCTACTTGCAGGACTTTTTTTGATGCCCTGCCAGCGCAGTGATTCAGTGTGAAAGCACTCTCTGGCTTTCACATTGGGATTGCAGTTAAGGCTTCTTTCAGGCGCTTATTTTAACGCTAAAGCGCCTGAAAAATGCCATAGTGTGAAAGGTGTCTCAGTGTGAAAGCACTCGGGCTTTCACATTGGGATTGCAGATGAGGCTTCTTTCAGGTGTTTTATAGGTGCTTTTTTTTTTTTAAAGCTAAAGCGACTGAAAAATGCCCCAGTGTGAAAGGGATCTTATATATATATATATATATATATATATATATATATATATATATATATATATATATATATAATAAACGGTATCCAATATAATTCCTGACGCTCTTCTCACATCCTGTTTCCTGCCTGTTTTGATGAAGAAAACCTTTTGGATCCCTGAAGCTTGTTGGCTTGTCATTTTTGACTTTTTATGATAAAATAAACTTCGTATTTGTAGCTTAAAGAATCTGTTCTCCTAACCTTTCATATTTCTAATATGTTTGTTGTACCATGTACTTGTGTTTAAAAGCATCCTGCCATCTTTGTATTGATTTCCTTTTGCATGAAATACATGGTGATCCTCCTGCTCTTCAATTTCAAACTGACAATGCTAGGCAAAGAAGCACATCTATCCCAGCATGGTCAGTGTTCTTACTGTGCAGGGAGAATAGCTTCCCTATCCTTAAATAATCAGGCTTGTGCTGACATGCTCCATTACAGCCCCCCCTCCCCCCACTCCTTCCAGCACAGCCATTCACTCAGGAAGATCAGTGTGCTGCTGTTTCTTCACCCTCAACTCTCCAAGCCCCTTATGCAGCTGAGAACAGGAATTGTTATCACTTATAAAAACAGAATATATATACACAAATGATTTTTGTAAATCATATTCACACCCTATTATAATCTGCTGCTCATTGATGTTGTCTGGTTCAGACTTCTCCGTGCATATTATTTGGGATATGATTTATTTAAATTAAGGATTTCAGTTCAGTGTGTTTTAAGTTCAGATTAAAGCTTAATGAATTTTGGGTTACCCTGGTGGTCACCTCCTGCTGGACATTCCTTGTTTGGAAAAGTGAAAGAGTCAGGGTGAAAAATTATCAGTCAAGCAGCGGCTGCATTCAATCAGATCCATTACCGCATTGGGGACACTTGTCCATTGGCCCCATGTAGTGTGGATGTAAATCTTTTTGGATTGTTTTTCTGTTCAGGCTGAATGAGAAAAGTCTATTTGTACGTGGAACTTTAGTCAGAAAATGTAGTCCTGCTAGATCACGTCAGGCTGGCATCTTTTTGCAGGTATAGCTCTATGTAAAACATTAAAAATAAGTGTCTATACTGTTCTAAATCCAGTAATATATTGTCTTACCCTCCTCTGCACATGCTCCATTGCTCTCCATCCTTAGGCACTGCTGAATTTGTAGAAGCTGATCTGCTGACAGCCTTAAAGCATAATTAAACCCTCCTATCCTTTACATCTAAGTAAGCTGCTTCTGTTTGATCTGCAACTGTCGTGGTGCTGCACATGTGATCAGTTATGACATCAGCCGTTTGGTTGAGGATACCAGCAAATGTGACAGTTGGCAATCCCCTCATGTTAGGAATATAAATCGTTTGAAACTGTTAAATTGGTGGGTTTAGTTCAGCTATATGATTTTACTGCTGTTCAGGGGCTCCAGCAAAATGGCAGCCTCCAGCTAGAGTTAACAGAAGCAATGCTGGAGGCAATTTACAGTACACACTCATTTTGATAGTGTAATTATTAATGTAGGATGTATGTTCCTTGCTAAAGAACATTGTTTTTTATTACTTTTTGGGTAAAGTTCAGATTTCTGTAAACGTTCTTGTGATAAATGCATTGTTTAAAAATTGTCATTAGCAACCAGCAAGCCACTTTTCAGAAAACAAAATTGAGCAAAATGTTTAGTATAAAATTATGTTGCAAAAAAGAGCCCATATTATGAGTGCTAAAGCAGTTTTGATTATTAGGATTGTATAAGGAGGGGTTTCAGTTGAAATCTAAATATAACTTAGGCCCCTTTCACACTGGGGCGGGGAGCCGCGGTGACGGTAAAGCAGCGCTATATTTAGCGATGCTTTACCGTCGTTTTCACCGCGGTTTTCGGCCGCTCGCGGTGCGGTTTTACCCCCCGCGAGCGGCCGAAAAAGGGTTAAACACCCCCGCAGAGCGTCGCCGTAGCCGCGGTATTACCGCGGTATTGCCGCGGTTTTACCGCGGTCTCCCATTCTTTTCAATGGGAAGGAGCGGTATAGGAGCGGTGAACACACCGCTCCTATCCCGCTCCAAAGATGCTGCTAGCAGGACTTTTTTTTTCATCCTGCTAGCGCACCGCTCCAGTGTGAAAGCCCGCCGGCTTTCACACTGGAGTTAAAGGGGCAGGATTTTTTCATGCGGTGAACAGGCGCTATTTTTAGCGCTGCACCGCATGAAAAACGCCCCAGTGTGAAAGGGGCCTTACTGTATTGCTAATAATTGTAAGTACTGTTTAGCATGGACTGTTGGCGTAATCTGTATTTTTTTTTTCTTTTCTTTTCAGAGTCGCCTGGAAAAACTCTGCAAAACACTAAAGTGACCCTTTTTAAAGCCGCCTGTGTGGAATTTTATTTTGTTTTTAGGTTTGGTACATTGTGTGTACCTTTGTAAATAGCTGTAATTGCATTTTTATTTTATTTCTATAGAACTAAAAACCTTAACTTGTTATGGAACTGAAAATACTTTTCTGTGTCAACTGTTTTCTTGTTTACCAACTTTTTACCAATAAAGCCCACATTTTCTTCTGGGTAAAACTTGACTGAATAGAAAAGCATTGTGTGTGTTTCTTTATTATACATCACAGGACACAGTGCGTTTTTAATATTCATTAAGAAGATAGTTATGCTGACACCTTTTTTAGGTGATCAGTCACTGGCAAAAAAAAAAAAAAAAACAATTACAGGGTCCCCTCCCCTGGCATAACTCCTCCCCTTTAGGCAAGAATTCCGTTTGTTGCTAATGTCTGCAGGTGCTGGTCATGGCGGTGCAGATCTCTGCATGAAAATATCTAGCATCACACATGGTTCCATCTGAGATTCAGCCCCCGCTCACACCGGTGCGACTTGTAATGCGATTTGTTTCACATCACATGACGAGTTTCACCCTATTGTCCGTAATGGAATCGGTCAAATCAGTGCGCACTGATTTTGAAAGTAGTTCTTGCACTACTTTTTGCAAGTTCAGGTACGACTTGCATAGACCTCTGTGCATGAAATCAGAGGTCTTCCAAGTAGTGGGGGAAAGGGGAAGGGGGTTGTCAAGTCCCTTAGTGGCAGAGCATGCCATGATGGGGTGTGGCAAAAACAGTTTTTTTGTACTTTATTATTTTATAGTGCTAGGTGTGTGTTTATCACAGCATAGCATCCTGAGAGCTACATAGCAGTGGCGAAACTCAGTGTCCTATTTTTTTTTTTTTTTTTTTTTTTTGGAGAGTGCTTGTCTGCCCCTGAATTTGCTTGAGACTTAACTAGGCTGGCATGCATGACATCACAATTGGGGTTAAGTGTCTTGGGTGGTGGCCATCTTTGATCCCCAAAGAGGCAAATACAGGTCCTTGGGTATGTCTAGTGGGACTACAGTTTACAGCATAGCCTGCCTGGCGGGACTACAGATGGCAGGAATGCCAGCTTATTAGGACTACAATTCACAGTAGAACATACCAAGTGGGACTACAGGCTGCAGTTGCAGCAAGCTCCTTTCCTTGGGGATAAGTTGGGCACTGGTAGATTTCTTAGGTGAGTACAGACGAAACCTGAACACAGTTCCCTGTGCAGTGTATCTTCTGGGGGAGAGTTTGTTTCTGTGTGACTTTGACTCCCTCCCTCCATCTATCTGTTGTCACTCTACTTCTAGGGCACCTTTTTCCTCCAATTCCTGTGTGACCAAGGAGGAATTCTCATCTGCTATTGCTGAGTTTCAGCAGCAGCAGCAGCTTTCTGGAACACTTGCTAGTTTGGACCACCTTGGTCACAAATGAAAGCATTACTCCTTTTCTTCCACCTCCTTAATACGAAGGAGAAACCAGTGGAGGAAAACATGCTTTTTCAGGTAGAAGGGGATGCCCAATCCTGGAACATTTATCCTTTTCTGTAGTAACATTTGTCTGATCCTGTTTGGATTAGTTTATACAAAAAGTTTACTGTGGGGAAGAGTGCTCTGTTACCATTTGAAAAGAAGGCTAGGCTTACGGTTTAATACCTGCCACTTCTACTTGAAAAACGTATATTGTGTGAGAGAGATATATATCTATCTATCTATGTATAGTTCCCTGAATGCATAGACTGGTAGCAGTCCATTTTTGTCAAGTGGGTAATTTACTGTCCTAGCAAACAAGGGTTACAGCTGGCCTTAATTGTTATTTTCCAACGACTACAGGTAGGGTTTGTTTCATCTTGTTTAACCATTTCAATACTGGACACTTTTACCCCCTTCCTGCCCAGGCCAATTTTCAGCTTTCAGTGCTATCGCACTTTGACGATTTCACGGTCAAGTAACACTGTACCCAAACTAAATTTTTATCATTTTGTTCACACGACTAGCGCTTTCTTTTGTTGGTTTTTACGCACAACTGGCTTTTTATTGGTAAATAAACAAAGCCTGAAAATTTTAGGGGAGAAAAAAAGAAAAACATGTTTTCTCCTTTTTTTCATTGACAGACACAGTGGGACACTAGGCAGAAAAAAAAAGATTTGGCTATGCCCATGGGCAGTCCTAAGTGATGTACACCCCCCCCCCCCCCTTCTGCTGTAGGCCTTCATTTTTATTTTGCCTTTAAGGAGATAGGAACTAGTTCCCTGCTGGGATCTCTGGTCCTGGCAATTTTTTGTTTTTGTTCTTTAAGCTACTTTTTTTTTTTTTCCCCCCTTCTTGGATTTTTTTCCTGTGAGATCTACAGTCAACTGCCGGACTGGGCTGGACACTAAGATCCAGTGGTCTTCCGAGTCTGGCCAGCGAGTGCAGACTGCATCTACACGCTAGGTCAGCCGCCACATAGCACCACATATACCCCCCAGTGTAGGCAGATCACCCTACATGCCAACCTTCTAGCAAATAACAATGTACTTACCCCAGCATTCACAGGAGGAAACCGCCTCCCTTCAGACCTGTTTCATCACCTGCCCTGCTGGCCCAGGGTTGCCAACCCACCAAAGTGAAATTTACTGACAGGATGCCCAAAATTTACAAACCACACCAAAATGTATTTATTTTTTTTCTGACACAAACGTGTACAGTGCCTTGAAAAAGTATTCATACCCCTTGTTATGTTACAACCAAAAACATAAATGTATTTTATTCAGATTTTATGTGATAGACCAATACAAAGTGGCACATAATTGTGAAGTGGAAGGAAAATTATATTTATTTTCAAAAATGTCGATAAACCATTTATCAGAAAAGTGTGGCGTGCATTTGTTTTCAACCCCTTTTACTCTAATACCCCTAATTAAAATCTAGTGGAACCAATTGCCTTTAGAAGTAACCTAATCAGTAAATAGAGTCCACCTGTGTGTAATTTAATCTCAGTCTAAATACTGCTGTTCTGTGAAGCCCTCAGAAGTTTGTTAGAGAACCTTAGTAGACAAACAGCATCATAAAGGCTAAGGAACACAACAGACAGGTCAGGGATAAAGTTGTGAAGAAGTTTAAAGCAGGGTTAGGTTATAAAAAAAAAAAAAAAAAAAAATATCCCGAGCTTTGAACATCTCACAGAGCACTGTTCAATCCATCATCTGACAATGGAAAGTGTATAGCACAACGGCAAACCTACCAAGACATGGCCGTCCACCTAAACTGACAATGCTGGGCAAGGAGAGCATTAATCAGAGAAGCAGCTAAGAGGCCCATGGTAACTCTGGAGGAGCTGCAGAGGTCCACAGCTCAGGTGGGAGAATGTCCACAGGACAACTATTAGTCGTGCACTCCACAAATCTGGCCATTATGCAAGAGTGGCACAAGAAGAAAGCCATAAGAAGTCCCATTTGCAGTTTGCAAGAAGCCATGTCGGGGACACAGCAAACAGGTGGAAGAAGGTGCTCTGGTCAGATGAGACCAAAATTGAACTTTTTGGCCTAAAAGCAAAATGCTATGTGTGGCAGAAAACTAACACTGCACATCACCCTTAACGCACCATCTCCACCGTGAAACATTATGGTGAGAGCATCATGTTGTGGGGAGGCTTTTCTTCAGCAGGGATAGGGAAGCTGGTCATAGTTGATGGGAAGATGGATGGAACCAAATACAGGACAATCTTAGAAGAAAACCTGTTATGCAGCATACACGCGGTTGGAATTTCCGATGGGAGCGTTTCATCGGAATTTCCGACCGTGTGTATGCCCATCGGTCTTTTTCTGTCGGAATTTCCGACGGACTTTGGATTGAGAACCTGTTCTTAATTTTTCCGATGGAAAACCTTTCTATCGGATTTTCCGATCGTGTGTATGCAATTCCGACACGCATGCTTGGAAACAATTTGACGCATGCTCGGAAGCATTAAACTTCTCTTTTATAGTGCAGTCGAATGTTTTTTAAGGCGTGGTGTTATTGACCGTTGGAATTTGGTGTGACCGCATGTAGGCAAGACAGTTTGAGCGAAATTCCGACGGGAAAACCATCAGAGCTTTTTCCGACGAGAATTCCGACCGCGTGTACGCGACATTAGTCTGCAAAAGACTTGAGACTGGGGTGGAGGTTCATCTTCCAGCAGGGCAGCAACCCTAAACATACAGCCAGAGCTACATTGGAATGGTATAGATAAAAGCATATTCATGTGTTAGAATGGTCCAGACCCAAATCCAATTGAGAATCTGTGGCAAAACCTGAAAATTACTATTCACAGACGCTCTCAATCCAATCTGGCAGAGCTTGAGCTATTTTGCAAAGAAGAATGGGCAAAAATGTCACTCTCTAGATGTACAAAGCTGGTAGAGACATACCCAAAAGGCTTGCAGCTGTAATTGGAAAGGTGATTCTACAAAGTATTGACTTAGGGGGGTTGAATACAAGTGCACGCCACACTTTTCACACTTATTTGTAAAGAAAATTTGAAAATCATTTATCATTTTCCTTCCACTTCACAATTATGTGCCACTTTGTGTTGGTCTATCATATGCACTCCCAATAAAATACATTTACATTTTTGGTTGTAACATGACAAAATGTGAAAAATGTCAAGGGGTATGAATACTTTTTCAAGGCACTGTAGCTAGTGTGATTAGCAATGTGTTTAAGGTATACCAAAAGGCAAAAAAACATATTTCTCTATTAACATGAAGGTCAGGTTAACCGCTTCCCGACCGGCCACTGCAGATATACGTCAGCAGAATGGCTCGGGCAGGCAGAATCACGTACCTGTACGTGATCGTGCATGTGGCTGCCCGTGGGTCGCGCGCGCGCCGCTAGCGGCGCGCTCGCGACCCGGTCGGGAGCTCCGTGACCCCGGCCGCGGGACCAGCGGACCCGATCGCCGCTGGTATCCCGCGATCGGGTTACGGAGCGGAAGAACGGGGAGAGGTCTATGTAAACAAACCTCTCCCCGCGCTTCCTACACTGACTGTCAGTGATCGGCGGTTCCCTGTCATCGGGAACGCCGATCAATGACGTCACACGTACAGCCACGCCCCCCTACTGAAAAAGAAACACAACACGTCACACTGACTCCTCCCCGCCCCCTAGTGGTTAACCCCCTAACTACAACTGTCATTTACATAGGAATCAGTGCTATTTAAATAGCACTGATTGCTGTATAAATGACAAATGTCCCAAAAATGTGTCAAAAATGTCCGATGTGTCCGCCAAAATGTCGCAGTCACAATAAAAATCGCTGATCGCCGCCATTACTAATAAAAAAAAAATATTAATAAAAATGCTATAAAACTATCCCCTATTTTGTAAACGCTATAACTTTTGCGCAAACTAATCAATAATCGCTAATTGCGATTTTTTTTTACCAAAAATATGTAGAAGAATACGTATCGGCCTAAACTGAGGAAAAAAAATGTTTTTTTATATATTTTTTGGGGATATTTATTATAGCAAAAAGTAAAAAATATTGCATTTTTTTCAAAATTGTCGCTCTATTTTTGTTTATAGCGCAAAAAATAAAAACCGCAGGGGCGATCAAATACCACCAAAAGAAAGCTCTATTTGTGGGAAAAAAAGGACGCCAATTTTGTTTTGGAGCCACGTCGCATGACCGCGCAATTGTTAGTTAAAGCGACGCAGTGCCGAATTGCAAAAAGGGGCCTGGTCCTTTAGCTGCAAATTGGTCCGGGGCTGAAGTGGTTAATATAGCCCAGCACAGAATCCCCCCTTACATCAGAGTCTGCAGGATTCCCCCTTAGGCTGGATTCACACCTATGCATTTTTAGTGCATTTTGCAGATTTGCACAACTGTCCATTTACCATGGTTTCCTATGGAACACGTTCAGTAGTGCAAATCTACAAAATGCGAAAAGCACTAAAAATGCATAGATGTGAATCAGGCCTTGCAGTGCAAGGGGAAACTCTGCAGACCCTGAATTAAAGGGGACACTGCGGATCACGATGTAAGGGGGAATGCAGCAAACTTTGGTGTAAATGGGAACTCTGTCATCAGAGACCCCCTTTACATCAGAATCCACAGCGTTGCCCTTTACATCAGAGTTCCCCCTTGCACTGTAAGGCTCGATTTACATCTATACATGTTGCTTTTGAGCGTTTTTGCGGTGCTTGCCACGTTTTGGGACACACGTTTTTACCACGATGTTGCCGCGTTTTGGGTTTTTATTTTAAATTTTTTTACACTGTGGTTGCTTAGCAACCAGCTATATACAGTAAAAAAAACGCAAAAACGCGGTACTTGCATTTTGGATGCGGGTCCATTGACTTCTATTACATGCAAAACACTGCATTTTGCATGAAAAAAAAGTCCCAGACCCTTTCCAAAAACGCAGAGGCACAAAAATGCATTGAATGTTCGTGAATGTTCCATAGGAACCCATGTTAAAAAAATTCCCTGCATTTCTGCAAAATGCATAAAAAAAAAACATTAGTGTGAATCAAGCCTAAGGGCGAAACCTGCAGAGTCCTAATCCCTACACTACTTTATCTACTTCCACTGATAGATTTTGTCCCATTGGATACAGTCAATCTCTGAGCTGTAACTTTTATCCCAGTTTCAGATCTGTGCTCTGCTTTTGTGAATGTCCCCCAATCAGTCTTTTGCCACCTCCAGGGACCATGCTGTTGTCCCAACTTACACAGGCACAACCTTGTACATTGCAAACAGTTTACTTGAATGGCTCGCATTTGGCGGCAGTTTGGAGAACGCCCTGCTGTTTATCTTTGCCACATCGGCAATGCTTTACTTTGGGTATAGCCCTCAGCAGCTGCATACCTCTGTTTAGGGTGGGATGGAGGAAGAAACGTGGCTCAAGCACCTCATTTTTCTCCCCTTACACCAATTGCTAATGCAACTGAGCCCTAATTGCGTTATTAACTTGCTTGAGCAATGTCCCCAACACAAAGAGGGTGAAAAAAAGGCACTGGAAAAAGCAGATTATTTTCTTGTTGCAGAATAATCAATTGGCTATTTTGCCAATTTCTGCCATTGATTAGTCCCATTCAGAAAGTATATATGCTATATTTATTAAATAGCCATGGTTATAATCACTGCTGTGAATAAATGGGTTGTTTTGAAATGATACTGTAAATCCCTGGTTTTGTCTTTGATTCATCAAATTACTGAAGCGGGCAGTAAGACAAACTAGAGCCACTAAAAACCTCCTTAATTTGGGTGCAATTAATTATATAAACCTGCCTCCCCATCCAGTCCTGGCTGCTGCTGTGATGACTTGTGCCCCGATCCCAGCCAAACTTGCCTGATCCCGGGCGGCTTTGGAACTGCGCATGCAGACGCCCAAGACCATTTTTATTACGGGCAGCTGCTGTCCATAATGGACATTAAGTCCTGGTTCACATTGGTAGGTCACAAGGGGGGACTCTGATAAGGACTTTTTTGGCCCGTGACTATTTATAACATATGCAATGTGGCCCTTGTACTGAAAAATTTGGATACCACTGGTCTAAATGGTAACTGCTTAGGTTTCCTGTTAAATAAACCTGACTATTCATATTCTCTGAGATAACGAAGTCTATAAAAGAAACATTGCGAATGACAAATCCATTTATGACCACGTATATTTAACAAATTATAGCAAAAAAGCAAAAATAAATTGTTGATTTCAGAACAATATTTTCTGCCTAATGGCTAAAAATGTTTGTCAGTTTAAACCAGGCTTAATCTATTCTTCTTCTGTGTGAAGCTGAAGTTTTTTTTTTTTCTTACCAGCTTTGTCTACATTTTAATGGTTATAAACAGTCTTTTAATTCCAACATTCTCTGCTTGTAAAGACTTTAGCTGTTTATAGGACACATCCGTAGTTTGTCCAGAAGGTGGAGCTGTTGCCAAATGGACGGGATCCTGCTTCTTGAGTTCTATGTTTGCATCTACATTTACAAGAAAATAGTTATTGTTGACCTAGCATGTAGTAATAACCAAAGGTGCCATTTGTGGATAGAGCAGTCACAGCAGTTATCCTGGCAGAAGTATACTCATTGTAATGAAATGGACCTTCATAAGTAAAAAGCCTCAATAGTTGTTTGGTATACTGTAGCCCACATTTATGTAGGAAAAGAACACACATTGATTGCACTGCTGGTTAAGATGTTCTTGGTTCTTATAACAAATAACTAGCATTAAAATAAGTACTGTATATAACAAATACTTAGAGATACCGTATGTTTGCCTGCTGGAACATAGCTTAATTTCCACACTGGTACGTCCAAAATTTGAAATGACTACTCCTGTTAAGTGAAAGATCAAACATACTGATTTAGGACATAAAAAGTGAGCTTTGTCCATCTAGGAGAATGGGGTAGGGTACTTTTCCAGTTGAAATTGGCTGTAATCTGGGCTAGGTGCAATATATTTGTCCAGGTACTTATGGTATATTAATGTTAGCCCCTTCCCGACCCGCCGCCGCAGTTATACTGCGGCAGGTTGGCTCCCTGCGTGAACCGTCGTAGCTGTACGTCGGCTCTTTAAGACGCTGTAGCCCGCAGCGTGTCCCTGGAGCTGATGCTCGTGCCCGGCGGGAGCGATGACCGCCGGGCACCCAAGATCACTCGTGATGGAGTGAGAACCGGGACCTGTGTGTGTAAACACACAAATCCCGGTTCTGTCAGGGGAGAGGAGACAGATCGTGTGTTCCTACTAAGTTGGAACAACGATATCTCTCTTCCTCTAGTCAGCCACATTCCCCCCACAGTTAGAACACACATGAGGGAACACAGTTAACCCCTTGATCGCCCCCTATTGTTAACCCTTTCCCTTCCAGTGACATTTATACAGTAATCAGTGGCTATTTTTTAGCTCTGATCGCTGTATAAATGTCACTGGTCCCAAAAAACTGTCAAAAGTATCTGATTTGTCCGTCGTAATGTTGCAGTCCCGATAAAAATTGCAGAGTACTGCCATTACTAGTAAAAAAAAAAAGCATAATAAAAATGTCATAAATCTATCCCCTATTTTGTAGATGCTATAACGTTTGCGCAAACTAATCAATATACACTTGTTGCGATTTTTTTTTACCAAAAATATGTAAAAGAATACATATCGGCCTAAACTGATGAAGAAATTTGTTTTTTGTTTTTTTTTATTTGGGATATTTATTATAGCAAAAAGTACAAAATATTGTGTTTTTTTCAAAATTGTCACTCTTTTTTTGTTTATAGTGCAAAAAATAAAAACCACACAGGTGATCAAATACCACCAAAAGAAAGCTGTATTTGTGGGGGAAAAAAATACATACATTTTGTTTGGGTACAACATTGCATGACCGTGCAATTGTCAGTTAAAGCGACACAGTGCCGTATCACAAAAAATGGCCTGGTCAGGAAGGGGACAAATCCTTCCGGGGCTGAAGTGGTTAAAAATTTTATTTTGAAAGTGAACTACCACTTTAAGTCTTTGTGTTAGTGATGTAGCTGTGAATTGTAGAATTCAGGAGCCAGCCAGGCCAACATCGACAGCTTTATTTTAAAGAGAAATAGCATGTGTTCCATTGACAGCAGTAGAAATCATGTATAAATGAAGACACCAGCTGTATGTTTGGGCCAGTCCTCTGTTAACATGCATTTTGTACTCTATGTCTGCAGAGAGCATACAAACCACATTATTTCCCACTTAATTAGAATAATTGGTCATACATAAAATAGTAGTGATCCCCATCCCCCATCTGGGGAATAGTCCATCAAGTCTGCCCGTTTTTTGTTTTGTTTTTTTTCTTGTTTTTTTCTTTTTACACAGTTGTTTTTTGTTAACTTTTTGTTAGATCTATGTTTGTCCCAAGCACGTTTGAAGCCATTTACTGTTGACTAGCTTGCTACCTCTGCTGGAAGTTTATTCCAAGCATCAACTACCCTTTCAGTAAAATAATTCTTTCTAGGATTAGTTTTGAACTTTCCTCCAGTTAGTTTGAGGTCATGTACCCGTGTTCTTGATTTTGGTTTCATATTGAAAAAAACTGCCCCCTGAGCCTTATTCACCTCCTTGATGTATTTAAAGGTTTCAGTCATGTCTCCTCTTTCCCTTCTTTCCTCCAGACTGTACATATTAAGTTCCTGAAGTCACTCTCAATGTGTTTCATCCCCCAAACCTTTCACCATTTTTGTTACCCGTCTCTGGGCTCGTTCTGTCTTATTAATATCTTTTTGGAAGTGAGGCCTCTAGAACTGGACACAAAATTCTAAGTGAGGTCTCACTAAAGATCTATATAGGGGGTCAGGACCTCCTTCTTCCTGCAGGTATCCCCTCTAGTGATATGAAGATCTATATAGGGGAATCAGCCATGTTTGGAGGAAGAAAAATGCTGACTATGACCCTAAGAACACCATCCCTACAGTCAAGCACGGAGATGGGAACATTATGCTTTGGGGCTGTTTCTCTGCTAAAGATACAGACTGACTTTTCTGCATTGAGGGCCCAATGGACAGGGCCATGTATTGTAAAATCTTGGATGAGAACATTCTTACCTCTGCCAGAACACTGCAGATGGGTCCAGAATGGGTCTTTCAGCATCACAATGACCCAAAACATACTAGGCAACAAAGAAAAAACAGAAGATTTGCCCCCTTAATGTCCAGGCCATTTTTTGCAATGCGGCACTGTGTCAGTTTAACTGACAATTGCGCGGTCATGCGACGCTGTACCCAAATAAATTTATGTCCCTTTTTTCCCCACAAATAGAGCTTTACTTTGGTGGTATTTGATCACCTCTGCGGTTGTTATTTTTTGCGCTATAAACAAAAAAATCTATATTTTTTACTTTTTGCTATAATAAATATCCCCAAAAAAAGGAATTGCTTTATCAGTTTAGGCCGATATATATTCTACATATTTTTGGTTACAAAAAATTGGAAAAAGCATATATCGATTGGTTTGCGCAAAAGTTATAGCATCTACAAAATAGGGGATAGATTTATAGCATTTTTATTATAATTTTTTAGAGGGACTGCGACATTGTGGCGGACAGATTGGACGCTTTTGACACTTTTTTGGGACTATTGACATACAGCGATCAGTGCTATAAAAATGAAATGATTACTGTGTAAATATCACTGGCAGGGAAGGGGTTAACACTAGGGGGCAATCAAGAGGTTAAATGTGTTCCCTCATGTTTGTTTCTAACTGTATGGGAATGTGGAGGCTTTTTTTCCACTATGATCCATGCTGCTTTTTGGATGTGATGAGCACCATTTCTATCAGGGATATTTCCATTGGAATCCTGGCCGGCGTGTCACCTTCAACCTGATGGATTAGCTTACTGGGATGAATTTGTGTTGGTGATCGTGTTCCTGACTGCCATTCAAGCCTTTTTGATTCACCACCGCTGGCGTGTGGGTGCACATTTAGGGGAAGAGTACCCATCTCCTTTCCCTAGTATTGGAAGCACGTCCCTGGGTGTCGTGTGTGATCATCACTTTGCTCAAATTGGTTCCACTATTACATTCTACGAATGTCAATATTCAGTGACCACATCTGAACGATTGAACTTGATACGTTTGAATTTGTTCGCATTCCAATTACTTTTATGTTGTCACTTACTTCCTCTGCACTTAAATGGCTTCTTTTACAGAGATCATTTCTAAGTGATATATTTTTGATGTGATACATTTTTAGTCATTTCTAGGTAGTGCTACTTTTGTTTGCACTGGGGTATCATTATGAACCGTTTATCCCATGCCTAGATTTATGTTGCACTCAGCACTTTGACACATCACCTTGATTATTATCATTATATACATTTGGGTTTATTCTGTGTATCCACAGACACTTAGCACTTTATATAGTAGTCGTATACATTTTTGTATCATCTACTCCACACCCCTGGATATCTATCCGGGATTCACTTTTTTTTTTTCAGCGCTACATTTCCCTTGTTCTTTTCATTCTTTGCAATTAGTCTTATTGATAATGCTGGCGGCTGTTGTACACTAGTAGCGCAACTTTTCCCTACACCATTTCAGCAAATGACAATAGCAAGTGAAAATAAACTAGTATATGTGCAATGCTAAATAAGGACGTAATGAATAGGGCCGTATGTGTTACAGAATTATTTTTTTAAGTGTTAAACTTAAAAGTCCCTTTGTAGCAGAAGGAACTCGGTGAACTTTGTCTCTTCAAGATACAAGCCAGTTTCTCCTTTAGCTTGCACTCGGTAGCTGACTTTCTAGCACCCAGAGGGGGATCTAACAGCACAAGTCCCAGGGATCCCCTGTGGTGGTCTGTACTCACAAGGCTCCTGAAGTATTTAGGAAGCTAGTAGATATGCAGCGCTAAATAAGGATGGTCGTAATATATAGGAACGTATGTGTTACAGATTTTTTTTTAGGTGTTTAACACTCTAAATAATATATATGCAAAAACACAAATGAATAAGTTAAATAAAGTCCACACTGTGATGGTGAATATTGTGACAGACCTAGCCAGGACAGAGGCTTTCGGAGGGGACTGAATGCTAGCCTCTTGCCCACCGATCATGGGCCCTGCCATTTGGGGGAATGGTGCTCTTTGTGAGCTGTATGCCTGGGGACCCTGGAGGTGGTGTTACTTTGGATTCAGGTCCATATCCCCCCAAGACACACAGACTCTGGGAACCCTGTAATTTGCCATATTATAAATAGTGTGATTCATAATGTTGGAGCTCATAGAAGATGCTGATGTAATCAACTCTGTTATTGTGAGGTTTTCTTGGATTTTCCCAAAGATTATTCTTGGTTGTTAATTCTGAACAATACAGGATCATTGAAAGAACTGATCACATTGACCTCTGGAGACGGACTGTCTGGTCACCTAGCCTGCCTTAAGTGCTGTGTTAATTAACATGTTAATTATATAATTGTCTTTTAAATTGTGCTAGAGGGGAAGGGGGGAGTATCCATGAGCCAACCCTAACTCGTTATCTAACCCCTTGTGTTAAAAGTGTATAAAAAAGCTGTATTCTGTCCATTAAAGCATTCAAGATTCTACAAGCTTTTTTTGGCTAGACTTATATTACTATAGCTGCATTGAATACATCTCTCTGATGGTTAGACTGGAGGAAGCGGTATTACTGACAGAAGCACTCAGCGGAGTGTGGGATAGGATCCGTCACAAATATGATCCACGGATAAAAAACTGGGATATGATGTTAATCCAGGTAAGTGAATATCAACTTTCAGACATCAAAAGGGGGACGGATGTGAGGAGAAGATAATAAGTGAAGCCACCACCAACATAAGAGAGGCTTACCAGAGCAAATGGACTCAACAAGGCATAAGCCCAATAAGTCGTCAAGACTTGTGGTGACAACTAGGAATGATCCGAACACCCCCGGGTTCGGTTCGCACCAGAACCTGCGAACGGACCAAAAGTTTGCAACAACGTTCGAACCCTATTAATTACAATGGACGCGAACGTTCGAAATCTAAAGTGCTATTTATAACGGCCAATATGCATGTTATTGTCCTAAAAAGGGTTTGGGGACCCGGGTCCTGCCCCTGGGGACATGTATCAATGCAAAAAGAAGTTTTGCATTGATAATTATGGCTCTCCTCGCTGCCGGCGCTGTGATTGGCCAAGCATGCAGGGTCACAGTGCATGCTTGGCCAATCATCAGCCAGCAATGCACTGTGACTGGCGCAGTGCATTGTGGGCCGTTCGTATCACACAAATTTGATGCGAACGGCCCAAAAAGTTCTGGGTTCGACGAACGGCCGATGTTCGATTCGAACATGGGTTTCGAATCGAACATGGGTTCGAAACGAACACCGGTCTCATCCCTAGTAACAACACACCAATAGGCAGGAACATCCATATCTGCGGATGTTGGCACAGGAGGATGATGTTCACACTGTCCCTCAGAGAACTCACAGCAAGGAAGGGAAACTCAGAGATAAGTGGATCGAATCCTTTTCATATGCTCACAGGATGCAACCATAAATGAAACATAAGTTCTACATAGTGTAAATCCGCATAACAAGGAGTAGTTATTAAAATTTGAGGAACACTCACATTTCAGCAGATAAAAAGTGCTTGTACAAGACTGAAGGTTAACGCAATGGCACAAGCAGGCTCGTCCCAACGCGTTTTGTCTAAGGAGACATCATCTGGGGTGTAGACATGCTGTGGCCATTGTGTTTAAATAGACCTAGTACCCCAATAACAAGCTACAAACCTGTGGGTAATTGGTCGTGCAATAATGTAATCACTTACGGGTTCTTAAAATGGCAGGGACGCAGGCGGCTCATGCCTCGCTATGAATAGCGAATCAGCACACATGCAAACGAGGTCACCTGACCTTCGTCCTATGGACTTGCAGTGTGCGCACCAAGCCTCACTATCAGATGCCCGATGTCCTCCAGATACTACAGCGGCAATGCTTATTGGTCCACTCACACTCAGTCACGAGCGTAGGACCACCCACCGTCGCGTCAGCAATCTGAAAGACAAGGACGTCTGTGGGTCACGCCTTGCTATAAGACAGCGAGAATCGCCCGCATCCAACACATCATTGGCTGAACACCGCTATATTGCGTGTAGTGGGGATACCACATGACGTTAGCAAAAAATTACGATGGCCTTAACATACCAAAACTATACCGGATAGATTTAAAAGAATTAGAAAAACTATTTGTGAAAATATATTGCAAATATGTATATTGAAATATTTAGTGCCCCACAAGGTTGATGCTGCAACTGGGGTAATAATACAATGCAATTATTGACTTCAAGCTGTATATACATATAAATCATGAGCTGTCACCATAGATCGTGGCTACGGTCCGTTCCACGTAGTAAATTTTTGCGACTGCGTAGGAACTGTACTGATATTGTGTCAGGGCTTCTCGGAGCTGGCCGCTCAGCTGTCGGCTAATTGCCAGCTCCCATCTCTCTCCACAGTTATTCTGTTGTTGTTGATATCCTGCTCATTAGTCCTGCCTACTTAAGCCGTCCAGTCCAGAGGAGAGGAGCCCTGCCTTTGCCTTGGTCAACATCACAAGAAACATCTCCTGCGTTCCTGTTTAAAGACTGGCTTTGCTGACATCCTTTCTGGCTCCGGATCCTGCTTGCTGTTCCACTACTTTGATCCCTGACTTCTGGCTTGGCTGACTATCCGTTCTGGTTATTGAACTCTGGCTATATTAAAGCGGAGTTTCCACAAAAAAAATAAAAAATTAAAAGTCAGCAGCTACAAATACTGCAGCTGCTGACATTTTTTGTTAATCGATGCGGGGGATTGAAGCCCCACTCGTCTCCCCCTCCTCTCGCCGGCGCCTGCATTTTAACTGTGGGCACCCGGCCGTGGCTTTACAGCCGGGCACCCACTGCACATGCGCGAGCCGCGCGCCGTGACTGGCCGTACAATCATCTGGGACCTGTCACGTGTCTCAGATGATTGCCTAGAGGGAGGGGGGAGAGGCAATCTCCCTTCCTGCACTGAGGGAAGGGACGTCAGGAGCCCAGGCGCTAAAGGAGCAGGCAGACTATGAGAGACCCCCTAGCAACAGGCATTTAGAGGTGAGTAAAAAACAATTTCTCCAAATGTTTATTTATTTATTTATTTTTTTAAGCACATTAATACATTTTTTTTTGGGTGTAACTCCACTTTAAGCATTTTTGCACTTGCGCTACTAAGAACATTGTATATCTACTTACTTGCCCTTGCGGCAAACAATATGTGGGCCGTAATATTATGTCCTTTACAACAAGGGTCAATGAACACATAGCTAAAATTAAGAAGGGCTTACCTAAACATACTGTACCCAAACACTATCAACAATACCACAATAGAGATCCAAGAGGTACAGAGTTTCTGGTCATAGAAAAGTACATTCCCCCTTGGAGGGGTGGAGCTGTGACCAGGGCGTTTCACGCCTCAAAACCTTCTTGTTCTATGAGTTGCAGTCCAACTCTCCATTTGGAATGAATGTAAAGTGGGACATTAATGCCTTTCTCAATAAGGCGTAATTGCAACTAATTTTACATTTAATTTTTAATTGTTATTTTCATTTATTTTTCTCACCAATTTTTGGGGATTATCTGGGTTCTGATCTTAATTTTAAATTTGTATGTATTATGTGGTATGTATTTTTATGTATATCATGTATTTTCACATATTGTGAAATTTCTTCTGATTTATATGTATATACAGCTTGAAGTCAATAATTGCAATGTATTATTACCCCAGTTTCGGCATCAACCTGGCACTAAATATTTCAATACATTTTTTTTCAATACATCTTCACAAATAGTTTTTCTAATTCTTTTAAATCTATCCGGTATAGTTTTGGTATTGTAATGTAAATTTTTTTGCTAACGTCATGTGGTGTCCCCACTACACGAAATATAGCTGTGTTCAGCCAATGATGTGTTGGATGCGGGCGATTCTCTCTCTTATAGTGAGGCGTGTCCCACAGACATCCTTGTCTTCTGGATTGCTGACGTGACGGTGGGTGGTCCTACGCTTGTGACTGAGTGTGGGTAGACCAATAACTATTGCCGCTGTAGCATCTGGAGGACGTCGGGCATCTGATAGTGAGGCTTGGTGCGCACAATGCAAATCCATAGGGCGAAGGTCAGATTACCTCATTTGCATGTGTGCTCATCCTGAAGTATTTATGGCAGCCTTCTTCTGCAGTACCAGACAGGATCCGTGGACATCCCCCCTCAGTCAGCTCTCACAAGCACCATGGGTTGCAGCTTTAATGATTTAGGTCGAACACCTAAAGCCGTGTGACAGCCTGCGCAGAGGAGGGGCAGCAGACCCCTCTCCACCTTGACCACTCTCTGTAGAGGAAGACCCAGAGCCCATGTGCCCTTCAGATATAAATACAGTCACCCAGCATGCATTTGGGGCACTTCCCCTTCTAATTGGCAAGGGCTGTATAGACATCCATGCTCTCATCTGCCAGCTTTCCCCCTACTATTCAGTATACTCTATAGCTATTGGATCAGTGTGAAACTTTCAAGGCAGCACCAGAACACTCAATCAATCAACCCCAGCCTCTGTTAAGCAGACAGCACATAAATTTGCCTAGCTGTCTACCTGTTAAGCAGAGAAACCAAAAACAATGTACACTCTCTCTAGCACCTACCTAGGAGGGTGCTACATACTGTATTACAAAATATGCTATGCACCTGTAATCTCATGATTACACACGCACCTTCGTGGACATACGTATATAGTCATGAAGTCATGACTGTGCATACAGTCATGAACACCAGCGTGTTTTTTACACAATATTACAGGGGCACTGCATGTTTTTTAATACAGTATATATGGACAGAAGTACACTGCAACCGCATCTCCCAGGCACTGTAAATATAGGTATATTTTATGCTGTACAACCATAAACCGGTATTTACTTTGCATGCATACAAAGTTACCCAAAGCTTGTAGAAAGATTTCCAAATGCTTGGCAAAAGCTTGCCTTACATGTTATTATACAATATGAAGCCTATGTTAACAAGCCTTAGGTCAGCCATACATGGGTTGGAATCTCTGAGCAGACTGAATGTACCAAGTTAATCAATCAACTTGGGTACAACCAACCTGTCGGATTCGCTTGCGATTATCGCAAGAGACTGCTATAGCTGATAGCGATAATCACTTTCTTCTCCCTGATCCCCCTGTCTGTGTTGATGGGGGAATCGTGCAAACTTCTTCCCTGCAACCCATGGTTGCGGAAAATAAATTTACTCCCTGTAAGGCTGGCCTTAGAGTCCAGTAAGAGTGGAGCTTAGCTTTTAATTCAGGGAAGTCAACAAAGTGAAATAAGTTTCAGGGGGACTCACAAAAAGTAATTTAATATGCACAAGAAATAACATAAATTGAACTCACATTCTCCAGCACTCAGTCCCGAGTGCTGGCGCTGTATGTATAGTAAATCCAAGATGGCCGCGGGTGGGGCAGGGTATCAGCGAGTCCAGATCGAGCGTGTCCTCTCGTTGATACCCTGCCCCACGCTGAGGAAGTCCCGCCTGGACGTAACGCGTACGAGGGTCAGGGGGCACGAGTGACGTCACCCGCGGCCATCTTGGATTTACTATACATACAGCGCCAGCACTCGGGACTGAGTGCTGGAGAATGTGAGTTCAATTTATGTTATTTCTTGTGCATATTAAATTACTTTTGAAACAGAGAGCACTAGGTTGTCCCCTTCTTTACCTTTACAAATTTATGCTGGATACCACTTGGACCTGGTTGTTTCCTTTGACGTTTGAGATGAGATCCTGACGGTGGAGACCAGAGTTTTAAGAAGCTACATATTGCTTTGTGACCTATTGTAGGTCGAAGCAGGGAGGTGAGAGGCCATCCTTACTTTCGGTGAAGGGACCACCACCACAGTGATTTGTTACTGGATTTTGTCACCATTTCCACTTGAAGCTGCTGTAGTTTTGCACATGCACTTTATACTGGAACTTTCATTGACTTTATTCTGGGACTATTTAAAATTACATTGATTTATTCATTTTTCCATTTATTATTTTTTGCGCCTCAAAGTTTACTCTCTGAATACAAAGGGACTCAATATCCCAGAAAAACGCAGTAGCCTACTAACTGAAGCTCATAGGCAGAAAGCCCAAATTATTTTCGTGCAAGAAACGCACTTTAAAACAAATTCCATACCTCGACTATCCAATCACCGATTCCCGGTGGTACACCATGCAACCTGTGCGGATTCAAAGACAAAAGGGGTAGCAATATTGCTGACAAAGTCATTTGCATTTAACTTAACTGACCAGATGGTGGACCCTGAGGGCAGGTTCCTTTTTCTGAAAGGTCTCTGGAGAGACAAGCCGGTGACCCTGGCAAATATCTATTGTCCTAACTCTAAACAAGTACCCTTTTTGAAAGATATCCTTTTAAAACTAACCTCTTTCAACACATGTCTACTGATCCTGGGAGGTGACTTCAACTTGGCCCTAAATCCGCTCCTAGATACTTCATCAGGCACCTCATTCCTCCCTTTCTCAGCTTTGCGACAGGTTAAACTCCAACTGGCCGCACTCACGCTTCATGACTCCTGGCGCACTTTAAACCCACGAGGGAAGGACTTCACGTTTTATTCAGCCCCACACAGCCGATATTCTCGGCTAGATTATTTGTTTATACCCCAGAGAGACTTAGCATACCTTCACAACGCAACGATAGATTTCAGATCACCATCAGATCTTTATGACCCTGAGGTTCCCCAGAGAGAAACGTTTACTAAAATCTGGAGACTTGACCCCTCCCTCCTCTCCGATATTGGAGACTTGGCCTCCATTAAGCAGACCATTAGCGAATACTTCCAACATAATGACACACCTGACACTTCCCCTATAGTACAATGGGAAGTACATAAATGTGTAGTGCGCAGGCACCTGATGGCGTTAGCGGCAAAGAAAAAAAAGCAACACCAGGCTCTGATTTTGGAATTGACATCCAAAATCCTCAAATTAGAAGCACAACACAAATGTTCGCTCGCTACTAACGTAGCAAACGAACTGGCAGATACTAGAGCACTTCTGCGGGAGGAACTGTTCAAAAGGGCACGGAAACAGCAGTTGTCACAGAAATTTTTCTGTGAAAACAGCAATAAACCCGGGAGACTTTGGGCAAAATTTACACAAAAACGTACCTTTGCCCACACTGTTCATCACTTAGTAGACAACGCAGGGGTTATGCACACCAAAAATGAGGAGATAGCTTGCCAATTTTATAATTACTTTAGAAGACTATATGACCTACAGACGACTGAACAAAAGCCAATGCCAGCAGAGCATAGGCTAAACCTAATACAGGGGGTCCCCGACTTACGAACACCCGACCTACGAACAACCCCTACTTACGAACGGGGTGCTGTGGGGGCCCTCCGCCATTTTCCGGTGGTTTTCGCCGTCTTTCGGCCGTTCTGCGCATGCGCGGCCATACGGAGCGTCGGAAAATGCCGGAAATGTCCGTAATTTGCAGCGCATGCGCAGAACAGCATTAGACGGAACATCGGAAATGTCCGGAAATCTCCGTATTTGTCGGTCTGCGCATTCGCAGCCGACTTACGAACATTTCCGACTTCCGTACAGGTGGCCAGTCCCTAACGAGTTCGTAACTCGGGGACCCCCTGTAAGAGACTTTCTGCGCCAGTACAGCCGGAGACGATTTCACCTGAAGACCAACAGGCTCTTGAAGCTCCGTTGTCCTCAGAGGAATGGGTAGAAGATCTAAAATCTACAAAGTCAGGCAAGAGCCCTGGGCCGGACGGCTACACCGCTTAGTATTACAAGAGCTTCCCAGATCTCTTAGGCCCCAGCTTCTTAAAAGCCTTTAACTCTCTGACAGGTACATCAAGCGCCCCCCGCAGCCTACTAGAGGCGTACATCACAGTGATACCAAAAGAGAATAAGGATCCGGCGAACGTGGAGAATTATCGACCAATATCGCACTTAAATGTAGATGTTAAACTTTTCGCCAAAATAATTGCGAACAGGCTTTCTTATCATCTACCAGCATGGGTGGGCTTGAACCAGGTTGGTTTTGTTCCTGGCAGAGAGGCCAGGGACAACACCATCAAAGCTCTGAACCTACACCACTGGCTGACTTCCACTCGAAGCAACGGGTTTTTTCTATCCATGGATGCGGAGAAGGCCTTTGACCGAGTGGCCTGGGACTACATGGATGCAGTCTTGGAGACCATAGGCTTGGGTAATGGCATCCGAGTGTCTATAAAAGCTTTGTACACTAACCCAAGTGCGAGAGTCCGGGTCAACGGTCACTTGTCAGAGGCCTTCTCCATCCAAAACGGAACCAGACAGGGCTGTCCCCTCTCTCCGTTACTCTATATTCTCACTTTGGAGCCCCTCCTACGATGCATCCGAGCAAACCCAAATATAAAAGGCATAGGAGTACATGACCAGGAATACAAAATTGCTGCTTTTGCGGACGATGTCCTGCTTTTCCTCTCATCCCCAATGCCATCTATACCAAATCTGATGCAGGTATTGAAACAGTTCCGACTTATTTCCAATTTGAAAATTAACTTTGCCAAATCCTTTGCCCTAAACATTACCTTACCTTCCCAAACAGTGAAACAATGCCAGAGGAATTTCCCCTTCACCTGGAAGACAGATGCTATCACCTATTTGGGTATTTAGGTACCCAGTAGGCTAACAGACTTATTTCACATAAACTTTGGAACAGAACTGAAAAAGCTGCAACAAGACCTTGATAGATGGAACATGACCACCATATCATGGTTCGGACGTGCCTCCATCCTAAAGATGACGGTGCTACCGCGCATTTTATATAAAATGCAGACTATACCTATCTGCCTACCACCCTCTTTCTTTGCAGCCTACAAAAAAATGTGTAGAGCCTTCCTCGGGGGATCCAGGGGAGTGAGAATTAGGTGGGCGAAGTTAGTGTTACCAAAATCTGAAGCCACGCAGCTAGCTAGGATAGTGGACTGGAAAGTACACAACCGGTGCAAGGGCTGGGTACTCTTGGAGCAACTGATTACCGACACAGACCTCAGTTCACTTCCTTGGTGGGCCAAAAAGCATGTACCCGTGGCCGCACGTACCCACCCTCTCATCAACGCTACCCTAGAGGCTTTTGATAGAGCATGTAAAGCCCACACTGTCTCAGCAAAAAATTGTCCCGTCACGCCTGTTAGAGGAAACCCAGACTTCGCACCTGGGCCAACCAAGTCCTATCTGTCTGCGGAATGGCCGCATACAGAGATGCAGGTCAAACACTTTTTCTCTAGAGGTAGGTTCCTAAGTCAGACAGCATTAGCTACCCTCTCTCTGACAAAATCCTTCCCCTTCTGGTCATACATGCAAATCAAGCATTTTCTAGACAATCCGGTGTCCAGGGGAAAAATCACGAAAGCCGTAGCGGCCTTCGAGTCACTATGTTCAGGTCCCTCACATCAGCTGCACGTGATTTCAACACTTTATGCCTCCATGTTTTAGGATGCTCACAACATATTACAAACAGAACATGACTTTTGGGAGAAGCAACTAAATATAGAAATATCACAGACAAATTGGGAACGCATTCACTTATACATCCACAAAGGATCACTTAATGTCCACACTCAGGAGAACGGATATAAGATTAAGACACGGTGGTATAAAACACCAGAGATACTCCATAAATTAATACCCACAGTTTCTGATCGCTGCTGGAGATGTGGCACTGGGCAAGGCTCTTTCTTGCACTTTTGGTGGGAATGCCCTCAGATTCAAACATATTGGCGGAAAGTACATGATGCAACGACTATGGTCTCCTCGCTTCCCCTAGAATTCACGCCAGCACAATACCTTCTCCACCACTCAAAAATATCTAAGAAAAGATACTTTAAATCAGCTGCAATGCATATGATAAACGCTGCCAAACTATGCCTACCGGTCCACTGGAAGTCCACTTCGACTCCATCAATGAAAGAATGGGCGTCACGAGTCAACCACATTGCAGGGATAGAGGAGCTACCCAAGACAGAATTGTCAACTACACTGTGATTTGGGATTCCTGGTTTAAGTTTTGTAAGTCCCAAGAATACGAAAATCTGTTAAACAACACAGGTTAGTAAAACAACAACAAAGAAGCTTTGCCATGTTTACGAACCATTGGTCCGGAAAACAATAACAAACAACAGGGGAACTGTGAGAGATTGATGGGGGGAGGGGGGTAGCTGGTGGTCATCCCACCCCCTCCCCAAGCCCTTCCGCGCTCACTTCCGCTCCCCTCCCCAGCCTTCCCTAACCCCCTCCTCTCCTCCCCTTCTTATTCCCCCCCCCCCTTATCCATCTCCTAACGAATCCTCTATTCGGGGAGGGTGTGGAGCGCGGGCCGACTTAAAGGTGGGTTGCCGGTCCACACCCTTCTGAAGATCGGACATACAGATACCAGGGGGTAAACTCCCTAATAGCCCTAAGTTAATAAGTCGGGAACAGGTGGATAATCAGTTCTCTGTGACCAAGTTCACCTAACAAATCAAACACCTACTATGGATACACATGTATAGTTATGTAGAGTCTAAGGTTGTACATCTAGCAGTCATGTTAAGAAACAAGCAAGTAAATGATTGTTTATTTGTGCCTACTTTTGTTCAGTTATACCAAATGTCAAAGGGTGTCTTAAGTATTTGTACTGTTATATCTGTTATGTCTTACATTATCTTCAATAAAGAAAATCTTTATGGAAAAAAAAAAGAAGAGGGGTGGGGGTAAGCTCCTAAGTGATCCGAGCAGAAGTGGGAGCGGGTAAATTACAAAAACAGGAAAACAGAACAGAATTTTTTTTGGCTAGTTCAGCATGGCCCAGCTGAATTTTGATCCATCTATGGCTGGTTCTGTGTGAGAGCAATTGATCTACTAATCAACTGCTCACAAACAAGCTTGCTGGAAAACTTTTGTTTGATCGGCACTGCAGCGCTGATCAGTGTGTTCTGGTAGTGGAGTCCAACTGACTCCTCCGCTGTCACAATATAATGACACAACAGGGAGGATTCCCACATTCACTTTGAATGTGTGGGTGGGGGATTCAGTTCAGTTTTTCCTTCAGCCCGTTGGCTGAATGAATTCATCTGAGCCATGTATGGCTAGTGTAGACAAGATATTTGGTTCTAGAAATGTAACATAGCTGATGGGATTGTTTTACAAAATGTGGATAAAAGTTAAGATTTTAATCAATGTAATAAACATGTAGTCAACATTTTCTTGCATGCGCTACAATATTTTTTAAAAAGAGAATTACACTGTAAGCATAATTCCAGGATTAAGAATGTTTTACTCTGGAAAAATGCAATATTGTTTCCCCATCATAATAATTCAATTTGATGTCTGGAATATTTCCTAGTTGTCAAATTATTAGAACATGTTTTATTAGTAATTAGTTTATCATAGACTGTTAGAGCATCTACGATCATTCATGTGACCTTGTCTTGTCAAATCCTATTCAGTACTGCAGAGTTGTTTAAATCCTGAATTGGTAAACTTGTTTTAACTGAAGTGATACGTTTTTATAGAACACTTTGGGCCCATGCACATGTCCCTGTTTTAAACAGATAATGCATTTTAAAAAGGTAAGTGCATTTACTACCAAAATGCATTTACCACCCACCTCCTTGTTCAATTTACATTTATTTATTAGTGTCACGGGTTCCCACAAAGTGGCAAAAGTGGCAGTTAATGTCCGATTGTCTGCCGCAATATCGCAGTCCCGCTATAAGTCGCTGATCGTGGCCATTACTAGTATAAACAAAAAAAAATTCCATAAATATATCCCATAGTTTATAGACGCTATAACATAAACCAATCAACATACGCGTATTGGGATTTTTTTTGCTAAAACATGTAGCAGAATACATATTGGCCTAAATTTATGAAGAGATTTGATGTTTTACATTTTTATTGGATACTTTTTTTATAGCAGAAAGTAAAAAATATTGTTTCTTTTTAAAAATTGTCCGTCTTTTTTTGTTTATAGCGCAAAAAATAAAAAAGGCAGTGGTGATCAAATACCACCAAAAGAAAGTTCTATTTGTGTGAAAAAATTACATACATTTTATTTGGGTACAGTGTCGTATGCCTGCGCAATTGTCAGTTATAGTAAGGCAGTGCTGTATCGCAAAAAATGGCCTGCTCATGAAGGGGGTTAAATCTTCCGGAGGTCAAGTGGTAAAGCACATGTATGTGTCAGCTTCCTGCACAGTACTGTATCCCCAGCCCCAAAGTAAAGCAGACCTGATGGGGAACTAATCTCTTACCGTATATACTCGAGTATAAGCCGACCCAAATATAAGCAGAGGCACCTCATTTTACCACAAAAAAATGGGAAAACTTATTGTCTCGAGTATAAGCCTAGGGTGAGAAATGCGCAGCTACTGTAAGTGGAAAAGAGGGTCAGCAATGCCCATTTGCAACCTCACTGTGCCCATTTGCAACCTCACTGTGCCCATTTGCATGCTTCACTGTGCCCATTTGCAGCCATAGGTCCCCTGAACTCCAAACTTGGTAGTTAAGGGTTCCTAGATGCCCCCTAGCTGCAGCCAAAATTTGGGGTCTCTGGACCCAAAGGGTCCCGAAATGACATTGCTGCAGATGGACACAGTTGACCGAATTTGTATCTCGGGGCCACTTGGTGCTAGGAACCCCATTTGGATATGTTGTAGTGTTGGTTCCACTGGGTTTGCACACCAAATTTGGGGTTTCTAGCACCAAGTGGCCCAGAGACAGGGTAGGAAAATGTCAAGCACTTTTCTGCAGCAGAGAATGACATTTTCCGAACCGACTTTGGGGCCCCGTATCTCGGGGCCACTTGGTGCTAGGAACCCCAAATTTGGATATGTTGTAGTGTTGGTTCCACTGGGTTTGCACACCAAGTGGTTCCGAGATAGGGGGCCCCAAAGTCGGGTTGGAAAATGTCATTCTCTGCTGCAGAAAAGTGCTTGACTCGAGTATAAGCCGAGGGGGGCACTTTCAGCACAAAAAAATGTGCTGAAAAACTCGGCTTATACTCGAGTATATACGGTAGTTGCCCATCAGGCTCCATACACCCCTAGTATAAAACTCCTCAGAAAAAAAACAGTGCATTGAGGGTGAAGTGTCCAGTATAAAGACCTGCCTTCATTTTACCACTGAGCTGAAGTTTAAACAGTACAGATATTTTTTGCCTTAATGAAGACTTACTCCTTTTTTTTTAATCTCTTTATAGTTCTGTACCCCTACATGTTATGATTTAAGACTGATTTATGCTTGAAAATTCTTAAAAAAGGAGAAGTATAGCTAAAGCTTTTTTGGCTGTACTTCTCCTGGGGATTACAGGAGTGCAGTTTGTTCTGCACTCCTTTGATCTGCTTTCAGCTGATGTAACAAAGCTGTTCCAGGCTCTTAAAAGAACCCAACCATATAGTCAGGATCTACCCAGAAGGCTGGACCAGCACCTGGCTCAGCCTCTTAGCGATCCGCCGAGAGCCTGAGCCAGCCCCTCCCACTCCTGTGAGCGCTGGCGGGGCAGAGCAGAGAGACGGTGACTAACGGTCCCTGCCTCTCTACTCACAAAACACTCTTAGAGCCAGCGGGGACAGATGCAACATCAAATTGATGCTGCATCCACATATGTGAGTATGTTTTTGTTTTTTGTTTTTATTTAACCCATACGTCTCCTTTAAAACACCCTTTTTCTCATGCTAAAAATGCTACTTCTTGCTCTACTCTCCGGTGCTCTGTACTGTCCTCATACAAGTCTATGGGAATACAAAACAGCTCAAGAAGGTCAGCTACACCTGTAATAATTTCTGAATGATCTTAGACTATTCTCAGATTGATTGTCAAAACACACTGTGTTTACCTATCTATCCCATTGATTCCTCCATCAAAACAGAGAGTGTTAATGGGGAAATCCCTTCCGTGGAGCCATTGTGTTTTTCCAGCAGGGGCGGGGGAAGCTGTCCCCGCCAGGAGAACACAGTGATTATTGCTAGTGGCTATAACAGCTGCTAGCAATAATTGCAGGTAAAATCCGACAGGCTGATGTACCCAAGTTGATCGATTGATCGACTTTGGTGCATTCAGTTTACCCATACATAGTTTGAATCTCGTTCTGTTCCTGCTGAACCAACTGAGATTCAAACTGTCTATGGCCGTAATTACTGAGAGAAATTATTGGTCATATTTAGACAACCTGCACAGCTGTAAGAGTGTTAATAGGACTACATGTATATATGTTAAGGCAGGGGTTTCAAAGTACCGGCCCGTGGACCGGTTAAAAATGGCCCGCAGGCAGGGCCGATCCAGGACGGGGAGAGGGGGAGGCGCCGAAGAACTTTACATCTCCATCTTCTCTCCGCTGCGCGCTGCTGCAGCCCAGAGAGAGAACAGAGCGGATGAAGGATCCGCCCACCTAGGCACTGACCTCAGGGCGGGAGATTGTGTTCTCTGGGTCCCCTGTCAGTAGGCCGGTGTGGAATTCAGGAGAGGTCTCGGGAGGCAGATGATCCTGACTGCCAGGAGAGGTGAGTGAGCCATCACACTGAGGCAAAGTCCTTAGTGGGGTGACTGGGGTAGAAATGTGTGGAGTGGTGGGGGGTATTTTATGGAGTGGTGGGGGGTAATTATGGAGTGTGGAGCTATTTATGCAGTGTGGGGGGATTTGTGCAGTGTGGGGGGTAATGCATTTGCTGACATCTGTGCTGGGGGTTAATAATGCGTTTGCTGAGGAGGCGCATGCGCGGCCCGAACGTGGAAGGACGCACAGGCTGAGAGCTCCGTGACGAGCGGAGACTAGATAGCTTCCCCGGGGCTATATCCACAGCTTTTCTGGCACGATTTCTCTCCGCACCCCCGGCGGAACACTCAGCGCATGCCGGGACCCAAAAACCGCCGAAGCACACCGGCCCAAAAGTCGTTAACGACGTACCTCCTAAGAGTGCGGGAACAGAGCGGGATGTCTCAAAATGGCGCCCAGAAGACACAGGCACGGACACCGCCGCAGGCCACAGCTTCATCCCCGACGCACTCAACGGCTGACAGTGAGTACCGTATTTGCCGGCGTATAAGACGACTGGGTGTATAAGACGACCCCCTATTTTTTCAGCGAAAACTTAGGTTTGGGGCTATACTCGCCATATAAGACTACCCCCCTTTCCGAGGCAACACCATTTACAAAAAAACATCAGAAACAAAAAAAAAAAAAAGTCCCAGAGATCCCACAATTGGTAGGCAGCAACAATGAATCCTCTCCTCCAAAGCACCATAAATCATACCTGTATTTTAGGGGAGATCTGGAGCTGGATGTGCAGTACAGGATGCTTTGTTAATATGTAGAGCACCAAGTACACACAGTATATGATGCTGTGTTAGTACAGTAGTGCCAGGTACACTTCAGAATACAGTGTGCAGACAGTGTGAACCGCTGAGCCAATCACGGCAGGCATTGTATTTTACTAATCTGTTGATGGATACAAAACCTGCTCGGATTGGCAGAGGCTGTGACATCAGCCCGCGCCGCTCTGACTCATGTAGCCTGCTCGGATTGGCAGAGGTTGTTACCCAATCCAAGCAGGCATAGCAGGCTCTGTATTCATCAGAGTGCATCGCCCGCCGGGATTGACTGAGCGGCGCATACTGTATACATATTACAATTTTACAGAGCGCCCGGCAGACTGATATCCATCTGGCGGCTTCTTCACCCGGCGTATAAGACGACCCCCACTTTTTGGCTGTGTAATTTCGGTGTAAAAGGTAGTCTTATACGCCAGAAAATACAGTACTCACTACACCTGACCAAATCCGACCTGGATGAAAGCCTGACCCTAATGTATGATAAGCTAGCCCAAAAATTCCAAACCGAGCTGCACAAGTCCACCAATACCCTCTCTCTGGAGATTGCGGCCTTGGGCAGCAGGACGGACCTACTCGAGACTAAACATGACGAGCTAGCGCTTGTCTGCTCGGACTTGGGAAAAGAACATGAGGCCCTATCTGAAACGGTCGCCCAGCTTCAGGCCCATATCGAAGATTTGGACAATAGGAACAGGCGCAACAACTTGAGGGTGAGGGGGATCCCAGAAACGGTCACGGAACTTATACCGGCTTATACAGTCTGTTTCAGTCCCTGCTACCTGAGACCGCGGTGGAGGCTTTTGCATGCGATAGGATCCACAGGGCACTGCGTCCCCCCCTCCCCCAGATAAGCCACCTCGGGACATTGTTCTTTGCCTGAAAGACTTCCTGGTCAAAGAAGATATCCTCAGGGCCTCCAGAACCACCCAAAACCTGAGGCTAGATAACATACAAGTCCAGATCTATCCCGACATCTCCCCCACCACCCTGGATAAGAGACGGAAGATGAAGGAGGTCACCACAGTCTTGCAGTCCGCTAGGATTCGTTATCGCTGGGGATTTCCCTTTAAATTACAAGTTCCTCACAACGGCACAACTTACACGGTCACCACGCTGCAGGAAGGTAAAGAACTATTAGTCAAACTAGGACTCTTGGATGCTGCTTTGCTCCCTAGAATGCCTTCAACCCCACGCCACTCTGCTATATGGGCAACCCCCCCCCCAAGAAGAGACCACCGATGAGGCAGCTATGGAACTCTTATTAATTTCTACACAGGATTAAGATGTCGGATGGGAAGACAGGTCTTGCCCCCTTTTTCCTCTTGCCTCCCCCCCCCCCCTCTTTTTCCCCCCTTGTGTTTTTTGTTTTGGCGTTTGTGTTTCTCCACCCGCAGGCCTGCTCTTCTCGGCTCCCAAGTCATGAAACGGAGGGAACTATATTTCAGGTCACAGACGTCGCCTGCAGATCGTTAGCGGCATGCTCCAAACTTTCTTCAGTCTCCAGCTCCAGAGCCACACAGAAGGTTGTTGCGCTGACATGCCCTCCAGCTCCTTTCCCCTGGAGTTCCACCGGATCTACAGTCTCCCCTCACAGGATGGGCTGGATAGCCCTATGCAGGTACCACCTGGCACTACATATGTCACACAGGGTGCTGGGATCCGCTGTTGGACTCTGGAGATTGGAGCTTTGGACCTTTTGGTCCAATTTCAATTTTTTCTTAAGGTACTGGGGAGCCACTCTCCCTGTACCCCCCAAGACTTTGATAAACTGTTTTTTGATGAAGCTAGTTACTGTTTGTTACTGCTCTCTGGTTTCTGTTTTCTGACCCTTTTTTTCTTTCTTACATTTATGATTTTTTTTTTGCTTGACAACTCTAATACTCCCGAGGCAACTCTCCTGAACAGCTCTCAAATCGATGTATTTTTTATCCACAAATGCCTTACTTTCAGGTTGACTCTTATGGTACTGTATATGGCTTATTATGCTGCATGCCTATGGTACCCCCTCTCGCCCTGGACTCCCAACAAACACAATGCAATTTACTCCCACTAAAACATGGGGATTAAGGTCTTGACGCACAATGTCAAGGGGTTTAACTCTCCTCAAAAAAGAAGGAAAGCGATGAGGGCCTACAAATCCCTGGGGGCGGATATTCTCCTCCTACAGGAGACACACTTCGCAACCAACAACCACCCCTCCTTCTTTGACAAAGCATTTAAGCAGTGTTTCTACACAACCTTTGAGTCCAGGTCCAGAGGGGCGGCCATATTCATCAAAAACTCGGTCCCGCTACAAGTTCAGAAGACTTTTATTGATCCACAAAGCAGATATGTAATTGTACAGGGAATAATACAAAACAAACCCCTGACACTGGCCTCTGTGTATGCCCCGAACGCATCTCAGGCTACTTTTTTCAGGGAGTTCTTCCTAACACTTGAAAAATTTCACTCCCCCCACATGATAGTTGGGGGAGATTTTAATATGGTGGCACACTCGACATTAGATAGATCCCGTGGCGGCCAGTCCTCCAGTGCTTTCCCTAAAACCCTGCAGCACTCCCTCCGCTCCCACCAATTGGTAGACGTCTGGAGGGCTCATAACACTGGTTCCAGAGAATACACCTTTTACTACCATCCCCACGACAATTACTCCCGCCTGGAATATTTTATTGCACACCCACCCTTCTGGCCAACTCGACAGCCTCCACAATTCATGTTTGCCCTTGGTCAGACCATCATATGGTCTCTAGCCAGATTTCATGCATAGGTCTCCCCTTGGCAAATAGAACATGGCGCATTAACGATTCTCTTCTCACCGACCCTATTATCCTCACACAATTGACAGACCGCCTCACGGAATACTTCAGATTAAACGACGTGGACAATATCTCCTCTACGACCCTATGGATGGCCCATAAGGCAGTGATTAGGGGTCACCTTATTGAGGTAGCCACAACTAGGAAACGACAAAAAGCCCAGGAGGCACGACAGCTTACCCTAGACATAGGGGACCTTTACCACAAACACCACCAGACTCCCTCACCCGACCTACTAACACAGATTACCGAAAAAAGGATGGCGTTGGATACCATTCTTTCTGGACATACAGAAAAGGCCCTTAGATGGGCCAACGCTAGGTTTCTTCTACACAGCAACTCGGCCTCTACCATGTTCGCACGGAAACTTAAACAGCAGACCCACCCGACCCACGTATATAAGCTTAAAAATACTCAGGGACAACTTACCTCCCACCCTAAAGAAGTGCTAGATATATTTTCCTCCTTCTACCGTTCCCTTTACTCGGCCCCAAAAAACTCACCTCCTGACCCCCCACACTCTTGGTTGAACCTTGTAACTCTCCCAAGCTTATCAGAAGAGCAAATATTAACCCTTAATGCTCCTTGCACGGCGGAAGAAATAGCCTCCATAGTCTCTTCACTCAAACCCTCTAAAACCCCTGGCCCAGACGGCTTCTCAGCCTCTTATTATAAAAAATGCGCCGACCTCCTAACCCCAAAGCTAACCAAGCTATTTAATTTTATATTAAAGGGCAACCACTTTCCGGATGAGATGCTATGGGCTAACCTCTCTTTGATCCCCAAGCCAGGCAAAGACCACTCCCACCCTCAAAACTTTAGGCCCATTTCGGTCATTAATAACGACTTAAAAATATTTGGCCGCATCCTGGCTGACCGTCTGGCCACAATAGTCACCACTTTGATCTCCCCCGAACAAACGGGTTTTATACCCTCTAGGCAAATCACGGATAACATCCGTCTAGCCGCCAACATCATACAGGATGCCGATGCCAACAAAAATAAGGTTCTGCTACTAAGTCTCGATATCAACAAGGCATTTGATAGCGTGCTCTGGCCCTACCTAGAATCAGTTTTAGCCAAGTTTGGGTTTGGGGGGGCATTTGTCCACGGCTTTAGAGCCCTATACCATCGCCCACGCACTAACATCAAGATCCCAGGTTGTAACTCCGAATTCTTCCCCCTAGAGAGGGGGACTAGACAAGGGTGCCCTCTTTCCCCCCTCCTGTTCGCCCTCGCCATGGAGCCCCTCACAAAATCTATACTAGATAATCCCAACATAAAGGGCTATTACAAGGGCGAACAGGAATTTAAGTTGAGCCTTTATGCGGATGACGTTCTATTATTCCTTTCTGACCCACTGATCTCCCTCCCTAACCTCTTCGCCACCTTGACCCACTTCCAACAAATCTCAGGACTAGGAGTTAACCCGACCAAATGCACGGCCTTGCCCATTCATCTACCTAACACAGTCCTGACCGCCCTTAGAGACTCCTTCAGGTTTTCCTGGAGCCCCTCCTCTATGCAATACCTGGGGGTTAAACTCGCCCCTACTCTTAAACAACTATACAACCAAAATTACCCACAGGCCTTCGCCTCAGTTAGAAACCTGCTCCTCCAATGGTCCACTTACAAAATTTCCTTCCTAGGCCGCATCCAAGCTGTCAAAATGACCATATTGCCCAAACTGCTCTTTTTTTTTCGCTCATTACCACTATATATCCCTAGGACCACTCTTGATAAACTCGGAGCTTCTCTCCTTTATCTGGCAGGGAAAGAAACCCAGGCTTGGGCGGCAGGTGATGTACGGGGCCCGCTCGGGAGGTGGTCTGGGATGTCCGAACCTGTGAAAATATTTCCTTGCGGCCCGCTTGGTACAAACAGCCCAATGGCACGCTAATTCATCCTCCATCCCATGGCTACGTTTTGAAATTGTCTCGGTTGCCCCATACCTCCTCCCGGGTCTTTTATGGTCCTGCTCCATCACCCATATGGAGATCGCTCCACTTAATGCTATTGTGGGACAGTCCCTCTATCTTTGGTCTCTTTACGAGAAAAAATTTAACTTAAAGTCGAGAGCCCCACCTCTGGCCACTTACCTGGGCGAACCCCACTTTCCCCCGGCTTTTTGCAAATACTCCACTTTCGCTGAATGGACGGATAGAGGCCTTACTACACTGAAGTCTTTTATGGGTGACTCCTCCTTCTGCTCATTCACACATCTGCAACAGAAATATGCTATTGATCGGAGTGTATTTTACCAGTTCCTCCAGATTAGGCACTTTTATACTAGCAACTTCCAAGGACTCACTAGAACTACTGGCACTCAATTCGAAGATCTATGTGGTGGGGCCTCCAGAGATAGGGGCACTATATCCAGTTTATACGGGTACCTGAACGATCACAGCTCAGCCCCCAAAACGGCGGCGATGCTGGGATGGGAGGCAGAGTTTGGGCAAGAATTTGAGGTGGAGGACTGGCGAGACATGGTAGACAACATGCACAAATGTACACGCTCCATCTCAGTGAAAGAAACGGTTCTCAAATTACACACCAGATGGTACTACACCCCAGATCGCCTGCATAGGATGTTTCCTCTGGTTCCCGACACATGCTTTAGAGGATGTCGGGCCAGGGGCACACTGCTGCACACGTTCTGGGCATGTGATGCCCTGACACACATTTGGGCCAGAGCCACCGCCTTGATCCCTAAGATCACGGATGTCTCCGTGACCCTAAATTTCCAAATGTGCATCCTGTATGCCGATATACCCGGGGCTATTCCCCCCCCCAGCAGAAACGGATTCACACTCTTTTTAGTGCCATTCAATGGGCAATTGCACTAAACTGGAAGAACCCCTCAGTGCCATGGCCACAGATACTGACCCGAATGGAGTCTATCAGGTTGATGGAAAGGATCCATCACACCCGTATGGACACCATACACATCTTTGATGGTAAATGGAATAAATGGTCTGCATTTCAACTTAGTACGGCTTCTCAGGACCAATAAAGCACCAAATACCGAGGATAACTTTCCCCCTCAACTATAATTTGAAGCGGTATACCCTATGAAAGTCAAGCAGTGTTACCTATTATTTTGATTTGTGTCTTTTTCTTTCCCTCCATTTCTCTCTCCCTTGGTTTTTTCATGGTTGAACTATTTCAGGTCTGTCTATAGGCCTAGTTACTATGCTGCTGAATTGGACGCATCATTCATGCTCATGTTCAATTCTTCGTAATTTGAGTTGTACTTATACCCGCTGATGTTATATATAAACATGTAAGAATCTCTCATGTACAAGATCTGTAACTTACCTGTACACTCTGTTTTTGCACTGTTCTCTTGTTTATTTTCTTAAACCAATAAAAACGTTTGTAAACAATAATGCGTTTGCTGACATCTGTGCTGGGGGTTAATAATGCGTTTTCTGACATCAGTGCTGGGTATAGTATAGTATATTATTGCTGGTATAGTTTATTGTTTTTTGAACTTTTGAAAGTTTGCATGTGGCCCCCATGGGATATGAAAACTTGTCATGTGGCCCTCTGGCAATTTGAGTATTCAGTCCCTGCACAGTGTAGAGAGACAGGCCTGTCATTTGCCTCCTCAGCGGGGATCGACGGAGCAATCACCCGCTAAACAATGCGGAGCCTGTACACGGACACGTCCGTGTGAAAGGGCCTTTAACCGCTTCCCGACCGCCTCATGTAGATATACGTCAACAGAATGGCACGGGCAGGCAAAAGCGCGTACCTGTACGTCCCCTTTAATTTGCCTGCCCGGGGGGCGCGCGCGCGCCCCCAGCGGCGCACGCGCGACCCGGTCGGGAGCTCCATGACCACGGCCGCGGGACCAGCGGTCCCGATCGCCACTGGTATCCCGCGATCGGGTTACGGAGCTGAAGAACGGGGAGAGGTCTATGTAAACAAACCTCTCCCCGCGCTTCCTACACTGACTGTCAGTGATCGGCGGTTCCCTGTCATCGGGAACGCCGATCAATGACGTCAGACGTACAGCCACGCCCCCCTACTGTAAAAAAAAACACAACACGTCACACTGACTCCTCCCCGCCCCCTAGTGGCTACAACTGTCACTACAACTGTCATTTACATAGGAATCAGTGCTATTTAAATAGCAGTGATTGCTGTATAAATGACAAATGTCCCAAAAATGTGTCAAAAATGTCCGATGTGTCCGCCATAATGTCGCAGTCACAATAAAAATCGCTGATCGCCGCCATTACTAATAAAAAAAAATATTAATAAAAATGCTATAAAACTATCCCCTATTTTGTAAACGCTATAACTTTTGCGCAAACTAATCAATAATCGCTTATTGCGATTTTTTTTACCAAAATATGTAGAAGAATATGTATCGGCCTAAACTGAGGAAAAAAAATGTGTTTTTATATATTTTTTGGGGATATTTATTATAGCAAAAAGTAAAAAATATTGCATTTTTTTCAAAATTGTCGCTCTATTTTTGTTTATAGCGCAAAAAATAAAAACCGCAGGGGCGATCAAATACCACCAAAAGAAAGCTCTATTTGTGGGAAAAAAAGGACGCCAATTTTGTTTGGGAGCCACGTCGCACGACCGCGCAATTGTCAGTTAAAGCGACGCAGTGCCGAATCGCAAAAAGGGGCCTGGTCCTTTGGCTGCCAATTGGTCCGGGGCTGAAGTGGTTAATTTGCAGATTCTGAGACTTTTACAGGTAGACAGCCATGCAGGGAAAGGCATCCAGCAAGACATCACATCTGCATGTGTAGGACCGCTGTCTCCTATGGCAACAGTCCTAACACAAGTTGTAACAAACTCCTTTACTTTTTATACAATCACTTCTTGTAGATTCTCAGCCCACTGAGCCCCCAGTCTCTCTCACTAGACTTGCTGATTCACTGCCACTGAATCCCTTGAGCTCTTCTAATCTTACTTTAGGAACTTCCTCAAGCGTCACTCCCACTTCCCTGCTGGATTACCTGGCTTGGCACTCCAGATACTCCTCAAGCGTCACTCCACTGGCTGGGTCCCTGGCTTGGCACCTGTTGAAGTTTCCTGATTCTTCACCGTCCCCTGTTGGTGAAAATACTGCTTCAGTACTTGCTTCAGCTACCCACTGTGGTCCCTGGTAACAAGGTGGTTGGTCCCTTAGTGGCAACAGCTTACCCTCTACCTCCGACTATGACAGGTTTTCTGGCCGGCAGAACTATCACTTCTGGTTGGACTGTAAGCTGCAGTCCCAACCCTACACGGCTTTCTTGCTTCTGGATAGGCCCTCAGACAGCCTAGCAGCCAGATGTGCCCGGGATATGCCCAAACTCTGGCCTAGCAGCCTGGGTAGCACAACACACATCCACCCAGACAGCCGTCCAGGTGGCACAGAATCCAAATCACCTGACCCCACCCAAATATATAGGTTCTCCCAGCAGGCCAAGGGATTTAAGAAAACCCTGGCTTTTTGGCTGAGATACCCCACATACTCCTAATCTGTCCTTGCTTTGCCCTTGTCTTATCTAATGTCACTAGGTACCCAGCCAGCCAACGACAGAAGAGAGAAGTGCAGCAATTCCAGACTTACGGTGAACTCAATTGATCCCAACTGGCCAAGGCAAATACACCTGGAAGGTAAATTTAGGAGCAACCCTGCCTAGACATCAGGATGCTACATCCTCTCCCTGTCTACAAAACTACGTCTCGGAGTTTGCAGAAAAAAAATAATTTGAGCTCTCAAGCCTGAGAGCGAATGTCCTGGCAAAACTGGGGTGGGTGGCGAAACAAGGAAAGAATAACAATGACAACAGTACATGTTGCATATCACATAAAATAAACATGGATATCAGATACATGAAGGAATGATAATCCAAACAGGGTAGTTAGAGATCAAACATTATATACAATTTCAAATGCAGCATACATTCAGATATTTAAAGGGAATATAAACAATAACCTTACATCCTAACTACCTATCTAACATATATATATATATATATATATATATATATATATATACATATACAGTGGTGTGAAAAAGTGTTTGCCCCCTTCCTCATTTCCTGTTCCTTTGCATGTTTGTCACACTTAAGTGTTTCGGAACATCAAACCAATTTAAACAATAGTCAAGGACAACACAAGTAAACACAAAATGCAATTTGTAAATGAAGGTGTTTATTATTAAAGGTGAAAAAAAATCCAAACCATCATGGCCCTGTGTGAAAAAGTGATTGCCCCCCTTGTTAAAACATACTATAACTGTGGTTGTCCACACCTGAGTTCAATTTCTCTAGCCACACCCAGGCCTGATTATTGCCACACCTGTTCACAATCAAGGCATTACTTAAATAGGAGCTGCTTGACACAGTAAGGTCCACCAGAAGATCCTTAAAAGCTACACATCATGCCGAGACCCAAAGAAATTCAGGAACAATTGAGAAAGAAAGTAATTGAGATCTATCAGTCTGGAAAGGGTTATAAAACCATTTCCAAAGCTTTGGGAATCCAGCGAACCACAGTGAGAGCCATTATCCACAAATGGCGAAGACATGGAACAGTGGTGAACCTTCCCAGGAGTGGCCGGCCGCCCAAAATTACCCCAAGAGCGCAGCGACGACTCATCCAAGAGGTCACAAAAGACCCCACAACAACGTCCAAGGAACTGCAGGCCTCACTTGCCTCAGTTAAGGTCAGCGTTCATGCCTCCACCATCAGGAAAAGACTGGGCAAAAAATGGCCTGCATGGCAGAGTTCCAAGGAGAAAACCACTGCTGAGCAAAAAGAACATCAAAGCTCGTCTCAATTTCTCCACAACACATCTTGATGATCCCCAAGACTTTTGGGACAACATTCTGTGGACCGATGAGACAAAAGTGGAACTCTTTGGAAGGTGTGTGTCCAAGTATATCTGGCGTAGAAGGAACACTGCATTTCAGAAAAAGAACATTATACCAACAGTAAAATATGGTGGTGGTAGTGTGATGGTCTGGGGCTGTTTTGCTGCTTCAGGACCTGGAAGACTTGCCGCGATAAAAGGAACTATGAATTCTGCTGTCTACCAAGAGATCCTGAAGGAGAATGTCCGACCATCTGTTCGTGTACTCAAGCTGAAACGAACTTGGGTTCTGCAGCAGGACAATGATCCTAAACACACCAGCAAGTCCACCACCGAATGGCTGAAGAAAAACAAAATGAAGACTTTGGAGTGGCCTAGCCAAAGTCCTGACCTGAATCCTATTGAGATGTTGTGGTATGACCTTAAAAAGGCCGTTCATGCTCGAAAACCCTCTAATGTAACTGAATTAGGACAATTCTGCAAAGATGAGTGGGCCAAAATTCCTCCAGGACGCTGTAAAAGCCTCATTGCACGTTATCGCAAACGCTTGGTTGCAGTTGTTGCTGCTAAGGGTGGCCCAACCAGTTATTAGGTTTAGGGGGCAATCACTTTTTCACACAGGGCCATGATGGTTTGGATTTTTTTTCACCTTTAATAATAAACACCTTCATTTACAAATTGCATTTTGTGTTTACTTGTGTTGTCCTTGACTATTGTTTAAATTGGTTTGATGTTCCGAAACACTTAAGTGTGACAAACATGCAAAGGAACAGAAAATGAGGAAGGGGGCAAACACTTTTTCACACCACATATATATATATATATATACAGTAATGAAAGGGTATAAATGGTTAACGTGATCCTCATATGAAATCCCTGTCCCTCCTTGTACAAGGGAGACGCTCTAGTGCAAAAACACCTTAAAGAGAAACAGACAGCAATGCAAATGCATCTTATCCCTAGAAGAACATAAGTACATAAGTGTTTAAGTAATTATTATTGGTCCTTAGCCAAGGACAGCATAGCAGTATAAATATACCCTATAATACAATTACATCCTATACATAATGAATGTGGGCCCCATTCTCAGCCGAGATTGCCACCCCCCCTTTTTTTTCTAATCAAAACTTTCCTTATGCTGCATACACACGAGCGGATTGTTGGAGGTTTTTTTCCGACGGAATTCCGCTCAAGCTTGGCTTGCATACACGGTCACATAAAAGTTCGCTGAACTTTCGACTGCCAAGAACGCAGTGACGTACAGCACTACGACGAGCCGAGAAAATTAAGTTCAATGCATCCGAGGCATGCGTAGGAATTGGTACAGACAATCGGAATTTCCGATCAAAACTTTTTCCGACCTAAACATTGAGAACCTGCTCTCAATCTTTTGCTGGCTGGAATTCCGCCAGCAAAAGTCTGATGGAGCATGCACACGGTCGCATTTTCCGAACAAAAGCACTCATCAGACTTTTGCTGGTGGAATTTCCGATCGTGTGTACGTGGCATTAGTGTTTTATATCAAGTAAACAGTCCTGATGCATGAATTAGTCCATTATTCACACAGATGGTAAGAATTTGCCCCTTTGCCACAGCTCATCCTACCTGACTAACTACACACCCCCCAGTGTCCTTGACGTGTCATAGTTCATAAAATTTTAACTTGGGGTGTACAACACTTTCCAGCAGTTTCCCTTCTTCTTTAGGGATAACTCCAGGGACAAGGAGGCACAGCTGTATTCAGATAACAAGCAGCCAGGCCAAGGTGCAAGGGACTGGACTTTGGGACATAGATCCCCTTGCAACGATATCCTCAATCTGTTCACATGACATCCGGGGACTGAGAAGATTCCCCTCATCAATTGGAGAAACAACCCTCAGGAATATTCTCCTCTAGCAACAACTTTTGTGTAAAGGTGAAGTGGCTTAAAGGCATAGCTTTCATTACTCCACAAGGTGCACAGATTAGTAATCCAAAGTATTATGAAAAGCGCGATTCAAGGACTCTCCTTCAGGAGAGAGAGAGAATCGTACGACAATATGATCATTAGTACACAGCTTTCAGGAGCCAATCACGACAGTTCATGCAACATTATAAGGGACAACCACAAGAACTTTTCTAGGACGATAGCACAGTGAACAATGCTTGTTTATTTAGTACAGTATTCATCTGTAGAAAATTAGAAGAAGACCCTGCATGCTCAAAAACTAAATAGATTCCTCTTCATTTTCGATATAAGGCTAGCATGCAAAAAATAATTTGTCCGATATTCTCATTGTGTGTACGCAGCTTTATGCCCCGTACACACGGTCGGAAAATCCGACCACAAAATTCATCGGATTTTTTCCAACGGATTTAGTCCGACACTGGTGTTGCATACACACGGTCGGACAAAGTTGTCGGAAAATCCGATCATTCTGAACGTGGTGACGTTTGTTGCCTATGACGGGACTACGTAGAGGCTAGTAACCAATAGCTTTGGTCTTGTAATGTGATCTGAGCATGCGTGGCACTTTGTCTGTCGGAATTCGCTACACACAATCGGAAAAAGTCTGATAGGACTTTGTTGTCGGAAAATTTGAGAGCAGAAGATAAAACTTTGTCCGTCGGAAAATCCGATGGAAAATGTCCGATGGAGCCTACACACGGTCGGAATTTCCGACAACATTGTCCGATAGGACATTTTCCGTCGGAAAATCCGACCGTGTGTATGGGGCTTTAGTCTGTTATTTTTAAAAACAACAAGTTATATGGCAAATGTATTAGATACAGGGATGAGACAGACCATTTACCACTGACAGGGGTGCTTACGATGATCAGCTTTCATTTATTCATGTAAAACCTTTATCTCAATATGAAAAAAAAAAAAACAGTGTAAGCTGGAGTTTAGCTTCAATTTTTGGGTGATTCTAAATCTGCTAGTACATCTACCACTCCCCTCCCCCCAGACTGCCAATGTTATTACCCAAAGGTGCCCCCTGTGGTCCTTTATGCAGAGTGGGGGCACGCTAATAACAGGTGGAAACAGAGGGAAAAAGCCTAAAAAAAAGAAACACATCTAATGTTTGCTAAGCTGCAGAATATTACATTATTGATTTTGGGTTTAATACTGCTTTAATATTATGTAGAACTAAAGGTATTGCCTTTGAGATACAGATTTGAGAGATGCTAAAGTATATAATTTATTTTGCGATGGGGCATCACACGTAGCTACAGGCTTTGGCTGCAGCTTACATTAAAAAAAAAAAGCTTTCATGCCATGCCTGATATTTATACGATTTTTTCATAAGCTGTAACCTTTGTACTGTTAAAAGCCTGAAATGGGGTTATAAGTAAACCTGCACTTTAAAATGCAGGCCTTTTGTAATGCATTTTAATGTTGTGGTTTTTAGCTGGTGCTACACTGTAGCCATTTATGTTTTCAGATGAATGATTTGGAAAAATGCAGTGATTATGCAGCTGAGATATCCTTAGGTTTACCTGCACTTTGATCTGCTTTAATGGCTTTTTTTTTTTTTATTGTTGAAAGAATGTCAGAAACCTTAAAAGCTATCTCATAGCACTTGTATAGTCTCAACATTTTATACAGGAAATCGCAAGACTATTTCTCATCCAAAACATTCCAGTCTCTATAAACTATACCAGAACAGATCATTCTGTAATTTACAGTATGCAGCCTAGTACTCTGAAAAATGTAGGTGCAAATTAGGAGTGGTCATCGACAGTGCTTAACAAATCGTTAATTAAATAATATGCAGCAAATCCTTCATTGGCACAATAATAAGTAAATACACAACAGGGGGTGTTGAGCTGGTGAATAACAAGTAAAACAAGCACTGTGCAAATAGTAAAATCTTCAGATGTCCTTGTAACCAGTGGCGGCTGGTGCTGAATATTTGGGGGGGGGGGGGCAAACACCCCCCTCCCCCTAGCCAGTCAGACAGGAAGGCGGCAATACGTGTCTTACTCTCTGATGATGAGGCATTAATTGGTTAAGTTAGCATTGGTAATTAACCACTTAAAAAGACAACCTGTCACAGTACATATACTGCATATACTGCTATGGGGTGACAGCTACAGGCGTATGATGCTGCCTGTTTCAGGGTTTCGGGCTTGTGCTCCCACGGCCCCACCCACCTACTCCCCTGTGATTCGACACAGCAGGAGACTGTCAGCAGATCCCAGCCAATGATTTACGGCTGGGACCTGCTTATCAGCTGTGTCAAATCACAGCCGAGAGCTCTGTGTTGATAATCAATAAAGGGCTCTTTAGGCCCCTTTCACACTGGGGCGGGAGCCGCGGCGACGGTAAAGCAGCGCTATATTTAGCGCTGCTTTACCGTCGTTTTAGCCACGGTATTCGGCCGCTCGCGGGGCGGTTTTATCCCCCGCAAGCGAAAGAAAAAGGGTTAAAATCCCCCGCAAAGCGCCGCCATGGCGACGCTTTGCGGCGGTATTGCGGCGGTGTTACTGCGGTGTCCCATTGAAATCAATGGGTAGGAGCGGTATAGGAGCGGTGAATACACCGCTCCTATACCGCTCCAAAGATGCTGCTAGCAGGACTTTTTTTTACCGTCCTGCTAGCGCACCGGCTTTCACACTGGAGTGAATGGGGCCGTTTTTTTCAGGCGGTGTACAGGCGCTATTTTTAGCGATGTACCGCCTGAAAAAACGCCCCAGTGTGAAAGGGGCCTTACAGAGGGAATGATCGCTTTTTTTCTTTTCCCTGCAAATCAGCAGGAAAACAAACACATCAATCTTCAGTAAAAAGCAGCACACAGAGGAAACATAGTTGATTCCCACTGATCGCGCCATTACTAGTATAAAAAAGAATCCAGAATATATCCCATTGTTTGTAGACATTTTAGCTTTCACACAAAAATTATTATACTCTTATGCCGCGTACACATGGTCGGAATTCTCGTCGGAAAAAGCTCTGATGGTTTTCCTGTCGGAATTCCAACGGAATTTCACTCAAACTGTCTTGCCTACACACGGTCACACCAAATTCCGACGGTCAATAACACCACGCCTTAAAAAACGTTCGACTGCACTATAAAAGGGAAGTTTAATGCTTCTGAGCATGCGTTGAATTGTTTCCGAGCATGCGTCTAAATTTTGCATGTCGGAATTGCATACACACGATCGGAAAATCCGATAGAAAGGTTTTCCGTCGGAAAAATTAGGAACAGGTTCTCAATCCAAAGTCGTCGGAAATTCCGACAGAAAAAGACTGATGGGCATACACGCGGTCAGAAAATCCTATGAAAAGCACCCATCGGACTGTTTCCATCGGAAATTCCGACCGTGTGTACGCGGCATTATTTTTTACCAACGACAGCATTTTTTTTGTCATTGGACGTCTTATAGCAGAAAGTAAAAAAAATATATAAAAATATATTTTCAAATGTATTATTTTTTTTTCATATAATAAAAGCCAACAAAACCCTGTGGTGTGCAAATACCACCAAAAGAAAGCTTTATTTGTGTGAAAAAAAATGATATACATTTTGTTTGGGTACAGTGCTGCATGACCACACAATTGCCAGTTAAAGGGGCTGATTTATGAACGGTTTGCGCCATGAGTTGCGGCGCACGCCGATGAGCACCGGCCGTTTTCGTATTTACAAAACATTTGCGCCTGTAACACAGCGCAATTCCCCATTTACTATGCTATTCTCGGCGGACGGGAGGTGGCGATCGGTGCACCACTATAGACATGCCGCACGGCATCTTCAACTCAGAATTTAAAGAAGCTGGAAGTGCCAATATTATGGGGGTGATGTGGGGTGACGGATCATGGTGAATGGCCGCTGATCCTGGCCGTTTACCACGTGAACGCTCCGTCATTTGACATCACATGTAAACAAACCGGCGTGATTTCCGGTTCCTCCCTCCCCTCTCCGTCCAGTGTGAGCGGAGAGGGGAGAGATCGGTGGCAGCAGCGATGTGGGCTGCATGTGTAGTGCCCAAAGCGCTGCTCAGTGACAAATCCATCCATCCCATCCCATCCATGCTCACCCATCCATACTCTGCATACCCTGCATACCCATCCATACTCTGCATACTCTGCATACCCATCCATACTCTGCATACCCTTCCATACTCTGCATACCCATCCATACTCTGCATACTCATCCATACTCTGCATACCCATCCATACTCTGCATAACCATCCATACTCTGCATAACCATCCATACTCTGCATAACCATCCATACTCTGCATACTCATCCATACTCTGCATAACCATCCATACTCTGCATACCCATCCATACTCTGCATACCCATCCATACTCTGCATACTCTGTATACCCATCCATCCATACTCTGCATACCCATCCATCCATACTCTGCATACCCATCCATCCATACTCTTCATACCCATCCATCCATACTCTGCATACCCATCCATCCATACTCTGCATACCCATCCATCCATACTAAGCATACTCATCCATCTATCCATGCTCACCCATCCATACTCATCCATCCATCCATGCTCACTCATCCATACTCAGCATACTCATCCATCCATTCTCATCCATACTCAGCATACTCATCCATCCATCCTCAGCAATACTCATCTATCCATCCATGCTCAGCCATCCCATCCACCCCATCCATAATTAGCCATACTCATCGATACTCAGCCGTACCCAGCCATACTCAGTCGTACCCATCCATACCCAGCTGTACCCAGCCATACTCAGCCCTACCCATCCATACCCAGCTGTACCCAGCCGTACACAGCCGTACCCAGCCATACCCAGCTATACGTAGCCGTACTCAGCCATACCCAGCCATACTCAGCCAAACCCAGCCATATTCAATGGTACTCAGTCATACCCAGCCATACTCAGCCGTAACCCAGCCACCCCATCTATACCCAGCCATACTCAGCCGTACCCATCCGTACTCAGCCGTACCCGGCCATACTCATTCATGCTTAGCCATCCCTATCCACGGCTCATCCATCCCCATTCATGCTCATCCATGCCACTACAGTGCCTCACAAAAGTGTAATAGGTAGTCAAATTAGATTTGAAACTTATGTCCCTAGAACACCTGACGGTGCTCCCTACATGTTGGTCCTCTGTATGTAGCCACACTGTGGAAAAGTCTCACACATGTGGTATCGCTGTACTCAGGAGGAGTAGGAGAATCTATTTTGGGGTGTAATCTTTGGTATGTACATGTTATGTTGGAATTGTTTCTACTAAAATGTTAGTGTGTAACTAAGTAAAAAAAGGTTTAAGCTAACTCAATCTGGACTATAAGTCCGCAACTCAGTGACAAGTGTAAAATAAATGGATTAGAACTTTACAGTACAAATTAAAATATCGTGAACACATAACAGTGAATCCAAGTTTAGTGTGATATCATAGAGAACAACAGAGATCCAAGTATGGACAGATATCGTTTTGTAAGGAAATGTTCTATTCATGCAGAGGAGTCCACCACAAAGTATAGAGTTCTGTTAATAACAGTTCACAGCGTTGTAACACCTGGCACACACGAAACGAGTGATAAGATAGCTAAAGTAAAGATCCTCCACCGAAAGGCAAAAATGGCAGCTTACCAGCTGGTCTGGTCTCTGTGTTAAGAGAGACCAGATAGGCAAATGGCATACACCCCTGCCTGGGTCTTTATCCGAACTCCTCTAGATAACAATCGCCAGGTTTTTCAGTTAGAAATAAGTCTTTCCCTGGGGTCAAGCCATCTCTCCTCCTGTGATCTCGGAGCTGGCCGGGTAACACAAATTAAGTTAGGTTTAATTTGATAGGAACAGAGTTTACTCACACATTTTAATTATATGTATTTTTATTGGAGGCACTTAACCACTGGGCACTTAAACCCCCTTAATAACCAGACCAAATTTTCAGCTTTCGGCGCTCTCACATTTTGAATGACAATTACTCAGTCATGCAACACTGTACCTATTTGACATTTTTGTCCTTTTTTTTTTACACAAACAGAGCTTTCTTTTGGTGGTATTTAATCACCGCTGTTTTTTGAAAATGACCCCTTTTTTGACAGAAGACATTCCAAGGTATTTAGTAAGAGGCCTCTGTATGAAATATTGTGTAAATGGACAACGTTGTGTAAAAAAAAAAAAATGCGTTTTTTTCTTTACACATTTTGCAAGACACAGCTTTCGGCGCTCTCACATTTTGAATGACAATTACTCAGTCATGCAACACTGTACCTATTTGACATTTTTGTCCTTTTTTTTTTACACAAACAGAGCTTTCTTTTGGTGGTATTTAATCACCGCTGTTTTTTGAAAATGACCCCTTTTTTGACAGAAGACATTCCAAGGTATTTAGTAAGAGGCCTCTGTATGAAATATTGTGTAAATGGACAACGTTGTGTAAAAAAAAAAATGCGTTTTTTTCTTTACACATTTTGCAAAAACGTAGAAAAAAATTACATGTTCAAAAGACTTGATATACCTCATAGATTATACATTGGGTTGTTTTCTTTCCAAAATGGGGTAATTTCTGGTGGCGTTTCCATTGTCCTGGTTCTCCAGGGCCTTCAAATTTGTAAGAGGTAGTCAAGAAATGATATGTGTAATTTATGTTCTAATAAGAACGCCCGATGGCGCTCCCTGCATGTTGGGCCTCTGTATGTGGCCACGCTGTGTAAAAGTCTCAAACATGTGGTATCGCCATACTCAGGAGGAGTAGTAGAATGTATTTTGGGGTGTAATTTGTGCTATGCATATGCTGTGTGTGAGAAATAACCTGCTAATAAAACAATTTTGTGAAAAAAGAAAAGAAAATCTTGATTTTGCAAAGAATTGTGGGAAAGAATTACAACTTCAAAAAACTCACCATGCCTCTTACTAAATACCTTGGAATGTCTTCTGTCAAAAAAGGGGTCATTTTCAAAAAACAGCGGTGATTAAATACCACCAAAAGAAAGCTCTGTTTGTGTAAAAAAAAAAAGGACAAAAATGTCAAATAGGTACAGTGTTGCATGACTGAGTAATTGTCATTCAAAATGTGAGAGCGCCGAAAGCTGAAAATTTGGTCTGGTTATTAAGGGGGTTTAAGTGCCCAGTGGTTAAGTGCCTCCAATAAAAATACATATAATTAAAATGTGTGAGTAAACTCTGTTCCTATCAAATTAAACCTAACTTAATTTGTGTTGTTTTAAGTACTTTCTTGTTTTTTGCTTCTAAAAAAGAAGTTAATTAAAATCCTTGCGTCCGGCACCCTGCATGGAAATTAGGGGCTGGGCGCATTGATTGGGGAGGGGGGGTGGCTCCCCTGTGCCCCTAATGGAGCAACTGCTTCTGCTTGTAACCATGATCCAGCATAATATTTTCTGAATAAGTCTCGCCCCCCTATGAGGTCACAGTCCCGGAGGATGCTGGGACTGTGACATCATAGGGGGGCGGGGTCACCATGTGACATGAGCATGTGACCCTGTCCCCTTGTCCCTATATAAGTCCCAGCACAGCGCGGCTCTGCCATTCTGGCCAGAGAGAGCGTCGAGTCAACATCGGAAGAAGAAGAAGAAGAGGAAGAAGAAGGCGGTGGCGCAGAAAGCGGCGACAGCGGCAAGAACAGAGGAGACCCCAGAAGACCCCCGGAGGCGGATCGAGACCCCCAGACGACCGCGACGACGAAGAAGGTAGCTGGGCTCCTCTGCTCGGTAAAAGAGCTAGGTAAATAGCGGAGGAGTCCGGCGAGAAGACCCCCCAAGAGGGAAGAAGACCCCCGGAGCAGTGCAATAAAATATTTTTAAAAAATTGTGTGTTTTTTTTATTTACACTTTACACCTTAGGTGAATGGGTAGGGGTACATCGTACCCCATACTCATTCACATAGGGTGGGGGGCCGGGATCTGGGGGCCCCCTTATTAAAGGGGGCTCCCGAATTCCGATAAGCCCCCCGCCCGCAGACCCTGAAACCAACGGCCAGGGTTGTCGGGAAGAGGCCCTTGTCCTCATCAACATGGGAACAAGGTGCTTTGGGGTGGGGGGCCGCAGGGCCCCCCTTTCCCCAGGGCACCCCCCATGTTGAGGGCACGCGGCCTGGTACGACTCAGGAGGGGGGGGGGGGCGCTCGCTCGTCCCCACCCCTTTCCTGGCGGGCCGGGCTGCGTGCTCGGATAAGGGTCTGAGATGGATTTGGGGGGGACCCCCACGCCGTTTTTTCGACGTGGGGATTCCCTTTAAATCCATACCAGGTGACAGGGCTAGCGCGGCGGCATTCACTGCCTTCGTTAGCCCCATCTACCTGCAGTTACGTTCTAAATGAACGGACTGCTCCGTGTGTGGGCAAGTCCGTTCATTTTCAAAAGTCCCGCAGACTTTTTCCCGCAGATTGTCCGCCGGAGAAGTCCGGGCGTGTGTGGGCAAGTCACACACTCGGAAAGTCCGGCGAAGCCCCGCTGGGAAGTCCGGCGGTTTGTCCGCTGGACTAGGTCCGGCGGACAAAGTCCGAACGTGTGTACGCGGCATAAGTGTCCGATTATTAAAAGTCAGCAGCTGCAGTATTTGTAGCTGCTGACTTTTAATTTTTTTTTTTGAATGGGAACTTCTCTTTAAGCAAAGTAGCAGATGATCTGAGAGTTTATCCTTTGAGTGCTTTATTTTTTGTCCATATTCAGTTGCAAAACTACTGAATTAAAAATTAAATAAGGAGCCCAAAAGCATAGTTTTTTTTAAATACAAATAATTTGCAGTTATGTTGTTTTGCAGAGTACATAGGTCATTCAAATCAGTCATATGAGAATGTATTCTAATAATACTTACAGGGATCTGGTAGCTGCATAATGTACAAATATGTTTTTGGGTTATGGGAAAAATCTAGGCAAACTGATACTGCTTAAAGTGTCACTAAAACCGCATCATAAAAAATATCAGTAAATGTTTTATTACATGTTGTTCATACTCACTCAGTCACTATGAGATTAGTTTTCTGTATCTGCAAAAAACATGGTTGATCCTACTGCTCTCTATCTCCACCTTCTGTCCATGTCCCCAATTCAGCTAGGGATTTTGTAGAGCCATGTTGGCAACTCTGTACATGCTCAGTTTCTATGCTGAGCATTTCCTCCCTATAACATCTGAGCAGCCCATGTGACTATAAAGTCACACATGTGGGTATATACACAGCCCACAGTGACAGCCCCCTCCCTCCTTCCTCCTCCATGCCCAATAACACGCTAAACACAATGGGGGCAGGATATTACATGTAGATTATTGGAGGCTTCACCTCCCTCCTTTTCTAAGACACAGGCTGGAGGGGCGTGACATAGCCTGTGACTGGCAGAAATCTGCCCACACCATGGTATTTCTGCAAAATAATAAATATTTTATTTCCAATATATATTTGTATGACAATTTAAAATAATTTATTGATATTAATTATGTGGGCGTATACACAGTGGTAAATTACAGCCCACTCCCTCCCTCCTCCTCTATGCCCGCTAACCAGCTAAACATAATGGGGGTGGGATATTACATGTAGATTATTGGAGACTTCACCTCCCTCTTATTCTAAGACATAAATTATTTTGAGGGACACATGAAGTCTTTTACCTTTAAGTTATGTTGTCAACTACAAGAGGATCGGACACTTTCAAAAAATGTAGGCCTGCCCAGGATAACCCCTCCTACTACCAGCATGTCTCAGTTGTTTGCTAGTGTCCTAGGAGAATGGACGTCTTTCTTTCGGTTTTGCTGTAAGCAAATTTTACAGGTGTAATTTTTTTCTTCAACATTTTTTTCTTAAACCGAGACTCTTCTTTGCATCACTGCTAGAGCTGATCTCTTTGATTACAGTTCTCTGGTGAGTCCTGTCCTCAGCATAACCTTTGGTGTGCTGTGTCCAGACTCTGCTGGACTGCAAGTAGGCTGGGCTGAGCACCAGGAGCTACCTAATTTTTTAAATTGTTGACAACCTTTAAAATTCCTGCTATCTTCTGGTTCCAACTGTGCAACAAACAGACTTTCTTACAACACTCTTTCCCTGAGAATTTTTGTTTGCTTACCTTTGACTTTGCTTTGCCAAACTCTGGCTGATTGGTCAAAGTCCATTAGAAGGGTTTTTTATTTACTACTTAGGTTAATCCCTTGGTTCTTGAATGTTTGGAGAATGGTTGTTGCTTTAAATTATGAGGGGCTGCTGGGGTTTCCCATCTCATTTCCTGCATGAGTATACACGTGGCTGCTCTGCCTGGCCTTTAAATTACAAGATCTCTTTGATTCCAGTCCACCTGCAAGGTCTGGAGCTATAGGTACCCAACACTCTCAGACAAACCTTCCTCAGCATGAAGATATACCCTCACTTTTTAAAGTAGGAGTTGTATGTCAGCCTTTACAGACACTGCAAACACTTTCATCTCAGATGCTTGGGTGGAGATCATTTCCAGGGGCTACAAACTAGAAATTCACTCCACCTCTTCTTCCTTAAGCCTTTTTATATCACCTCACAGATTAGCAGATTTCCATGTTTTCATTGCCCCAATTCCTGTCACATAATGGTTTCAGGTTTTTACTGCAACCTGTTCACAGTTCTAAAACCCAAATGGGGCTTTTTCTTTCATTTTGAATCTCAAAGTGCTGAATGTCTTCATCTGAGCTCTGAAATTCTTCATGCAATCCACCAGGTCTATCATAACCTCCTTCAACTGGAACGTATCTTGGCTTCTGTGGATATGAAGGATGCAGACATGCATGTCTCCATCTATGCAGAACACCAGCCTTTCCTACACTTTTAAAGGGGTCTTGCAGTTTGTGGCCCTTATAGCCTTGACTGTCCAGACAGCACAGTTGTTTCATATACCATTGGCCTCTCACGCCTTGATTAAAGCCTTATTTCAGGGAGTGCCCCATGTGGCTCCCCCTGTTTGTTCCCCTGTAACTAGGGATCTGAATTAGCTGGTTGTGCTGCAAAAAACACTATTTGAACTTGTTAGAGACTTTTTTTTTCTTATGCTCACCCACAAGGTGATGTTCCTTGTAGCCGTCACCTTGGCAGGGCAAGTATCTGAACTGGCAGCTTTATCCTGTTAGGAATCCTAACAGTTGGTCTTACATAGAGACAAGAAATTGTTGACAATTAGGATTTCTTTCTTCCCCAAGGTAGTCTCTGCCTTTCACCTTAACCAGTACAACATTCTTCTCAGTCTAGTTCCAGTTCACCCCAAGTAAATTTCACTCTATTGTTTGGATGTGGTTCAGACCTTGGAAGGCCCTCGTAAAGGTTCACTGTTTTTTTGTTTCCCCATTTACCTTTGGCTCGTGTAGCTAATCATCCAAGCTTCTTGTGTCAGGGATTGGGTTCCATCCTCTCCTGTCAAGGTACACTCTGCTAGGTTGGTGGGTGCTTCTTGGACTTTTCAGACTCAATCAACTGTTTCCCAGATTTTCAAAACTACCACTTGGTCTTTTACTCACATGTTCTTTGTTGATTTTTTTTTTCAAGCTGACAACAATTTTTAAAACCAGGCATATGCATTCGGATCAAAAGCTGGTGCTCACATTCTAAAATTACTAGCTGATAGAAATAGGAAATTTGTTTAGAATGTGACAATTTTACTTTAGGTAGGTATAAAATAAAGAGATTCTGATAGGCTAAAGAGTAATTATATTGTTTGCATTACCTGCATTTCTATTTACAATTGCATTTAAGTTTTTTTTAAAGCATACCTATGGTCAAAATTTTAAATCATCTATTCATTTCCACATTTTGTTTCAATTATTTCTAGCCTGCTCATGCCTAATTTGAACCATCTTGATACATCTTGACACATATTCTTTAAATTCTACCAGGTGAAAAAGGGGGGTGGACCCGTCACTCCTACCGCCCTAGAAATGACATGTCAAAATAGAAGCAATCAAAAGGGACGGATCTCTGCCATTTATTCTTCTCTTACCGAACCTGACACTAAATTGTCCTACATGACCCAATGGGAGAGTGACTTGAACCTCTCCCTTGAAATGTCGGATTGGCAGGATATTGCCCATCGACTGTCAAAAATTTCTATTAATACTACCCTCATTGAAGCAAACTATAAGACATTGCTGCGGTGGTATTTAGTCCCTACAAGAATAGCAAAAATGCACCCCTCTTCCTCACCTAATTGCTTTCGACAGTGTGGACAGATGGGTACCATGCACCATGTTTGGTGGCAATGCCCATTGATTGTCAGGTTCTGGATCAGAATATATAATTTGATTAACTCAGTTACAGGTGTCAATGTTCGTCGGTCCCCAGAAAGTGCACTCTTTCACAAATTGCCAGATGAGGTTCCCAAAAAAATCACTGAAACTCATCACCTATATCTTTCTGGCGGCAAGAATAACGATTGCGAGAAACTGGAAACATTCACGCATACCTCTAGACCAAGTAAAAAGCAAACTCAATTGGATCATGATTAATGACAAACTTACCTATACTCTCCTCAACAAATCAGAGAAGTTCAACAAGATCTGGGATCCTTGGATCGAGTACATCTCCACTTAAAGAGGAACTCCAGGTGACCCTCCTCCTCTCTCCCCTCTTCCTCTCTCCCCCCCCACTGTATTTTTCTCTCCTCTCCCTTCCTTCCCTCTGCTGCCCCTCTCTTCTCTCTTTATTAATTCTTGTTTTTTATTTCATGTTATCTGAAGGTATAACTTACATAACCTAGGCAATGATACATTTGAATAAAACATTGCAGACAAGGCAGGACGCCTTATATAAGTAGAGACAGAAAACTAACCCTGGATCCTTACACAGGGGCATTTAGTAGCCCTGAAATCTTCCTACTTTTTTTTTCTTTTCGTGGTACTGTAATGTCGAATGTTATTTCTATGCAAACAACAGCAAGTACCATACCCTACATAAGGACGTGAGTAACTTCTATGAAGATGCTGTTTACATGTTTCTATTTTTTTGATAGCTATTAAGCAAAATGTAAATGCACTGCATGAACGTTTATATGTTAAATTGATGGTAACTTGGTTACTTGTGAAACGTATGTTTATTGTTTTGTACTTACCTCAATAAAAAAATTGAAATATAAATTCTACCAGGTGGATGTTGTGACCTCAAGTATGAGGTCCTTCAGGTAGCTCTTTGAGCTGCAGGCCATCCAGATTGTTCTGCTGTTTTACTAGACCTGTTAGTGTCTGTTTGCTGTGTTGCCAACTTCTCAGTTGGACTGCTTTTGGACAACCCAAAGGTGAAAGACTTTCTGTGTTCCTTGATGGAGGAAAAGAAAATAGTTTTTTTGCACTCTCCAGGTCCCTCCCTCTATGTTTAAGAACATGCCTTCGGTACTACATTGCTACAAAACTGAGACATGGTGGTAGTAGCAGAGGTTATCCTGGAATAACCTATGGTATTTTTTTGTTAGTCACTGCTCAACACTCCTGCAATTAGCAGTATAACCCAAAGTGAAAGACTTGCTGTGTCCCTCAATAGACTTCAAGAAAAGGATTTTACAGTGAATACCAAGACTCTATTTTTGTATATTGTTACAAACTGTTCCCTTCCACAGTCTTGCACATATCAACATTTTCACATGTTTTTTTCCTTTCTAGATTGATGTCCTGTTAACTAGACAGCTATTGAAGCAGTGGCTCTTTGTTGCCTCTAATTACCGTCTGTCAACTGAGGCATGATGGTAGCAGCAGTGGTTATCCTGGACTGGCTTACAGTTTTTTTGTTAGCCGGTGCCCAATGCTCCTGCAGGTAGCAGTATAACCCAAAGCTCAAAACATTTCCTATGTCCTCCAATATACTTCAAGTAAAGGATTTTATAGTGACCCTTTTTGTTATATATTGTTAGAAACTGTCCCCTAGCACAGTCTTGTAATTTTATTTATTTTTTACATTTTTTTCTCTTTCTTGCTGGGTGCCCTGGTATCTTCACGGTTATCATGAAAGCAGTTGCTCTTTGTTTCCTCTCATTTTCATCTGTTGCTATCTGTACTGGAATACAACACAATAATTATCAGTTTCTTAAGTTATTTACATTTTAGTTATATCATTTAATGTTGTTTTGTGGTAAAAGATTGCCAAATGACACAAGTAAGAGCAAATCAAAGAAGGACACCAATCTTAAACAACAAAATTAGTAATATAAAAGTAATATAAATGTAAAGATCAGCTGCATAGAATGATAAAGTTATATGCTTTATATCTGTTCTCCACCTGAGTATCCACCAGCTGCTTCTACTGCTCCATAATGACAATGTCAGATGGACATTTATTGGTCTGCATCTACACTGCCACATTTTCCTGTGACAAAATGGTTTACATTGAAAAATATTGTAACGGATATATGAATTTGTTGGCAGATCTTTTTTTTAAGGGGAAGCTACAACTGTTTTCAGTTTATAAACCATTTTCTATATAATTTTTTCCATTACTTGTATAAAATATTTATTTTACTAATGAACATTGAATAGAGAGTGTTTCTATGGTGCAATATCAGTAGAGCATATTGTGCCTTGTAATAAGAAAACCCATCAGTTTTATCTGAATATCGGCTTCTGTCTGATGCTTCATAAAGAACCATATCAGTAGGGAAATGGGCTGTCCCTCTTCTGACATCTGTATGTCTGCTCCTTGCCCCATAGGCCCCAAAGAGGCCCTGTAAAGGATCTCCCTGGGTGGCAAAGAATGCACAGGCTTTCAGTTGGGAGGTGCCAATGCCATCTACTATGTTGAGAGTAGACTGGTTGGTGTTTGTTGGACCATTTTACAGGTTTGCATGCAGCACAGCTTCCTTGCAAACCCCAGTTCAAAGTCGATTTGCTTAGCTCTTTTTGATAACTTTTGAGGAATTTCGATAATTTTACATGCAAAGGTGCATGCGATGGTGCAAAAACTTTGCATTCACCATACTGCCAGGGGACAAGGCTACCATGTACACTACTTCATAAGAAAAAAAGTGTTTTATGATTACCAGTATTAATATACACCACTAAGTAACATTAATTATCTTGTAACAATGGTTTATAAAATCAGTGGCATATATTAGGCAGCAAGTGAACATGTTGTCCCTGAAGTTGACATGTTAAAAGCAGATCAAATGTCCAATTTTGACAAGGGCCAAATTGTAATGGCTAGACAACTGGGTCAGAGCAACTCCAAAACTACAGCTCTTGTGGGATGTTTCCAGTCTGCAGTGGTCAGGACCTACCAATAGTGGTCAAAGAAAGGAAAACTGGTGAACCGGCAACATGGTCATGGGTGACCAAGGCTCATTGATACACGTAGGGAGTGAAGGCTGGTCTGTGTAGTCTGATGCAATAGAAGAGCTGCTGTAGCTCAAATTGCTAAAAAAGTTAATGCTGGTTCCAATAGAAAGGTGTCAGAACACACAGTGCATCACAGTTTTTGGTGTATGGGGCTGTGTAGCCACAGACTGGTCAGGGTGCCCATGCTTACTCATGTCCACAGCCAAAAGCACCTACAATGGGCACATGAGCATCAGTAATAGACCACAGAGCAAGGGAAGAAGGTGGCCTTTTCTGATGAATCACATCTTTTTTTTTACCAAATGTGGATGGCTGGGTACGCATGCATCTCTTAAGCCCCATACACACGGTCGGACTTTTTCATGGATTCTGTCCGATCGGACAAGGTTGTTGAAAAATCAGACCGTGTGTATGCACCATCGGACAGTGTTCGTCGGTTTGACCGACGGACAAAGTCTTATCTCCTGCTGGAAAGATTTGCCGTCAACACGGTCCGATCACACCAAATCCGATCGTGTGTACGGTTGTCCAACGGACAAAGTGCTACGCATGCTCAGAAGAAATTCTGTGACGGAAGCGCTCGGTCAGGTAAAACTACCTTTCCTAATCGACACAGCACATTCGTCACGCTGCAATGTTAAAATGTCTTTAATGCAGCGCATTCTCTTTTTCTTTACAATGCAACAAGAATGACATGTTTTAGCTGCTCCTATTCACCCGCACTTCTCACAAACTTAGTTCTTTATTACTTTGCAGCATTTATACACTACATGTTTATTTTTACTCAGATCGTAAAAGAATCTTTGTTATTTTTTACCATGATTTGTCTTTTTTTTTTTTTTTTTTTTTTTGGGGAATACATATTTGAAGGATTTTTTTTTTTTTTTTTGGAGGGGGGTTGTGTGTCTCAACTTACCAAAACCACATTATTAACATTTGTATTTCTTGCTTAAATTTACTAGGAGTTTGTTGGTTGTTGGTGCCCCTTGTTAATTCTACTTTAGGATTAGTGAAATGTACCTGCCTACTCAAAGAAAAACTGTCATTGTAGAAAAGTAAAACACAATAGTCAATGATTATTTCAAATCAAAAAAACCTTTATTTAGGTCACACCAACAAACCAAAGAGGAACGCAGCCATGGTGAAACTTGGGGAATTTGCAAAGCCTTGGCCCCCCACGGCAACCATCATTGTTCAAGCGTAGAAAATTGGGGGCCTGAGGAGTACGTATATTAAGGGGAGTGCAATCTGGTCGTGAAGTCCAAAGTATCCGGAACTGCAGCAGATGCCATCTAGGTCCCCAGGCTCTGGTACTACAAGAGGCTCCATCTTCTCTCAGACCAGACTGATGCCAGGTCGTCACTCTCAGGTCTTCCTTCCACGCTTCCTTGCACGCTGTGGCTGTCGTGCTGGTGGGGTGGCAGAAGGAGGAGGAGGAGGAGGAGGAGGCGGAGCATGGTAGCTATGGCAAACATGTGTGACTGGGGTCATCTCCCCAGCCCTACCCTTATTTAGGACATGGAGGATGAGCCCCTCACACATGTTGCGTTGCCTCACCTCCATACCCATCATCTTCGTGACAACCACCGAGCCAAAGGTCTCCTCGTCGGCGGGTGTGGCATGTAGGGAGGCTGAAGCCTCTCTGATCATGCGGAGCGCTGACTCTGCCGCATAACCCCCCCTTCTCGCCCTTCTGTACGGAAGGCGGAGGAGAGGGATTTGGGAGTCAGTCAGGCTCCGAGGCCTAGCCCCCTCTTGGCTGCCACTACCCACCTGGTGGCTGCCACTAACCCCTGCCTCCTCCTGACTGCCACCTTCCACAGCCACCTCCTGGCTGAGGGCTTCCTGTGTATGAAAAAGGGACATAGTTTCAGTTATTTGTTCATCAAACACACACAATTCTCATCTAGTGACTGGTGCAAAATGTTTACAAATAGAAAACCATACAATTCTCAGCCCTGCAGTTTAGATTCTGGCCCCAAATGTCTCCAACACCACTGTCTGTTGATATGTCAAACACGTTAGGAATTAAGCAATTGGGGATCCTGAATTAAGTGAACATCATTCATTATTCCCATAAATGGTAACAAAACTACTATACCTGGAACAAGCTAGCTCCTCCACCTCTTCCAGACTGGAAGGCCCAGGTTGCTCCTCGGAAGCCTCATCAGGGGTGGGCTGCGCGCAAGGAAGCGTGGAAGGAGGAGTCGAGGTTGGCTCCGTGACATCAGTCTGGTCTTTCAGAAAATGGAGACTCTGATAGTACCAGAGCTTGGGCACATAGACCTCATCTGCTGAAGTTGCAGTTTCCTCAGACTTCACGACCTTCTTCCGCTCCCTGATATACGCACTCCTCAGGCTGCCAATTTTCTTTCTTAGATCATCAACAGTTGCCGCGGGGAACCTTGGCTTGACAAATTCCACAAGTTCCTCCAGGGCTGCGTGCCTCTTTGGTTTGTTGGTGTAATGTGGGTGTTTACCCTGCCATAAAACGGGAAATTTCCTGAATTTGGCAATGAAGAGGGGGAGAAAACTCATGTCGTTGAATCCCTTCATAATCTCTGCAAGACACAACACCACACCAAACCCTATAAATTATGTCACGCTAAACTCTCCTAATCTTCTCCATAAAGAAGCCTCAAGTTCAAATCAGTCTAGGCTAGTTATGTACCAACGTCAAATTGTACCTTCGTTTGTAGCGATCGTCTCGTGCGTGAGTTTTCTCTCCCCTCGTCTCCCAGATCGTGGCTACGACACAGGCGTGTGACGTTTTATATACAGTGCGCATGCGTCAAACTCCGCCCGCCCCTGACGATCTTTCTCGTCTATTCCCCACCCCTTCTCTTTACGGCGCAGTGGGGAGAGCACATGGCGTGGACACAGCAGGTGCGCCCCAAATATCCCACCAACGAGGAGGAGGACGAGGAAAGTCCGGAGGCAGAAACGTCCCGATCCCGGAGCCTGAAATTCAAGGCCTCCAATATGTCATTTGGAGAAATGTTGGAGATGGTGGACATATTAAAGAGGAGCGACTATGATGGGAAGTATGGGCCTTACCTCAACCCCAATGTCCGCAAGGCCAAGATCATGTCTAAAGTTGTGAGAAGGCTGTACAATCAGTTTGGGGTACAACGATCCAAGGAGCAACTGAGGAAACGCTGGTCAGACCTGAAACTGAGGGAGGCCGATCAGTACAGAAAGATCAAGCGAATTCTTCAAAAAAGTAAGTAGTTGGGTTTTGTGTTTGATTTCTTGCTTGCATACTGCTCCATTGTGTTTTGATTTTTACAAAGTTGTACATTCCAAAATGGCCACTTTCAGGTTCGTCTGTGCATTCGATCGTACTCAGCCTCGATCTTTCTGCCACTGTCATGGTCGTGTGTGTGTGTCCATTCGATTGTACGCAACCTCGATCGTTCGGCCACTTATAATACGATGTTTGGTGTTTTTTTTGGGGAAAGGAAGTTTGTTCTCACTAGAAATGTCATCAAGAATGTAAAGCCAATTTATTCAATGTAAAGGAGAGGTCACCCAGTAGCTGTTTACCCATCTGGACTCTAGAGCACTAGTGCTGGGACACCCAAACCCCCTTTTTATTAGGCTTTTCCACACATGTGCTCCAGTGGATACTAGAGGGGTGTCTCCATCACACAAACTTCTACCAAAAAGCTAGTCAGTTTAGCACCTTTACAAAGTGACTACATTCATGTAGTTGGCATTTGTAACTGGCCAAACTAAAATAGTGTCCGTCAGTTTCAAGCAATGTTTGTCATTTCCTATTTCTGCCCTCAATAGATTGTGTTGCTAAATCTTCCTTTTGTACATTCTCATAGGGAGCGAAAACTTGGGCCGTCTGAGGAAACCCCCAAACCAACACCTCCCAAAAAAGGGGAAAGAGCAGAAGCAGAGGAGGAGGAGGAGGAAGGAGAGATCATCGAACTTGGAGAAATTGTCACCACAACAGGTGAGTGTGGGAGAACACAGCTACTGGTAAGCTAATCCATGTATGGCTGCCTCATTTCCAACACCCCATTTTTGTTTGTTTGTGGTTTTTAGGTGACGTGGATGTTGTGGAAGAAAAATCGCACTTTACCACAGAGAGTGCCCACGTACTGATCGGAGAGATAATGGTCTGCAATAGAGATCTAGATTACATAAAGCAAAACATCAATGATGTTCAACAAAAATTGAAGAACATCATTGATGTTTTAGGAAAAATATGAAAACGCACCAAGTAATTAACACACATTTGTGCCAGCTTCTGAACACATTTGAAACTTAAAAACTGTGTGAAATTTGGAACATGCACACATTGTGTCCACATGTGCTAGCTCCCATCATGGTGGATGAATGCCAACGTTTTTTTGGGGGTGCAACCACTTTACGAACTACGAAAGTGGTTGTGGTGAAGGGGTTGCACCCCCAAAAAACGTCCATTCATCCCCATGATGGAAAATGGCACTTTTGAAGCTTCTAGGCATGTGTTTTACCATCTAATGACCATTTTCAGACCCAAATTGTGTGCATGTTCTAAATTTCCACTTTCCGGGGGTGACCCCCCCATGTGATGAAGGCAAGATCAAACACACTTTGAACATATAGTCATGTCTGATCTTGTCTTCACTTTACAAAGTTGAACTTTCCTAGTAGGGATGAGCCGAACACCCCCCCGTTCGGCTCGCACCAGAACCCGCGAACGGACCTAAAGTCCGTGCGAGCTTTAGAACCCTATTAGTTATAATGGATGCGAACGTTCGAAATTAAAAGTGCTCATTTTAAAGGCTAATATGCATGTTAATGTCATAAAAAGTGTTTGGGGACCTGGGTCCTGCCCCAGGGGACATGTATCAATGCAAAAATTTTTTTTAAAAACGGCCGTTTTTTCAGGAGCAGTGATTTTAATAATGCTTAAATTGAAACAATAAAAGTGTAATATTCCTTTAAATTTCGTACCTGGGGGGTGTCTATAGTATGCCTGTAAAGGGGCGCATGTTTCCCGTGTTTAGAACTGTCTCTGCGCAAAGTGTCATTTTTGAAAGTAAAAAAGCTATTTAAAATCACTCGCGGCTAATGTTAATTCACGGCTCCCGTAACACAGAGAACAGTGATTCATTGAAACTCATTCATAAAAAAAAGTCATTGATAAAAAAAAAAAAAAATGAAAAAAAAAAAAGCGTAGGGGTCCCCCCAAATTCAATAACCAGGCCCTTCAGGTCTGGGATGGATATTAAGGGGGATCCCAGCCAAAAAAAAAAAAAAAAAAAAATGGCGTAGGGTCCCCCTCAAAATCCATACCAGACCCTTGAGGTCTGGTATGGATTTTAAGGGGAACCCTAGCCAAAAAAAATGGCGTGGGGTCCCCCTCAAAATCCATACCAGACCCTTATCCGAGCACGCAACCTGGCAGGCCGCAGGAAAAGAGGGGGGACGAGAGCGGCCCCCCCTCTCGCCTGAACCGTACCAGGCCACATGCCCTCAACATTGGGAGGATGCTTTGGGGGTCTAAGACCCCTAAAGCACCTTGTCCCCATGTTGATTAGGACAAGGGCCTCTTCCCCACAACCCTGGCCGGTGGTTGTGGGGGTCTGCGGGCGGGGGGCTTATCGGAATCTGGAAGCCCCCTTTAACAAGGGGACCCCCAGATCCCGGCCCCCCCCCCGTGTGAAAAGGTAAGGGGGGACAAAAGTACCCCAACCATTTCAACAAAAAAGTGGCAAAAAATGGTAAAAAGGACAGGAGACAGTCTTTGACAATTCCTTTATTAAAATCTTCTTTCTTCTTTCTTCATCCTTCGGATTCTTCATCTTCTCCTTCCTTCATCTTCTTCCATCTTCTTCTTCCATTTTCTTCTTCCTCCGATCCGCTTCTTCTTGCGCTGGTCTTCTCGTCCTTCTCGTCCGGCATCTTCTTCCGTCGGCGTCGGCGTCGGTGTCGGTGTCTTCTTGGGCCGCTCCGCGCAATGGGAGGCTCCCGCTGTGTGAGGCTCCGCTCCATCTGACAGGTCTTTTAAAACGGAGGGCACCTGGTGACCCCGCCCCCCTCTGACATCATGGGGAAAGCCATCATGGAATTCCCCATGACGTCCCTGTGCGTCAGAGGGGGCGGGGTCACCAGGTGCCCTCCATTATAAAAGACCTGTCAGACGGAGCGGAGCCTCACACAGCGGGAGCCTCCCATTGCGCGGAGCGGCCCAAGAAGAGACAGAGACACCGACGCCGACGCCGACGGAAGAAGATGCCGGACGAGAAGGACGAGAAGACCAGCGCAAGAAGAAGCGGATCGGAGGAAGAAGAAAATGGAAGAAGAAGATGGAAGAAGATGAAGGAAGGAGAAGATGAAGAAACCGAAGGATGAAGAAAGAAGAAAGAAGATTTTAATAAAGGAATTGTCAAAGACTGTCTCCTGTCCTTTTTACCATTTTTGCCACTTTTTTGGTGAAATGGTAGGGGTACTTTTGTACCCCCTTACCATTTCACACAGGGGGGGGGCCGGGATCTGGGGGTCCCCTTGTTAAAGGGGGCTTCCAGATTCCGATAAGCCCCCCGCCCGCAGACCCCCACAACCACCGGCCAGGGTTGTGGGGAAGAGGCCCTTGTCCTAATCAACATGGGGACAAGGTGCTTTAGGGGTCTTAGACCCCCAAAGCATCCTCCCAATGTTGAGGGCATGTGGCCTGGTACGGTTCAGGCGAGAGGGGGGGCCGCTCTCGTCCCCCCCTCTTTTCCTGCGGCCTGCCAGGTTGCGTGCTCGGATAAGGGTCTGGTATGGATTTTGAGGGGGACCCCACGCCATTTTTTTTGGCTAGGGTTCCCCTTAAAATCCATACCAGACCTCAAGGGTCTGGTATGGATTTTGAGGGGGACCCTACGCCATTTTTTTTTTTTTTTTTTTTGGCTGGGATCCCCCTTAATATCCATCCCAGACCTGAAGGGCCTGGTTATTGAATTTGGGGGGACCCCTACGCTTTTTTTTTTTGTTTTTTATTAATGAATGACAGCTCTCTGTGTTACAGGAGCCATCAATTCATTAGCCGCGAGTGATTTAAATAGCTTTCTTCCTGCAAAAATGACACTTTTTTGCAGGGAAAGTTCTAAGCACAGGAAACCTGCCCTCCTTCACAGGCTACCTATAGACACCCCCCAGATGTGATACTGCAATGCTGTTCTAACAGCATGCACACACATATCCCCAGAAATAAAGAACATATTGTTGTCAGCAGTCAGCAGCACACTGACACGCTGACACTGTGAGTGAAACATAATATGCGAGGCCGCCGCCGCGGCGGCCTCTTATACCGTGGGGCGTGTATTAAAGCCCCTGAGCTATAATTGGCTACAGGCATCCTGCCTGTAGCCAATTATGGCTCTCCTCGCTGCCGGCGCTGTGATTGGCCAAGCATGCGGGGTCACAGTGCATGCTTGGCCAATCATCAGCCAGCATTGCACTGCGCGGGCCGCAATGCATTGCGGGGCCGCTCGCATCACACGAATTTGATGCGAGCGGTCCCAATAGTTCTGGGCTCGCCGAGCGAGCGAACACCCGGTGCTCGATTCGAACATGGGTTCGAATCGAACACCGGGCTCATCCTTATTTCCTAGTTCATAGGTTCTGTTTAGCTCCATGCCTGGTTTTACCAATTGCGGAATGTTTGTAAACAATGTTGTAAATAAGCAAGATGTTGTCAGTTTTGGCGTGAAGATTGTAAACGCACTTGTGAATGTTTTACAAGTAAACTTTTTTATTTTTCTAAATGTGTGGCTTCCTTATTTAAAAAACACAATGCATTATGTATGTAAAATGTAAAGGATATGGGGGGCAATGGGTGTTATTTACTAAAGGCAAATCCACTTTGCACTGCAATTTTCTTTCCCAGGGAACTTTTTCAATGCACTTGTAGAGCATAGCGGATTTGACTTATGTAAATGACACCCACAGTGCTTTGTACGAAAACACGGAGCACAGCATTTTTGAGAATACACACATGTCAGACCTGGTGATGAAAAGGAGTATTTTGGGTGTCAGTTATGCAGGACAAACCTTCTCTAGACCAAAGATTAGGTAGGAAACACACAACATGAGACTAATCTTTTTGGGAAGAAGAGACTGTTACCTCCTTTTGCCCAGAAAGTGCATTCCCACTGTCGAAGGCAAAGGGAAAAAATGTCAAGGTAAAATAAGCTAAAAAGAAGACTGAAATGACAAGAAATCAGAGGTTGTTTAAAATATCAGATTTATTAAAAAATGCCTCTCACACATCGTCAGGCAGAGCAATGGCCCCCCTACCCACAAAGTACTCCATATATTGCTCGCGGACCACGCGGGCATTTAGAGGGGGCAAGCCTGGACGTGCCACTTGAAGGGCTGTGAGGTCCGCATTTGGAGGGCCCTCCACATCTGGGCCAACGGGCACCACATAGTTCCTGTTATGTCTTTTGAGGAAGTTGTGCAATATGCAACAGGCAAGAACTATGTGGTTCAGTTTGTATTCCGCCAAGTTAAATGCCGTCAGGAACAGGCGGAAGCGGCTGGCCAGGATGCCAAAAGTGTTCTCCACCACTCTTCTGGCTCTGGACAGCCTGTAGTTGAAGACCCTCTGGTCCGGGGTGAGGGTCCTCATCGGGAACGGCCTCATCACATGGGGAGTCAACGCAAACGCTTCATCTGCGACAAAGACGAAGGGGAGTCCTTCGGCATTCTCCTCTGGAGGTGGCAAGCACAGACTGCCACTTTGGAGACGCCAGTAGAACTCCGTGTGCGTAATGGCACCACCATCCGAGATCCGGCCGTTCATCCCCACGTCCACATACATAAACTCGTATGTTGCCGACACCACCGCCAACATCACTACACTATTAAACCCTTTATAATTATAATAGTAGGACCCCGAGTTGGGCGGTGGGACGATGCGGACGTGTTTCCCATCAATTGCCCCTCCGCAGTTAGGAAAGTCCCAACGGCTGGCAAAGTGGGAGGCCACAGTCTGCCATTCCTGTGGCGTGGAAGGGAACTGTGGAGTGAAACAAGAAAAAAAAATTAGTCACTTTGCACCTAAACATTGCAAGCAGATTAGACAATCAACATCTTGGAACAAGAGCATTGTATAAAATTGGAGGCAGGAAAGTATTTGCACAGAAAAGTACAGGCTCCCCTTCACAGATTACTCACCCCCCATCAATCCCCCCACTTCTGATTGGCCATTGGCAATAACTAGGGTTTTGGGGGGGGGGGTGGACAGGTAACCCTCTGCACTTCATTGATTGGCAAATGGCTCAATAATGTGTGCTAGTTTGGCCAGACCCTCTGTACTTAACACTATTGGCAGCCCCCAGGAAAGATAAAATAACATTTAAACCCCCCCCCCCCCCCCAAAAAAAGGCAGGCACATTGTGACATTATGAAATTACCAAGCAAGCTAATAGGAGGGAAAGAAGACAAAAAAATACGAAATGGAATGTATGGAGGCAGCCCCTTGCACTACATGCTTTGCTGAATTCATCCCTAAAGATGCCCACTATAAAGAGGTAGGTATATAGTGTGTATGGACCTTGGGAAAGCCAGCAGATAAAGGATTGGTACCATCTGACAGAGCAGTTGGGGGAGGGGGTTCCTAATGAGTTTGCCCCCCCCCCCACCAAAAAAATAAAATTAAAAAGGGGCTCTACATGAAGTAAACCACACAGCAAACATTTGTGCATATTTTAGGGGGTGTTTGGGGGCAAACAATACTATGCAGCAGACAAAAGACATTGCTTAAGTGACTAGGCCATAGGTGTCTATTGGGGCAGAAGAGCATGCTGGTGAGGTAAGTGAAGGGAAAAATGCATGAAGGAGAAAAGGGGCACAGCATATTAGAACATATTGCAATCATGGTAATTAGGGAAGGAGGTCAAAAATAGAAGACATTAGCAAACAGAGCATACATAGAAGGGAATAGTAAAGTATAAATGTTACCTTAATATTGTCCTCCTGCAGGACCTGGATGATGGCAGAACAGGTCTCTGGAATAATGAGTCCCAGGGCCTGGGGAGAGATACCTGAAGAGAACTTCAAATCCTGAAGACTTCTCCCTGTCGCCAAGTACCTCAACGTGGCAACAAGCCTCTGCTCCGGAGTAATGGCTTGTCTCATGCAGGTATCCTGCCGGCTGATAAAGGGGGTCAGCAAAGCCAAAAGACGGTGAAAATCGGGGTCCGTCATCCTGAGAAAGTTCCTGAAATCATCAGGATTATTCTCCTGGATCTCACGAGGCAAAGGCATGTGCGAGAATTGGTCACGCTGAAGCAACCAATTCTTGGTCCACATACTCCTCGTCACTCTGTTCATGGACGGGTCTTGGGTCAAAGCTAAAAGCCCGACACCAATTCCGCGTACAGCACGAACTCGGCGACGAGTACGCACGGGAAACATCGCTCACAAGGTCACAAAAGGTCGGCTGGTCAGAACGGACAAACAGAAAGCACCGATAAACAGCAAGGCCTGAAAGAACGAAATGAATACCAGCAACGAGCAGACAATAAGCAGTGCAAATCAAAGCGTCCTATATCAAGATATAGGCCGCAATGACCAACAAATGCGAACTGACTACACGCACTAATAAACAGATACGCACGACAAGCACAAACTGAAGAGCAGTAACGATCTGAGTCAGAAAACTGAGAAGCGCGAATCTTAAGTCACCAAACTTCGACTAACTCTCGATAAACACGGGATCAGCAGAAGGAGCCCAACGGGTGCCTGACGTGGTGCTGAAATTCCCTTTTGTAATCTCGTGGACGACGACTTACGTCACGACGTTCTTCCAGACCGGATATTCCGACAACGTAGTCCGACCGTGTGTACGCAACACCAACATCGGACAAAGTACGACAGACAAAATCCGACCGACCTGGTCCGCGGATTGTCCGACCGTGTGTATGGGGCTTTACCTGGGGAAGAGATGGCACCAGGATGCAGTATGGGAAGAGGGCAAGATGGTAGATGCAGTGTGATGCTTTTAACAATGTACTGCTGGAACACATACCACCTAACTAAACATTGTTGTTGACCAAGTAAACCCCTTCATGGAAAGGGCATTCATGATGGCAGTGGTCTCTTTTAACAGGATAATGTGCTCTGCCACACTGCAAAAATGGTTTAGGAATAGTTTGAGGAACACAACATCAAGTCTGAGGTGTTGACTAGGCCTCCACATTTTTCCAATACAATCAAGCATCTGTGGTATGTGCTGGAAAAACAAGTTGGATCCATGGATGCCCTACCTTGCAACTTACAGGACTTAAAGAATCTGCTAACGAGAGCATGGTGCCAGATACCACATACTACCTTCAGAGGTCTTTTTTTATTCATGCCTCGATGAGTCTGGGATTTTTTGGTGACAAAAGGGGGACCTATTTAATAATAGATGGGTGGTCATAATGATATGGTTGATCAGTGTAAATGCTTTGCATAACATTCCCAGTCTCCAGATCTTGAAGGACCAATGAACTTTTGGTGCACAGGATGCAAAGTGGACTTTACATTTTATCTCTGAAAGTGATTCCATGTTTTGCCTTGGCAGGACAAAGTAACACTTATGCCGCGTACACACGAAGGGACAATCCCGCGGGATTATCCTCTGGACTCAAGTCCAGCGGACAATCCCCTCGTGTGTGGGCGTCGGTGGACTTTTTGGCGCCAAAGTCCGGAGGACCAAAGCTTTAAGTTTGGTTTTAAAATTATCCGCTGGATTTGGCAGTCCGGCGGACAATCCCGCCGTTAGTAGGCTAGTCTGCCGGACTTTTTAAATGAACGGACTTGCCGCTCATCGGCAAGTCCGTTCATTTAGCACGTGACTTCAGGTTACGTAGCTAGCGTAGGCAGTAAATGCCGCCGCGCTAGCTCCGTCACCTGGCATGGATTTAAAAGGGACTCCCCACGACGAAAAACGGCGCGGGGGTTCCCCCCAAATCCATCTCAGACCCTTATCCGAGCACGCAGCCCGGCCGGCCAGGAAAGGGGTGGGGACGAACGAGCGCCCCCCCCTCCTGAGCCGTACCAGGCCGCGTGCCCTCAAAGCACCTTGTCCCTATGTTGATGAGGACAAGGGCCTCTTCCCGACAACCCTGGCCGTTGGTTGTCGGGGTCTGCGGGCGGGGGCTTATCGGAATCTGGGAGCCCCCTTTTTTAAGGGGGCCCTCAGATCCCAGCCCCCCACCCTATGTGAATGAGTATGGGGTACGATGTACCCTTACCCATTCACCTAAGGTGTAAAATGTAAAGTAAAAATACACACACACTTTTGAAAAAATATTTTATTGCACTGCTCCGGGGGTCTTCTTCCGTCTTGGGGGTCTTCTCGCCGGACTCCTCCGCCATTTACCAAGCTCTTTTACCGAGCGGAGAAGTCCGGCTACCTTCTTCGTCGCCGTCGTCTGGGGGTCTCGATCCGCCTTCGGGGGTCTTCCGGGGTCTCTTCTGTTCTTGCGGCGGTCGTCGTTTTCCGCGCCGCTGGCGCCTCTTCTTCTTTTTCTTCCGATGTTGACCCGTCGCTCTCTGGCCGGAATGGCAGAGTCGCGCTGTGCTGGGACTTATATAGGGACATGGGGACAGGGTCACATGCTCATGTCACATGGTGACCCCACCCCCTTGTGATGTCACAGTCCCGGAGGATGCGTGCTCGGATAAGGGTCTGAGATGGATTTGGGGGGAACCCCCACGCCATTTTTCGGCGTGGGGAGTCCCTTTAAATCCATGCCAGGTGACGGAGCTAGCGCGCCGGCATTTACTGTCTACGCTAGCTACGTAACCTGAAGTTACGTTCTAAATGAACGGACTGCTCTGTGTGTGGGCAAGTCCGTTCATTTTCAAAAGTCCCGCGGACTTTGGCCAGCGGATTGTCCGCCGGAGAAGTCCGGGCGTGTGTGGGCAAGTCCACACGCTCGGAAAGTCCAGCGAAGCCAGCTGGAAAGTCCGGCGGATTGTCCGCTGGACTAGGTCCGCCGGGAAAAGTCTGCACGTGTGTACGCGGCATTAATGTCACTTAATTGTTTCTGCTTAGATTCACATTCACTTCAATCCTTCACCACCCTGTTTAGCTTCTGGGAGTGAGGAGAAATACCTGGTACTTTGGGATATGAGGAAGCATGGGATTCACTCCCCGTTATGTCATGTATCAGCATTGCCACTTGTTGACTGGCCAATTACTGTCACATGTTCATGAAATTTTACACATGGTTGTATGCGACCAATGCTTGTTTTTAAAGTAATTTTTTTTTTTAGATATAACCTTATTGGAAATAATAAGACATGTCAAGGCTTGATCCAGAATGATTAAGCATATTTCTGTTGTGTGAAATGCGTCTACCTTGACCACTGCTGGTGTCCTCTGGTATCAGTTTGGATATTTTGATATCCCAATAAACTTTACTTGGAGCCCACGTGAGGTGCAGTCGTTTCTTATTTTGTTGATCCAGGAAGAACCTTGTTCCTTTGAAATAATTTTTTTGAACATGTTTGTTCATTACTTAACAGTGTGATAGATTTCCTTAGGTTATTGTAGACCATTGTACAATCATTTTCAGGCTTTATCTTCATCTGCTAATGAATGTCTTCTGAATGGAAACTTTTCAAATTTACTTATCTTTCACTTTGCGATGTTACATTTGCCTTGCATGATGTGAGGCTTAGTTTTGGCTCTGCTCCCAGAGTTGCAGTGGCAATGGGCCAGCAGGGTTGTAGCCAAAATGCAAGTAAATAACTCTGCCTGAACATAAAGCCAATGTCATAAAAAATTCCACTTTTATCCATAGAGTTGTTAAGAAAAACACTGGTTCACAAAAGCAGGGTTCTCATCGCAAAACTGTTAGTCTGTATACCCTTTCTTGACTTGCCCATTTAGCCCTGCAGTCACTTAGGGATTAACATAATTTCTTTTGGAAAGTTGTGGTTGTTAACTTTTTGATTAATATTCATTATGAGCAACATATATGTAGCGCTTACTCTCATAGGAGCCACTGTAATTTGAATAAGTCATAAGTCGACTTATCCTTAAGGCAAGTCGAGATAAGTTGAGGTTTTCTTCTGCCTTGATGCCCTACCCTTGGGCTTCCCCAGTTGATGGATTGCCCCACAGCCAGGCACACAATTTCAGCCACACACACACACAACCAGTCTAGGGGTGTTGTTTTTGTTAGTTTTCTTTTTGGAGAGCTTGGATAGGGTTGAGGGAATTGAGTAGGATACTCCAAAAACAGAAACTATGTACAGGTTGAGGACAGTGAACTGAAGCAGAAGTCCTTGCATATAGAAAACTGCTGACTTGGCTTTGTTATATAGAAGCAGGCTGCTTTCTTTAGAACAATAAGACCACCACCCCACCAGAGGCCTCACAAACACCAAGCACATGGCAGACCTGCCCTGGAGGGTAGCAAGCCCTTCAGGCTGAAATGATCCTCTCCAGGAAAAGACTCCAAGCTCAGTGTGCTCAGAAAATATATACAATCTCCCAGCAGCCTTCAGGGCCAGCTCCCTGGGATTGACCAGGGCTGAATAAATATTCACGCTGCCATCTGCATAGCTCCACACCTATAATCCAGAAAGTCCTACTGGTTTCTGGAAAGCAGAGGGAGCTATCAGATTGGCAGCAGCTGAGAACACTGAGGAGACCTTACAAATAAACTGCAGCCACACTGGATACAGTAAGGCAAGCTAAATTTACCTAAAAAAACACACCCAACTCCACTGAACACACTGAGCCAGCACCACATCTAACTGATCCTAGCACCTATATAAGAGAGTGTTATATATAGAAATTTCTCATTGGAATGCAAATTCATATAGTTAAATGTAGTTAAATGCAAGCGTTCCACCCAGCCTTGCTAAGGCAGCATATCATGGCTTTATTTGTACTACCCTTCTGTTAGTTTTACAGTTCGTTGCTCTCTGTGTCTCAGGGGTACTGATACAGCTTCTGATATACAGGGCAGGACCTGTATTCAGTGGAGACCTGTACGCAGGCTCATACTGAAACCAAAAACACAGGCAGGAGAGAATGTCTTTGCATGTAAACCTGAAATTAACCCGCAAGATCAGTTTGTAATATTAATATATATTACACAGTGTGTATATATATATATATATATAACATATATTTGTGCATATGTGTCACAAAAGATGATAGATAACTGTGACTAGCAGTGAGAGAGAGAGAGTGTAAAGCAGGATCTGTGAAAATTGTGCTGTTTCTGAGTGCCCACCCCATATCCCCTAAACAAACTAGAATGTTTCAAGATTGCACCCCTTTATATTTATTGTTCAGTTTTGAAATATTTTATAATAAAGCAGTGTAAGTTATTATTTTAGACTAACACAGGTCTCAATAGTATGATTGTCTTTAACATGAATGGTGGAGACTCGAGGGCCTTGTAATTATTTTGCTTTGAGGCCCCGCTTTATGTAGTTACCCCCCCCCCCCTCCCCCCAGTGTTTTCCTATAACAAATCTATGCCAATTTTTGTAAAATAAATATGCTCTAGCTGGCTCAGTAGGAAACCAAAAAGATTAAGGTTTTAGAAAGGTCTATAGCATGTATATATAAACCTCTTGGCTCCCAAGAGTAAGAATTGTTTACCTGCATTGCTATCTGACAAGGGCAGCTTGTCTCATGTCCACTGAGCCTTCAGGGAGCCTGTGTCTTAAAAGGTTGGTGAATAAAGGAGATTCAATCTGTCCCACTTTGTCCCAGGGTTGTAAATGTCATTGATATAAGACATCTGTGCTTTGAATCTCTGCACCTTAAATTATGTTCCCTGCTTTTGGAAAGAAATGTTTGTATCTCACAAGAAAGGCAAAACAAGACACTTCATTATCTCTTCCTTCAATAAGGCGTGATCGTTAAAAAGATATCTAGGAAACACAGGGAATGTTTGTTATCAATAAAGGTGCTCAGTGGACTTTGATGAATTAAAGTGCCCAGGGGATGTCACGGAACATATCCTTTCTGCACCTCTAGGGACCACCAGAGCATTGCCTGAAACTAGATAACTGTTCAGACATTTTAATGCCAGATGCCTCGCTATAAGATTTATTTCTGTGAACTGCCATTAATGGGTGATACAGGTGTTTTGCAGTGGAACAGTTTACAGGCTGCTTAGGGATTTTGGGACATGATTTGTTTATTTTCGTAACGGAGATAAGTCAAGGCTTTCTTCTGCCTTGACAGGGTGTTAAATGATGCCCTACCCTTGGGCTATCATTGTCAATTAAAGTGCATGGTCATTTTTTGCAAAGGCAATATTTTTTGTAGAATAGACGCCATAAGTAGTCATACACATGGCAATTTTCAGTGAACTTCACCCGCTTTTTATCTATCAGAATCGCATATACATTCGCAGTCATTTACCACCCACAAGTTCAATCAACCGCTAGCGATAAACTGACAGATTCAATACGGTGTACCTAAGATTTTAATTAGAAATTTAAGAAAACTATATTATTTTTGTCAAAAACAACCTGATTTTTCCTCCAGACTTGATTGCGGAAACTTCGATCCAATCTCCATGGGGCAGTTGAAACCACCATTTAATGTCTTCAATTGATTTTAATGAAAAACTGATTTAAAAGATTGATTGCAATGTCAATTTAACACTTGAATGACCAGGTTTAGGGTATGCATACATGGTTAATATGCAGCTGACCGAGCCACATGCATCGGGCTTCACAGCCCAGGGCAGTCCAAAGAAGTCCTCAGCCATTGCTTTTAGGATTCATTGAATCCTACCTGTGGCTGTCCTGGGGTGTTCTCCTGCACTGATCTTTTTTGCTGAGCACAGTGCAAGTCATCTTAACAGCACTTGCTTTGCACTGGGTTCATCAAAACAACCTAGTGCAAGTGCACTCCCTTGGAGCCCTACGTCAGGTTCAGATAATACTAAAAGCAGGGGGTGGAGAGGGAAAGGTTGCTCTTTGACCTGCTTGACTGGCTAAGATGGCCTCTGATTGTATACCAGACTTAAAAATGCTCATATGTCAGCCAATTATTGACAGTACACCTGCCAAGAGAAAATTATGAGGGTTCCCAATGCTGGCATCCTGCTGGGTCTGGCTTCAGTACATGTAAGTCACAGACCTGCAACAGACATTCTGTAAATGAATGTTAGAAATGTGCTGGAATTCCTTATTTTTATACCTTTTTCCCTGGTCAATAACTTCAAAAGCATTGAAGTCAAATGATCAGCATGACAGCGAGGCCACAAACAACCTCAAAAGAACAGTTTATGAATGGTGGTATTCATAATTCATGACAGTACTTTAAGGCAGTCCTAATTTGCAAATAAGCCTACCTCGATACACAGTAGTAAGCACAAAACAACTCTGACCAACTTCTATTTAATTTGCATGATAACTACATGTGCAATCATTGTCTACATTTATTTTTCTCCCCTTTTGACCTATAAGTTTGGCAAGAGCATGGAGCGACTCCATCAAATTAATTTGTGATCACCTAAAAAAACGAATTTTCAATATAATTCTTACCTATACTTTCAGCAACAAGGTCTGCATGGTTTCACCATACTGCTGGTTGCCCCTAACAGTCTTAGGATGGCCACTAATAGAATTGTGTTCGAAATTTATAGTTTTAAAAAAACAGTTGTTTGATTTTCTAATTCTTTGTGGGGTAAAATCATTGTTAATTTTCGACTGCAGTGACAAGAAAATTTGCAGGATGGAAATTTTTTCTCAGACAAACAAATTTCTAATGCCCCGTACACACAGTCGGATTTTCCGACGAAAAATGTTCGATGGGAGCTTTTTGGCGGAAATTCCGACCGTGTGTAGGCTCCATCGGACATTTTCCAAAAAATTTGAGATCTAGATCTCAAATTTTCCGACAACAAAATCCCTTCTTGTAAATTCCGATCGTGTTTACACAATTCCGACTCACAAAGTGCAACGCATGCTCGGAATCAAGCAGAAGAGCAGCACTGGATATTAAACTTCATTTTTCTTGGCTCGTCGTACGTGTTGTACGTCACTGCGTTCTTGACGTTCGGAATTTCTGACCAACTTTGGGTGACCGTGTGTATGCAAGACAAGTTTGAGACAATATCGGTCGGAAAAAAAACATGGATTTTGTTGTTGGAATGTGCGATCGTGTGTACGGGGCATAACAGTGTATGTGGATTTTGTCTGAGAAAGACCATTTATTCAAAAATCAAATGTTAAAGGCAAATTAAATTTTGAAGTACTTTCAAACAACATTTTTCAAGTCATCGAATGTACAGAGACTTTTCATATTAATGTTCCTATGTTTGTTTAAAAATCTGCTAGTGTATGGCTAACTATATTGATGCAACAAGGCCACCAACAAACATGCTTTAAAAATCATAAGGGTGATTTTTGTTACGGTGATGGTCCTAAGGTACAAATGCAGCACCTTACATTTCTCCCATGGGGAATTGTCTGTACTGGACACTATTAGACCATGTGACCCAGAGCTGCTTGAAACTGAATATGGCAGCTTAATATGACACATATTAATATACATTCATTGTTTTTACTTGTTGCTTTGAACCATGCTTACATAAGCTGTGTGGCTTAGATATTATGAGGCTTTCCACGGCATGCTGTTTTTGTGTATTCTAGTTACTTAACAATTTTTCCTAAAATTTCAAATCACTGAGGTTATCAGGCATGCATGAAGCAGGAGCAAACCTTTCCACTCCACCTGTTTTCTAACAATACAATTATTTTGATCGGGTCTGCAGTCCAAATAAGCATATCAAATTTATTCATAGATGTTCTGATTTCTGAAACAGGATTTCTTTCACAGCTGGGATGAGCAAATCAGAGCTCCATTGTCCACCGAATCACATTAAGGGAAAACTAATATGAAAGCCGATATTGCTGATACAGCTCCTAAATCAGGGCCATTGTGGAATGTCTTGATTCCTGGGTGCAAAAACAGAATCAAAGTGTCTGTAGGAAAGGTTTAACCTTTTAATCCCTGGCAGCTCTATAGTGCCAACATTTAATGTGACTTTGTTTTCAATTAAATTTAGCAGCAATAAAGCTTAGAGGGAATGTAGGGAGAGGGGGTGGGATAACCACCAGCTACCCTCTCCATCCACTCCCGGATGCGACATATGACACCCACAGTCCACTATGCCCTCAGGTTGTATCCTCAAGAGGTGTAAAGAACCGTAAGACACAAGTGTATCAGTTCTTGATACTGCTTAGAGGTTCGATACTCAAACCAAGCTGCTCATGTTCAAAATGATGTGCTTTTAATTCAGAGGTTACATTAAAAATATGATGGACCTGTAGCCTAGGGTATAAGTTTATATTATGATATAAGAGAAAACATCACATTGATAAAAGAACACAAGAATATATACCCTTTTCTGTTCAGAAGAATTGATGTAGGACTTACCTTGCTCTTTTTTAATACTAACTTCTACCTTGGAAGTTCTATCCTCATTATTACCACCTTATCAGAATTAGAAAGAAGCAGCATCTGCATCCCTTTAGGTATGTACGAGGCTTAGAAAGTATCTAATAAAAAATGAAATTGCTTTTGAAGGGAACGCCTATGATTTGAATTAGGGTTCCATGCAGACTGTTGGGGAAACAAGGAACCAAGCTCCCATATACAGTATGTATTACATCTGTCCCACTCAGTTAGCCATTTTTGTTTCTAAATGTTAAATTACACTAGCAGGCATTTTTAATTTTTATTAATTTATCAGGCTGCTAAGCAGAAATGTTCTTGGAGTATTGTAAGACATTTTGATAAATAACATTTATTTTCATATGGCATTGTATTTGGAGGAGCTTTCAGCATGCTCTTTATTATTGTATTCAAACTCTCAACTCCATTGGTAATTAACCTTAATGTATCAGTATGTTTCTACCTAGGCCTTTTGGCTGATCCATCTAATAATTGGTCCATCTGAAATTTTAGCTGTTTCTTGTTTAAAACTACTTAAAATGTACAGTATCTCACACAAGTGAATACACCCCTCATATTTTTGTAAATATTTTATTATATCTATTCATGTGACAACACTGAAGAAATTACACTTTGCTACAATGTAAAGTAGTGAGTGTACAGCTTGTATAACAGTGTAAATTTTCTGTACACTTACAACAACTCAGCACACAGCCATTGATGTCTAAATCGCTGGCAACAAAAGTGAGCATACCCCTAAGTGAAATTTTCCCTCCCCGGTGTCATGTGACTCATTAGTGTTACAAGGTCTCAGGTGTGAATGGGGAGCAGGTGTGTTAAATTTGGTGTTATTGCTCTCACTCTCTCATACTGGTCACTGGAAGTTCAACTTGACACCTCATGGCAAAGAACTCTCTGAGGATCTGAAAAAACGAATTGTTGCTCTACATAAAGAAGGCCTAGGCTATAAGAGGATTGTCAAGACCCTGAAACTGAGCTTAAGCACAGTGGCAAAGACCATACAGTGGTTTAACAGGACAGGTTCCACTCAGAACAGGCCTCGACATGGTCAACCAAAGAAGTTGAGGGCATGTGCACAGCATCATATCCAGAGGTTGTCTTTAGGAAATAGATATATGAGTGCTGCCAGCATTGCTGCAGAGGTTTAAGGGATGGGGGGGGGGGTCAGCCTGTCAGTGCTCAGACCATAGGCAGCACACTGCATCAAATTGGTCTGCATGGCTGTTGTCCCAGAAGGAAGCCTCTTCTAAAGATGATGCACAAGAAAGCCCGCAAACAGTTTGCCGAAGACAAGCAGACATGGATTACTGGAACCATGTCCTGTGATCTGATGAGGCCAAGATAAACTTTTTTGGTTCAGATGGTGTCAAGCGTGTGTGGTGGCAACCAGGTGAGGAGTACAAAGACAAGTGTGTCTTGCCTACAGTCAAACATGGTGGTGGGAGTGTCATGGTCTGGGGCTGCATGAGTGCTGCTGGCACTGAGGAGTTACAGTTCATTGAGGGAACCATGAATGCAAACATGTACTGTGACATACTGAAGCAGAGCATTATCCCCTCCCTTACTGGGCTGACTGGGCTGCAAGGCAGTATTCCAGCATGATAAGGACCCCAATAACACCTCCATGATGACCACTGCCTTGCTAAAGAAGCTTAGGGTAAAGGTCTCCAGACCTAAACCCTATTGAGCATCTGTGGGGCATCCTCAAACGGAAAGTGGAGGAGCGCAAGGTCTCTAACATCCACCAGCTCCGTAATGCCATTATGGAGAAGTGGAAGAGGACTCCAGTGGCAACCTGTGAAGCTCTGGTGAACTCCATGCCTAAGAGGATTAGGCAGTGCTGGAAAATAATCGTGGCGACACAAAATATTGACACTTTGGGCCCAATTTGGACATTTTTACATAGTGGTGTACTTACTTTTGTTGCCAGCGGTTTAAACATTAATGGCTGTGTGTTGAGTTATTTTGAGGGGACAGCAAATTTACACTGTTATACAAGCTGTACACTCACTACTTTACATTGTAGCAAAGTGTAATTTCTTCAGTGTTGTCACATGAAAATATATATGTAGCACTGACCCCCGAAGGAGCCGCTGAAATTGTTTGGGCCTGTACTCTGCTAGTAAACCCCCACTGACTTGGCTCAGTCCCCTTGACACAGCTGTGGTGCAATGTTGGTGTGGAGCTAATGGTGAAGGATAACCCCACAATATACAATATAATAACAGCATACCTTTGCTATTACCTGGGTATCCAATGGCTCCCCCTGCAGGAAAAGGAACAACACTCCGCACCAAAGTACTTAACCAAAAACATATTTTTACTAAGGTTAGTTTAAAATAGTAACTACAACATTTGTACTGTCACACCAACATAGTGCAACAGCACATAGGTATACACAATAGATTATATGGCACAACACAACTACAAGGGAGCTCCCCCTACTTTAATAAAGGTGCAAGGCCTTGCAATACAAGATGCAGTCTTTGATCTTCTTTCTTCTGCTAGCTATTAGTGTTTGTAACAATTTGTAATCTAACAGTGAAATAACAAGGGTTAACTTGAAATGATACTGAAACTGTTCCTGTGGTGTAATCCACTTGTAATTGCCTCTGGTATAACACAGTGGTAAAGTGTAGTGAAGGACAGGCTTGAGGCCTGCTTAAACTCAGTCTTTATTAGATTTTCCTCCGTGGGACTACAGGTCCCAGCAACACTGTGTTGAAGTCTAATGCCCCGTACACACGGTCGGAATTTCCAACGGAAATTGTCCTATCGGACCATGTTGTCGGAAAATCCGGCTGTGTGTGGGCTCCTTCTGAATTTTTCTGTCGGAAAAGTTTGAGAGCTGGATCTCAAATTTTCCGACAACAAAATCCGATCGCGCAAATTCCGATCATGTGTAGCCTAGTCCGACGGACAAAGTGCCACGCATCCTCAGAAGAAATTCTCTGACGGAAGCGCTCGATCAGGTAAAACTAACGTTCCTAATCGATAGAGCACATTCGTCACGCTGCAATGTTAAAATTTGTTTAATGCAGCGCATTCTCTTTTTCTTTACAATGCAAGAAGAATGACGTTTTTTAGCTGCTCATATTCACACTGACTTCTCCAAAACTCCTTTCTTTTTTCTTTTTCCTGATTTCATGACTAGAATGTTTATTTTTATTTTTTTTTTAAATCTCTAGGAGGTTGTTTGGTGTTGGTGCCCCTTATTAATTCTACTTTCTATATTAGAAATGTACCTGCCTACTCACAAATAAACTGTCCTTTTTGAAGTAAAACACATAGGCAAGGATTTCTTGAATCAAAAAAAACTATATTAGGTGTCAGCAACAAAATAAAGAGGGAGGCAGCGATGTAGAAACTGGGGAAATTTGCAAAGCCTTTGACCCCAGGGCAGACATCAATTTTTTAAACTCAAAAATTGGTGGCCTGAGGAGTACATATCTTTAGGGAGTTAGATCTGGTCCAGAAGTCCTAGAGATCCGGAACTGCAGCAGATGACATCTATGTCCCTAGGCTGTGGTCATACGAGAGGCTGCATCTTCTGTCAGACCATACTGAACCCAGGTCATCACTCTCAGGTCTTCCTTCCACGCTTCCTTCCAGGCTGTGGCTGTGGTGCTGGAGGTGTGGCAGAAGGAGGAGGAGGAGCATGGTCCATATCGCACACATGTGTACTTTGGGTAATTTGGCCCAATAACCCCTTATTTAGTATCTTGATAATGACCTCCTCACACATGAGGCGTTGCCCCTCCTCCATCCGGGTAAGTTTGGTGGCAGCCAAGGCGGCAAAGGCCTCTTCATATGTGGGGGTGGCTTTTAGTGCCGCCGAAGCCTCCCCAATCAGCTGGAGCGCTGACTCCCCCCACATCCCTCCCCTTTCTGGCCCTTTTGTATGGAAGGCGGAGGGGAGGGACTTGGGATTGAGTCAGGCCTGCCCACATCTTGGGTACCACTTACCCCTGCCTTCTCCTGGCTGCCACATTCCACAGCCACCTCCTGGCTGCTGCATTCCATGCCCTCCTCCTGGCTGAGGTCTTCCTGTGTATGAAAAAGGGACATAGTTTGAGTTTTTGGTTCATCAAACACACACAATTTTCAGCTATTGACTGTTGCAAATTGTTAACAAATAGAAAACAATATAATTCTGAGCCCAGCAGTTTACATTCTTGCCCCAAATCTCTCCAACACTACTGTCTATTGATATGTAAAACACTTTAGCAAATAAGCAATTAGTGCTCAAAAATTAAGTTAACATCATTCATTTTTCCGCAAAAAATATGTAGAACAATACTATACATGGCTCAAGCTGGGCTCCTCCACATCTTCCTGACTGGAAGGCCCAGGTTGGGCATCAGAAGCCTCAGCAGGGGTGGAATGCGTAGAAGGAAGCGTGGAAGGAAGAGTCGAGAGGGATTCCCTGACCTCAGTCTGGTCTTTGAGAAAATGGAGCCTCTCGTAGTACCACATCTTGGGGACTTAAACTTTATCTGCTGCAGCTCCAGATCTCTGGGACGTCAGGACCTTATTGCGATCCCTCAAATACGTACTCCTCAGGCCACCAATTTTCGTTTTTTAACTTGTCGATGGTTGCCGTGGGGATCACCGGCTTTACAAACTCCAGCAGTTTCTCCATCGCTGCCAGCCTCTTTATTTTGTTGCTGTAATGGGGATGCTTGGCTTGCCACAAACAGGGCATCTCCCTGAACTTGTCAATCAACAGGGGGAGGAAGCTGACACCAGACAAACACAAAATAATGTATAAACTCTCCTAATCTTCTCCCAAAATAATCCTCAATGTAGAAGCAGTCTAGGCTAGTTATGTACCAAGATCAAAATTGTACCTTCGTTTTAATGATCGTCGCATCAGCTTTCTCCCTTTGCTCACAGATCGTCCGCACGACACACGTGTGTGACGTTTTATATAGAGTGCGCATGCGTGAAACTCCGCCCGCCCCTGATGATCTTTCTCGTCAATTCCCCGTCCCTTCTCTTTACGGTGCAGTGGGGAGAGCACATGGCGGAGACACAGCAGGTGCGCACTAACTATTCCAGCAACGAGGAGGAGGACAAGAAAAGCCCGGAGCCAGAAACGTCCCGATACCGGTGGAGAAGATTTAAGGCCTCAAAAATATTTTTGGGAGAAATGTTGGAGATGGTGGACATATTGAAGAGGAGCGACTATGATGGGAAGTATGGGCCTTACCCCAACCCAAATGTCAGAAAGGCAAAGATCATGGCTAAAGTTGTGAAGAGTCTGCAGAAGAATTTTGGGTTACGACCATCCAAGGATCAACTGAGGAAATGCTGGTCAGACCTGAAACTGAGGAAGCACGATCAGTACAGAAAGATCAAGCGAGTTCTTCAAAAAAGTAAGTAGTTGTCGTGTGTTCATATTATTTTTCTTGTTTGCATACTGCTCCATGTGCTTTGTTTTTTAATGTTGGACAGTTGAAAATGGCCACTTTCATGTTCGTGTGTTCAATCGATCGTATTAAACCTTGATCATTCGCCCACTTATAATACAATGTTTGGTGAAGTTGGAGTTACCTACATTTCTTCATGCCTGTTTCTAGTCAAATGAAGTTTGTTGTCTATAGGGGTTTGTGATAGAATGAAATGCAAACTTGATTCATTGTTAAGGAGAGGTCACTCAGTAGCTGTTTACACATCTGGACTCTAGAGCACTAGTGCTGGGACACCAGAACATCCTTTTTATTAGGGTGTCCCACACATGTGCTCCAGGGGATACTATAGGGGTGTCTCCATCTAACAAACTTGCACCAAACAGGTAATAAGTATTAAAGGGAAGTGACCTTCGTGCTTAAATGGAACTAGTAAACACAGGTGACACGGGTGATCTAAAAGTACCACAAAGGGTTGTAATAAAGTGCCAATAAAATAGAATAAAAATTCTTAAGGAAGCTGCAAAACCTAATGGTAAACACTAAACCACAAGTGAAATAAAAACAAGAATGATTTTGCGCTAAACCCGTGGCAATAAAACAAATGCAAATAAAAATAAAAATGTAAACATTCACATAAAAGATGAGCAATACCGTGCGCAATGCGCTAAAGTGCATAAAACAGTATATAACAAATGCAAATAAAAATAAAAATGTAAACATTCACATATAAAGATGAGCAATATCGTGCGCAATGCGCTAAAGTGCATAAAACAGTGAATATTGATAATAAAGTGAAGAGGTGAAAATTAAAATTTTCTTAAGATAATTTTCTTATTACCAACATATCTACCTCACCGATGGACATTATGCATTAATACCACCACTATTAACATTACCCTGAATATTTATATGTCCGTGGGACTCTTTATTGATTATTAGTCACTTACACATATTTTGCATTTGATATTCAATATATGCACTTTATTTATTTGTTTTTGCACTTTATATTTATGCACTTTATCTTAAGAAAATTTTAATTTTCACCTCTTCACTTTATTATCAATATTCACTGTTTTATGCACTTTAGCGCATTGCGCACGATATTGCTCATCTTTATATGTGAATGTTTACATTTTTATTTTTATTTGCATTTGTTATATATTGTTTTATGCACTTTAGCGCATTGCGCACGTTATTGCTCATCTTTTATGTGAATGTTTACATTTTTATTTTTATTTGCATTTGTTTTATTGCCACGGGTTTAGCGCAAAATCATTCTTGTTTTTATTTTAGGTAATAAGTATTGCAGCTTTACAAAGTGTCAAAATTAATGTTTTTTGGCTTTGAACTTGGCCAAAAAACACAATTGTACGACACTTTCAAGCAATGTTTCAGATTCCTATTTCTGCCCTCAAAGATTGGTGTGCTAAGTATTCCTTTTGTACATTCTCATAAGGGAGAGAAGACTCTGGATGTGTGAGGACACCAGGGACCCCACACCTCCCAAAGAAGGGGATATACCAACACCAGAAGCAGAGGAGGAGGAGGAAGGAGAGATTGTAGAAGTTGGAGAAATTGTCACCACAACAGGTGAGTGTCGGAGACCACAACTTCAGGTAAGCTAATCAATGTATGCCTGCATATTTATAATACACAGTGTTTGTTGTTTTGTTTTTTTTAGGTGGTGTGGATGTTGTGGAAGAAGAATCACATTTTACCAGTGAAAGTGCACACGTCCTCATCGGGGAGATAATGGTGTGCAATCGGGATCTAGATGATATTAAGAAAAACATCAATGATGTTCAACAAAAAATGAAGAACATCATTCATGTTTTAGGGAAAATCTGAAACACCACAAACTAGCTACCAGACATTTTTGGGTTTTAAAAAACACAATTTTTACGTAAGAAAAACGCAAAATTTGTAAGATGCACACAGTGTGTCAACATGTGCTATTTCCCATCATGGTGGATCAATGACCACGTTTTGTGGGTGCAACCCCTTACTAACTACTAAAGTGGCTGAGGTGAAGGGGTTGCACCCCCAAAACACGTACATTGATCCCCATGATGGGAGATTGCACATTTTGACATTCTAGGCATGGGTTCTTGAAGAAAATGCCCAGTTTGATCCCCAAATTGTGTGCATCTTCTAAATTTGGCTTTTCCAGGGGTGACACCCCATGTGATGAAGGCAAGATCAACACAGTTTGGACATATCTGATCTTGTTGAACTTTTCCAAGTTGAACTTTGTGAGTTCCTGTGTTATATATGTTCTGCTTTGATACATGCCTGTTTACACAAAAGCGCCAAGTTATTAATGTTAGTTAAGAATGTTATAAACACCAAATATGTTTTTTTTTTGGAAAAGCCTTTTTGAAAGGCACATGTGAATGTGCTTGAAGTAAAATTTGACCGTATGGCTACCTTATTCCAAACCCCAAAAGCATTATTTGTGTAAAAACTTGTTGTTTTTGGTGACAATGGATGTTATTTACTAAAGGCAAATCTACTTTGCACTCCAAGTGCAGTTTCAGGTGCACTTTTGCAGTGCACTTGTAGTGCATAGTGGATTTTCCTTTTGGAAATTACACCCACAGTGCTTTTTAATAAACCACCTATCACGCCATTTTCAGGAATCCACACATTTCTGTCATGGTGCTGAAAAGGAGTATTTTTTGGGGCAGTAAATGCTCTACATACCTTAAGTAGAAAAACTAGCTGTATTTATCAGACCCACAACATGAGGAGATTATTTTTAGGAAGAAGAGACTGTAACCTCATCTCTCCCAGAAAGTGCATTTACACTGTTGAAGCTAAAGGCCCAAAAACAAAACCATAAAATAAGCAAGAAGACACCTACAACAAACCCAAGTAGTAAATGAAAACAAATCTTATTTCAGTTTCCAAAATAAATATATAAAAAAATGCCTCTCACACATTGTCTGGCATATCAATGGCCCCCCTACCCACAAAGTATTCCATATATCTCTCTCTGACTTTGCGGGCATTTGGGGGGGGGGGGGGGGGCAAGCCAGGACGTACAGCTTCAAGGTTGGCATTTTGTGGGACGTCGGCATCAGGGCCAACATACACAACATAGTTTGTTGAATGCTTTTTTTTAAAATTGTGCAAAATTCAGCAGGAAAGCACAATGTGATTCAGTTTATATTCCGCCATGTGGATGGGTGTCAAAAATAAGCGGAAGCGACTGGCCATGATCCCAAAAGCGTTCTCTACCACATTCGAGCTCTGGACAGCCGGAAATTAAAGACCCTCTGGTCCAGGGTGAGGGTCCTCATTGGGAAAGGCCGCATCAGATGGCTTGACAACGCAAACGCTTCTCCTCTGGAGGTGGCAAGCCCAAACTGCCACTCTGGAGATGCCAGTAGAACTCCGTCTGTGCAATGGCTCCACCATCCGACATCCGGCCATTCTTCCCCACGTCCACATAGAGAAACTCATATGTTGCCGACACCACCGCCAACATCACAATACTATTAAACCCCTTATAGTTGTAATAGTATGACCCCGAGTTGGGGGGTGGGACGATGCGGACGTGTTTCCCATCAATTGCACCTCCACAGTTAGGAAAGTCCCAACGGCTGGCAAAGTGGGAGGCCACAGTCTGCCATTCCTGTTGAAGGAAACTGTGGAGTCAAAAAAGAAAAAAAAATAGTCATTTTGCACATTAACTTTGCAAGCAGATTATACACAAACATTTTGGAACAAGATCAGAATAACATTTTGGCTAAAAAGTATTTACAAACCAGAGTATAAGGTCCCCTTAGCAGATTCCTCACCCCCCATCACCCCCCCACTTCTGATGGGCCATTGTCAAAAAATAGGGGGGGGGGGGTGTATTGGACAGGTAACCCTCTCAACTTTATTAAGAGCTGAATGCCTAAATAATGTGTGATAATTTGACCAGACCCTCCTTACTTAACACTATTGGCAGCCCACCGGACAGGTAAGAAGTGTCCTAATCCCAAATAAAACAAAAAAAGAAAATGCATAAATGGAAGCACATTTTGACATTCTGCTCTTACCTATCAAGATAATAATAGGAGTAAAAAATAAAAAATAACATTTAGCATTTGAAAGTATTGAGGCAGGCCCTTGCACTACATGCTTTGCTGAATTCATCCCTAAATCTGACCACTAAAGAGGTAGGTATAGTGAGTATTGAGTTTGGCAAAGTCAGCAGTTAGAGGATTGGTATCAGCTGACCTAGCAGTTGGGAGAGTGGGGTTCCTAATGAGTTTGGCCCACCAAAAAAAAAAAAGAAGGGGACTCTGCATGAAGTTAAAGACACAGAAAACATTTGTGGATATTTTAGGGGGTGTTTAGGGGAAACCAATACTATGGAGCAGACAAAATACATTACTAAGTGACTAGGCCATAGGTGTATATGGGCCCAGAAGAGCATGCTGGGGAGGTAAGTGAAGGCAAAAATGCATGAAGGACAAAAAAAAAAAAAACATTTCAAGGTTCTAGCATGCATGAGGACAAAGGGGCACAGCATATTACAGCATATTACAGCATATTGTAATCCTGGTAATTATGGAACAAGGGAAGAAATACAAGACATTAGAAAACAGTAAATACATAGAATGGAATAGTAAAGGAGAAATCTTACCTTAATATAGTCCTCCTGCAGGACCTGGATAATGGCAGAACAGGTCTCTGGAATAATAATTCCCAGAGCCTGGGGAGAGATACCTGTGGAGAACTTCAGGTCCTGAAGGCTTCTCCCTGTCGCCAAGTACCTCACCCTGGCAACTAGCCTCTGCTCCGGAGTGATGGCTTGCCTCATACAGGTATCCTGCCTGCTGATAAAAGGGGTCAGCAAAGCCAACAGACAGTGAAAAACAGGGTCTGTCATCCTGAGAAAGTTCCTGAAATCATCAGGATTATTCCCTCGGATCTCACGAAGCAAAGGCATGTGCGAGAATAGGTCACGCTGGAGCAACCGATTCTTGGTCCATGAACCCCTCCTTGCCCTGTTCATGGACTGGGCTTGGGTCAAAGCTAAAAGCCCAACACCAAGCCCCTGCACAGCACGAACTCTACGATGAGTACTTACACGAAACATGGCTTCCAAGCGGTCGGCTGGTCAGAACGGACTAACAGAAAGCACCGATAAACAGCAAGGCCTGAAAGAACGAAATAAATACCAGGAAAAGAGCAGACAATAAGCAGTGAATATCAAAGCATCCTATATCAAGAAGATATCAAGATATAGGCCGCAATGACCAACAAATGCGAACTGACTACACGCACTGATAAACAGATACGCACCGACAAGCACAAACTGAAGAGCAGTAACGATCTGAAGCACAAGTCTGAAAAGCGTGAATCGTATGTAACCAAACTTCTACTAACACGCGATAAACATGGAATCAGCAGAAGGAGCCCAAAGGGTGCCGGACGTGGTGCTGAACTTCCCTTTTCTAGTTCCGTCGTACATGGCTTACGTCACGGCGTTCTAGAAGACCGTAAATTCCAACAACGTTGTCCGACCGTGTGTACACAACACCAGCTTCGGACAACATCTGACGGAAATGATCCGACGGATATGGTCATCGGAATTTCCGACCGTGTGTACGGGGCATAAGTGTATGAAAGTGCGTAAGAAACTATGGGCAACAGCCCTCTCACCAAACTGGGTCTGGAGGATTGAAAAACAGCTCTGCTCCGGTGCACTCAGTCTTGCTTCTAGCCGGCCTGCTCCGTCACACCGCTCTGCTCTGCAAGATGAACCGGGTCCCTCTGATGGATCCGATAGGTGTCTCTGGATCCTTCCCGATCCGGTCACTCAGTCTCTCCAGCGATCAGGTGAATGGCAGAGTCTGTAATTGATGCACTCCGCAGTGGCTGTAGGCTGTGCTCTCTGGAGACCTCCTCACAGGTCCTTACAGGCAGGCCATGCATCCAGAAGAGAAAGAAAATGGCCGCGTGGGGCCTTTTATAGCCTACCCAGCATGCAGTTCAGTACAGGGTGATCATGGGTATGTAACCTGGCATTCTGGGTAGATAGGTCATAGCAAAAATGTAAACAACAGTCACTTCCTGTTATGTTTCGAGTGCAATATAAAAGGAAAATAATTGAAGTCCATTTCTTTGTATTGGCTGCTAAATGGTGCCAAATACTAAGCTATAATATTGTTCATAGACTTACATTGTAAAGCATTAATAGGCAAAAATATCAGCACTACATATAATAAAATATTTACAACAATGTGAGGGGTGTACTCACTTTTGTGAGATACTGTATATACTGTGCTGTTTTGCTGTTAAAAAAGAATATTAGAAGTATAATAAATTAGCAATTCTATGAAATATGGTAAGAAGAATAAATAAAACAATGTACCGAGTTAATTATTGAAGTAAAAGTGATTGTCATTAATATATGCTTCATTACTTCTTCTTCCTCTCTACAAATTACTCACAAAATATGCAATACTGAGCTGTATATGGCCACTTGAAAATGCCATCAACTCAGATGAGATACTGTATTATGTGTACAAAAAGCTTCTTAAATCCTTCTTCCTTTATGTCCTTCTATAAGAAGGAACATACGGCACTACCTACATGGAGTTTGCATGTTCTCCCTGCATCTGTTTGACTTTCCTCTGGGTACTCCACTTTGCTCCCACATTCCAAAGACATGCTGATAGGTTAATTGGCTCCTGTCTAAATTGGACCAAGTATATGCATGAGTGAGTTAGGGACCTTAGATTGTTAGCTCCTTGAGGGCAGGGACTAATGTGAATGTATTTTAAATATGTAAAGTGCTGTTTAAATTGACAGCACTATATAAGTACTTTTTTTTTTTTACTTTTATTTAGTTCTTTATGATTCCCTAACTGGTTGTTTGACAGCCTGTAAGCAGTGACTTAGGATAGCTGTGGAACATACCGGTGCAGTACTGGCCAGTCATAATCAACACTGTCCTATGATAGGGCTCATGAAATACAGCACTGTAGTAGCAAACCAGAGACCAGTGAAAGCATTGTGTAGCATCTGATAAATTGCCAGACACGGTCCAAGAAGTGTTCATCTGACACAAATTCACTACATAAAGAGTGATTGATCAGCTACGCTAAATAAAATATCCCTTAAAACTCAAGCTATGGAAGTTCCTTTAAGGTCATAATTAGCATGAACTTAAAGTAGAACTGTGGACAGCCTATGGACTTTCAGCTTTTTAATATTCTTAACAAGGTAATAAATAAGCTTTAAAACAAGCCCTCACTAACTTCGGTAGCTGCAAATACAATTCATACTCAAAGTCCACAAGAGATCCAGTATAGTCATTAAAGCTGAAGTTTAGTATTTTTTGGGGGTGATATAACACCAAACACATTAATTATGTTTATTGGTGTATCTCATTACCTACAGGCAACTGCTTCTGGTAAAAATCTGGATGTCTTACAGCTCTGTTATTGTTAGATGCAGCTTTTGCTACAGAGATTAATTGCCTGTCCCTTTCTGCCCTTTCCTCCATTATCAGAACATGTATTACTAGTCTCCCAAAATGCATCACTTTCTGTGAATGGAGGATACAGTTGAATGACAGGATTCCACTGCCTATTCAAAGAACCTGATGCATTGTGGGACAAAAGCAATACAAGTTCTGTGAGCAGTGGCTCTTGGTAACTCTCAAAGTGCAGGAAGGTTGCTTCTCAATATCCAATGGCTGTGAAGAAGGAACTGCAGGGAGGATTTTTACCAGAAGCAGCCACCTGCAGGTAATGTTCAGTGCATCGGCACTGCTGTGATCACACTGCATACATGTGGCTGGTGTGAATGAGTTTTTAATTTGCAGCTTATTGATTTCAGAGGTTAATCTCCAGCTACTATACAATTCAATAACTCATGTTGCTAAGTCTGAAATATTAACTCTGTTTTGATCTGCCTTAAATAATACTAGAGGCTAGTGGAGGTGATGATATAGTAATATATGCATTTTGTAAATGTCAAACTTCTATTCTTATAGAAAGCACAAGGACAAAACTTTTTTTTTTCCTCCAGCAATAGCTGAGTTGAATGTATGTGTCACTTCACTCGGACATCAGGGGACTTTGATTTCATAGTCCTTTGTAGTTAAAGGATTTTTTTCAGGTTAGTGATAACTTTTATGGACCAGCTTCAAAGTTGTTCATACATATTGTAATTTGAGATTGTTCCAGGCCAAAGAGCTTTTATATCTACAAGACTGCGTGAGTATTATTATGATCCATGTAGTCAGGAGTTTACTGCCATCATACTCTTTTTTTCATATGCATCATTTTGAAACAAAAGTCTACACTTTGAAAAAAAGATTGGATACTGAGCTCTTATGCTGAGCTATTAAAAAGAAATTGACACACAATAACTACTTTGGCCCTTTAAATCACTTACAACTCCTGGGCTCCATTTATGTCAACATAGAATGATGGGTGTTTGATAATAGACAAAATGTAAAAGCAAGCAAGCTATTTTCCATTTTAGCTTTTATCCTCATTGAATGGCTGTCACTGTATCAGTTTATTTGAATGAGATCTTTATTGTGTGAAGAATCAGAGTCGAACATTGTCAATCAGGTGCACTAGGAAATTATTCTAATTTGTTTGTGGCAAATGTAGAAGACTCCATTTTCAGTGTGGAGGAATGACAAAAAAAGTTTTAAGAGAGCAATTGAAATTCTCATGCCTTTTTGCTATTTTTTTTCTCTCGCCTTTTGCCCGCTTGATGGAATCAAATCTTTCTCCAGTGTTTTGTCTTTGGTTATTTTGCAGCATTTAGTTTTTAGGTGGCTAGCAGCACATACAAGGTGGCCCATTTCAGGACCACTAGAAGTATTGCACTGAGATCCAAGTAAAAGAAAGGGCCCATGCCCTAGAATCCATCCATCCATCAAAAAACAACATTTGGACCCCACTTTTTTTGGGTGTCATAAGTGTTTATTGAGAATGCACTTATAATGTGCCATATCCCAAGACCAGTAGACTTCCCCAAGACTTGCATCAATACTGGGCTATAATGAAAAGTGGTAGACTCTGGATGCTGTTTGGTTGTTGGACCATTTCTAGACCATTTTAGACATTGATCCTATATTTTATTCCGGGGATATTTGAAATCAAGTTAAATGTTTGTATCTATGTATATTCTGTCATATAGGTGCAGCTATAATAAAAGTGTCAAAAAAACAAACAATAAAAATAATACAGCACACCTCTCTAATCTCAGTTCCATATCACCAGTCCAAAAACAAAAAACTGTTAACCAAGGAAGTATACTTTTGTGTATTAAAAATATAAATAAAATGTAAACTGTGCAAATAAAATTACAACAAAACAGCTGTGTTCTCTGCCACGTGTACAATTTAATTCAATCAATGTGCAATCCTACACCCTGTACTTACAGTGGACTCCTCAAAAATAGGTAAAAGAGGTTTTAATTTATGCAGTGGATGCTTAGGATGCCTCATTAGTAAAGTTATTAAAAAGCAGAGGGCAGTTTACATCAAATATAACTAAAAAAGAATATCAAATAAAACATTTTTTTGTGATATGAGGAGTGATGTACAAGTTTGAATGTCCATGCACCTCCCAATATGTGGATTGTACCACAAGAATTTTAGCCAACAAAACCAGTACAATATAGAAGGGGGTATAACAATCATAATGCTTATACTACTCTTCTAAACTTCTAAGGCCTCATGCACACAGGACATTTTTTAGGTCTCCTAGAAGCTAGCAGCATTTTCAGAAAAAATGCCTGATGCATTAAAAGTGTCTAAAGATTTTACAAGCTTTTACCAGTGTCAAGCTCTTGGGTGTTAATTCATTTCATTGGGCAGAATAAATAATTTGTTCTGGTCATTGAAATTAATTACTGTAATGCTCAAGCACTAGGGTTTAGGTAAGGTTAGCAGCTTCTAGCAGCTTTTAGTAGCATCAAGCATTTTTCCTTCCCTAACTCTTCTGCTCCTGGAAGCCATGGCAGTGTTTTTTTTTCTGCCTCTAAAGGCTGCTGACACTAAACGCTGATAAAAGCCTATGTGTGCATGGACACATAGGCTAACAAGGGAGGGCATTTAGAGGCAGGGAAAAAAATGTCAGTCATCCCTAGAAGCAGCTGTAAAAACTTCCAGTATGCATGAGGCCTAAGAATGGAGCAGATGCTGCTCCTAATTAACAAAAGCAGTATAAGCCCTTTGTTAATTAGGCTGTCTCTGTGAAAGGCATTGCACAGAAAAGTACAGCTGGAGCTGCACAATCCAGATTCCATTGTCCATTCCCACCCCACCCCAATCAGGTGAGTGCGGGAAAAAGGAGGGGGGCTGTGCAGGCTTCGCTTGTACAAGCAGAGTGGGGGATATGAGCTGTCTGCTGACAAGTCACAAAAAAGTGAAGTGAAAAAAAGCGCTAGACCCATAGGGTTATGTTATTGGTATTTTCATCTTAAGGTATTGATGTTGGTGTAAATAATATGGTTCCTGGGCCAGTCGGCTTCTACACCCCAGTGGATCTCCACAGTCTCCTTGATTTGTAGTGTAATGTAATGAAAATTGAAATTGAAGCACCACACCACTGCTTAAAGGTCCAGATACAACTTTATTCCACTAGAAGTCAGGGGTACAATCCAAAAAAGTATCCAGCGTGTTTCGGGGGGATTGATATGGAAATATCCTTATGTTCCTTCTAGCCCTGATAAAGGGGGCGCTTGAAACCCCAAAATGTGTTGGCTACTTTTTTGGATTTTACCCCTGAATGTTAATGGAATAAAGTTTTATCTGGACCTTATAGCAGTGTTGTGGTGCCGCAATTTAAATTCTCTGCTGAGAGATCATATTCTGTACGCCAAGTTGGACCTGGCAGGGATCTGCAGTACTGAAAACTGACACAATCTCTTAATTAGTCCCAGAACCTATACCAGTTTCCTTTTCTCTCTAAAACATAAACTGGTGTGGGTGGCACAAATAGATGTAAAAAAGGTCTTTCTGCTTAGTAAATGTAGTGTGCGCTACACCAGACAGTTTCCTGATCTAGTTTTCTGCACCCGGAATGTATTGGCACATTTCAAAAAATATTACAAGTAGGGAGGAAGGCAGATAATGTGAAACGTTTAATATCACAAGCAGACAGTAGGTGGATTTATACGCTCGACACCTTGACCTCCATAGAGTCAAATGTTGATGTGCAGTAGATCTAAACTGTTTTATAAGCAAGAGCTAGGTTGATAGTACACATACACCCTAAATGTTTTTATATGTACAGGTGCATCTCATAAAATTAGAATATCATCAAAATATTAATTTATTTTAGTAATTCAATTCAAAAAGTGAAACTCATATATTTTATATGGATGCGTTAAACACAGAGTGATATGTTTCAAGCATTTCTTTCTTTTAATTTTGATTTTGATGATTATGGCTTACGGCTAGTAAAAACCCACAATTCAGTATCTCAGAAAATTGAAATATTACACAAAACCAATAAAAAAAAAAGAATTTTTAATACAGAAATGTTGGCTTACTGAAAAGTACAGTATAGTATGCAGTGAATACTTCGTCTGGGCTCCTTTTGCATGTATTACTGCATCAATGCAACGTGGCATGGAGGTGATCAGCCCGTGGCACTGCTGAGGTGCTATGGAAGCCTAGGTTTCTTTGATAGTGGCTTTCAGCTCATCTGCATTGTTGGGTCTGGTGTCTCTCATCTTCCTCTTGACAATACGCTACAGATTCTCTATGGCAGTGGTCATCAACCCTGTCCTCAGGGCCCACTAACAGGCCAAGTTTGAAAGATAACTGAAATACATCACAGGTGATAGCATTTGCTGCTCAGTGATTGCAGTATTCTAGTCTTCATCTCCCCATGTTAAAAACCTGGCCTGTTAGTGGGCCCCGAGGACAGGGTTGATGACCACTGCTCTATGGTGTTTAGGTTAGGCGAGTTTGCTGGCCAATCAAGCACAATGATACCATGATCATTAAACCAGGTATTGATACTTTTGGCAGTGTGGGCAGGTGCCAAGTCCTGCTGGAAAATTAAATCAGCATCTCCATCACGCTGGTTAGGGAAGCATGAAGTGCTATAGAATTTCCTGGTATAAGGCTGCGCTGACTTTGGACTTGATAAAACACAGTGGACCAACACTAGCAAATGACATGGCTCCCCAAATCACCACGGACTGTGATTATTTGTTTGCACTTTTTTTTTTATATTGTTTTACTGTATATATTGATTTTTATATTTTAAAATAATTTTTCATTCATTTTATTTTATTTATTTTCATTATATATGTTACCCTGTATAACATAGTTGTATACTATGTATGCATTATTTTTTTATATCTGTTAATATGTTGTATCTATTATACAGAAAGCAACAGCTTAGGTTTAAAAAGGGTTAATAAGTTAATGTAATGTTTTGCAGCCAACTTAGTGTTAGGTAAAGGTTTTTTATTTTTATCCCTGCTCTGACTGCTCCCTTGAAAAAGTCTTTCTATGACAAAACACATTGAGAGGTGTAGCTTAAGGATTCTTGTATTCCACCCTGTGGAGATAAAGACCTTTGCACAAGGTGTGGGATTGCACATGCATGGAATTGGATGTTACTTTGGTAGAGATGGAGAATTTGCAAGAAAACACACATGGATTGCTTTGTTAGAATCTCTACCACTGTTATTTATCAACTAAAGAAAACATTGTTTGCATAGTTCTTTATTGCAGTAGTTCTATATACTTTGTTAGAGGTGACTGTATTCATTTTATCACGATTCCCAGGAGAAATGCTTGTACCAAGCATCCTTATTTTTATTAGTTTATAAATGAGGATCCATCTCTATATCTTCATCATCACTGCTAGGAGAAAAAACATTCTTGCATCCACTATCAATGTCCATTTCCCCCATTTTTTCTTTCAACTAATGGCAGCATTTTTCTTCTCATGACCAGTAACAACAGAATTCCCCAATCATACCACTCACCCCAATATTTATAGAACTATGAACTCCGGTGCTTTCTTTCTGTTGCTTTCTAGCTATTTTCATATCCTATCCTAGCTTATTCTTTCCCACTTAAAATGTTTATTTAGAGATGAATTAAAGCAGTAAACCCCAAACCAAAAATGCAACATATTGCTAGGGTTGAGCGAACCCGAACTGTTAAGTTCGGGTCCGTACCAGACTTTTGGGTGTCCGGGTCCCGGACCCGAACCCGAACAATTGACTGTATGTTCGGGTTCGGGTCCGGTGTTCGGCGATGTATTGCCGCCTTTTTAAAAGCTGCAAGGCAGCCAATCCATGTTAGTTTCACTAGTGTGCCCTTAGAAGCCATCACATCCATGCCTACTAATGGCATGGCTGTGATTGGCCAGTGCAGCATGTGACCCAGCCTCTATATAAGGTACAGGCACACAGCACAGCGCATCACTCTGCTTTAGACAGGTTCCTGGCTGCTGTTGAGAGAGAATTTCATGATAGGAGTCAATCTGATAGGAGTCAGTTCACATTCCTGAAATATCTTCTAATTAGTAATAGTCAGCGAGCAATCTACATAGCTAGAGAGTGTCTTTTTTGAGGGAGAGAGAATTATCCAGATTCCTAAATCAATGCTACCCTGGCTGGGTTGCAGTGCACAGTCTTTTTACAGTGCCATGAGGCTAGTGCCAGACAAAATATAACTTTTAGCTGCAAGCTCAGTGCACCAGCACTGCATATGTTACTGAGAGATACACCCTGTACATACTGTGGGTGTTTTCTGCTATTGCAAAAACATTGCAAAAAAAATAAATTTTGCAGTGTTTTCTGCATGTGTGCAGGAGTGTGACATATACAATTGATCTATATTTCTTCTATTGTGCTATCCCAAAAAAACAATTGGAGTGAAAATTATTTTTTTTCCATAGCATTTTCTGTAGTTTTTGAGATACATGCTTTACATACTGTGGGTATATTCTGCTATTGCAAAAACACCCATTTAGGGCAATATCATAAATTTTGAAAATATGAGGATATCATCAAAAAAGGGACGTGGCCCCGGTCGTGGTGCTGCTGGTGGAACTCCTGTTGCAGGGAGAGGACGTGGTCGATCTGTGCCATCTACACGCACAAGTGAAACACCTTCCTCAGGTGCGAGTAGGCGACAGAGCCTGCAGTGGTATTTCAGTGCGCCTAATGAGGCTGTACGAATGTTGAGGCCAGGACAAGTACAGGCGATAGTAGATTGGGTTGCTGACAGTGCCTCTGGTTCCTTCACATTGTCTCCCACCCAGTCTCCTGATGAAAGTTCAGAGTTGGCACCTGCAGCCGATGTCCATCAGTCTTTCACCTCACCCCCTAGCAAATCAGCCAATCATTCTGAGCCCCAAATCATGCAGCAGTCTCTTCTGCTTTTTGATGACTCTGTTAGCAGGGTTTCCCAGGGCCCGTGCACCGATGCCCAACCACTTATGTTTCATGATGAGTACATGGGAGGACCATCGCAGCACTTCTCGGATGATGACGAAACACAGGTGCCAACTGCTGCTGCTTTTGCCATTGTGCAGACCAACAAGGAGGCCAGGGGTGAAGACTGGGTTCAAGATGATGTGGAGGACGATGAGGTCCTTGACCCCACATGGAATCAACGTCATGCAGGTGACCAGTGTAGTTTGGAGGAAGAGGCAGTGGTCGCACAGAGTCACCAGCACAGCAGAAGAGGGAGCAGGGTGCAAAAGCGGAGCATCCGTCCCCTAGACAGTACTTCTGCTACTGCCCAACGCAGCAAGGGACCGAGCACACCAAAGCCAGGTCCAAGGAGTTCCCTAGCGTGGCAGTTCTTCAGACAATGTGCTGATGACAAGACATGAGTGGTTTGCGCGCTGTGCAATCAGAGCCTGAAGCGAGGCATAAACTTTCTCAACCTGAGCACAACCTGCATGACCAGGCATCTAAGTGCAAAGCACGAGATGCAGTGGAGTAGACACCTCAAAAACCAAGAAAGGTCTCTGGCTCTTCCTGCTTCCTCTTCTGCTGCAGTCTCGGCCTCTTCATACACCTCTGTAGTGACAGTGGCACCTGCCAACCCGCAAACAGAGGATCTGCCAGCAACACTATTACCTGGGTCACCAACCATCTCCACAATGTCCCATGGAAGCGTTCAGCTCTCTATCTCCCAAACACTGGAGCGGAAGAGGAAGTGTCCCCCTAGCCACCCACCAGTTCCTCGCCTTTGAAATTCTGTCATTCCGTCTGGTGGAGACGCAGAGTTTTAAAAGGCTGATGTCATTGCCTGTCACACGGTATGTCGTGCCCAGCCGCCACTACTGTTCCAGGCGAGCTATCCCTTCCCTGCATAACCAAGTGGGGGACAAAATCAGGTGTGCACTGCGCAACGCCATCTGTGGCAAGGTTCACCTAACTACGGATGCGTGGACCAGTAAGCACGGTCAGGGACGTTATATCTTCCTAACAGCACACTGGGTAAATGTAGTGGCGGCTGGGCCTGAGGCGGATAGCAGTTTGGAGCATGTCCTTCCACCACCGAGGATTGCAGGGCACTTCAGTTTGCCTCCTGTTGCTAACTCCTCCTACTCCGCCTCTTCATCCTCTACCGCCTCCTCATCCGGTCAGTGTAACACCTTCACCACCAACTTCAGCACAGCCAGGGGTAAACAACAGCAGGCAGTTTTAAAACTTTCCTGTTTGGGGAAAAAAAAACACACCGCGCAGGAGTTGTGGAGGGACATGGAACAACAGACCGATGAGTGGTTGGTGGCAGTGAGCCTCAAGCCCAGCCTGGTGGTTTGCGATAATGGGCGAAATCTCGTAGCAGCTATGGGCCTATCCCTTGCCTGGCGCATGTGCTGAACTTGGTGGTCCAGAGGTTCCTTAAAAATAACCCCGATATGCCAGAGCTGCTGCAGAAAGTGCGGGCCATCTGTGCACACTTTCGCGTTCTCACCCTGCTGCTGCTCGCCTGTCAGCGCTGCAGCGTAACTTCGGCCTTCCCGCTCACCGTCTCATATGTGACGTGCCCCCAAGGTGGAACTCCACCTTGCACATGCTGGCCAGACTGTGCGAGCAGCAGCAGGCGATAGTGGAGTTTCAGCTGCAGCACGAACGCGTGAGTCGCTCTGCGGAACAGCACCACTTCACCGCCAATAACTGGGCCTCCATGCGAGACCTGTGTGCCTTGTTACGCTGTTTCGAGTACTCCACCAACATAGCCAGTGCCGATGACGCCGTTCTCAGCGTTACTATCCCAGTTCTATGCCTCCTTGAAAAACGCTTCAGGCGATGATGGAAGAGTATGTGGCACAGGAGGAGGAGGAGGAAGAGGGACCATTTCCAAGGATTTCAGGGCAGTCATTCACAAGTGGCTATGAGAGTGGGTTCCTGCACCAACAATCGCCAGGTACACAATTGTCCGGCAGCAAGGGCACAGTTCTGGAGGATGACGAGGTGGAGGATGAGGAGGAGATGGAGGAGGAGGAACCATGTTCACAGCAGGGTGGCACCCAGACCAGCTCATGTCCATCACTGGTGCGTGGCTGGGGGGATACAGAGGACACAGACGATACACCTCCCACAGAGGACAGCTTTTCGTTGCCTCTGGGCAGCCTGGCACACATGAGCGATTACATGCTGCAGTGTCTCTGCAACGATCGCAGAGTTTCCCCACATTTTAACTGGTGCTGATTACTGGGTGGCCACCCTGCTGGATCCCCGTTACAAGGACAAAGTGCCGTCCTTAATTACCTCACTGGAGCGTGATCGTAAGATGCGCAAGTACAAGCGCAAGCTGGTAGACGCGCTGCTGGTGGCATTCCCACTTGACAGCGGGGGTACGGTGGAAGCACAAGGCGAAGACAGAGGAGGAGGAAGAGGTCGCCAACGCACCCGGTGGGACAGCCAGCACCTCGGAAGGCAGGGTTAGCATGGCCGAAATGTATGTGTTTATTCTGTGGCTAGTCACTCCCTTAGCCAATCTAGATGGATGCTCAATCGTTTGCTACATGCATGAGCAGTTAGAACAGCAATGTATGCACATGTGCTTGTAGAAGGTAATGTTTTATTATCGGGAATTCCATTATCTATAAAAGCCTCTTCGCTTCAGACCAATGGACATATTACGCTATTCTAGTGTATTAATAGTTATTGTGTTTCACAAGAAAAGACAGAAAAAATAGCTCAATTTAGATCAAATATCCCAAGAGAGAGGGATGGGGCATATTTGTGAATGTTCTGAAGCACAAGTTAACCTTTATGTTCTACAGGAGGAAATGCAATTCAGATCTTTTTTTTTATTATTTACTTTTTTTGTTTCTGTTTAGACAGATTTAAGCATAGCTCTGCAATGCTTAAATCTGTCTAAACAGAAACAAAAAAAGTAAATAATAAAAAAAAAGATCTGAATATAATTGATTTTCACAAAACATATTCTTACACACTATTCAATCAAGCAAATGACTTGGGGCAATCAAAACATTTACCACAATAGATTGGATTCAAAAGCCACACTTCTCTAATACTCAAAAGCAGGCCCATTTCATAATGCGCTCTTTAGTACTCAAACCAATTAGAGAGCAATATTCTTTTTCCCAAGATGAGAAATGCATTTCCTCCTGTAGAACATAAAGGTTAACTTGTGCTTCAGAACATTCACAAATATGCCCCATCCCTCTCTCTTGGGATATTTGATCTAAATTGAGCTATTTTTTCTGTCTTTTCTTGTGAAACACAATAACTATTAATACACTAGAATAGCGTAATATGTCCATTGGTCTGAAGCGAAGAGGCTTTTATAGATAATGGAATTCCCGATAATAAAACATTACCTTCTACAAGCACATGTGCATACATTGCTGTTCTAACTGCTCATGCATGTAGCAAACGATTGAGCATCCATCTAGATTGGCTAAGGGAGTGACTAGCCACAGAATAAAATGCCTGTAGCACTATGTGAATAAAAAGGCTCTAATTATACATTCTGAACACTTCATTTTTTCTCAAGCAGGACTAGGCAGATGTCAATAATGCATAGATTTACATTGTTTGGCTCTCTTTTTGTCCACCGAGTGATTAACAAAGCATACTTTGTCCTTTTTTATTAACAAATTTGAGGAAAAGCAATACAATATTTTATGGAGCAATTTGTTCTACCCGGAACCTCTTGAGGCTACAAGTGCTGGCGCTGCAGTGCTGATCCAGATGTGATAGAGAAAACTTGGACTTGTGTAGTTAAAATTAAAGTAAAGTTTTTAACAAATTAATTCAGCGTATAAGAGCGCTAGTCCAGAACCAGCACAAATGCTGAAAAAGGCTGTTCAGGTTGCTCCCCCATATTAAAAATAGCTTGCGTAGACATTTTATACAGAGCATGGCACATCACAGATTAGTTTGCCTTAATACTATGTGACACTGATAAATATTTCCTTCTTTCATTGGCTGTTGCATAGTCAGTTTTTGTCCCTTCTGCCACAGATAATCTCTTTTGTTGAGCTTGCTCATATTAATGTTCATCTGCTGCTATGCGTCTCATTGCATTTGTTTCTGTGGTGCTTACATTTAGTATACTGTTTATCTGGCAGTTTTCTGTTAAGCAAGGTCCCCCTGATTGCATGCACAACTTGTGTCTGACATACAATGCATACATACTGTATATACAGAGCTTTTTATTTTCTGTGCTTCAAAAAAAAAAAGATGTCTGGTTGGAACAGGAGTATATTTTAAACTATGGAGCATATTTATATACACATTTGCAGAACATGTTAATGGTGAATTTGTGGTGAGTCTCTAAGCAAATACAGGCGTCAAATGTACATGGGGTTTCCTTGATCTTTATAAATGTATAAACGGGCAACCACTTTAAGGTGGCTCCATTGAAGGCTATATTTAGAAATTATGCTATCTATCTCACCCTGCTAATTATTACCTGCCCCATGAGCACCATTATAGTAAATTCAGCCCTGGCTCCTTTACATAGAATGTCAGTAAAAAAAAAAGTATTGTATGTATTTAAAATGAATGCATTTTATGCATTTGTTAACAAAAACCATTATAATTTCTTTGCAGCTGGCATTAGTTCAGGTAATTCAACTTGATTTCAGCTTCTTGTATTACCCTTTACAAAAACACTTAAGCCCCATACACACGCTCGGACAATCCGCGGACCAGGTCGGTCGGACTTTGTCCGACGTACTTTGTCCGATGTTGGTGTTGCGTACACACGGTCGGACTACGTTGTCGGAATATCCGGTCCGGAAGAACGTCGTGACGTAAGTCGTCGTCCACGAGATTACAAAAGGGAAGTTCAGCACCACGTCAGGCACCCGTTGGGCTCCTTCTGCTGATCCCGTGTTTATCGAGAGTTAGTGGAAGTTTGGTGACTTAAGATTCGTACTTCTCAGTTTTCTGACTCAGATCGTTACTGCTCTTCAGTTTGTGCTTGTCGTGCGTATCTGTTTATTAGTGCGTGTAGTCAGTTCGCATTTGTTGGTCATTGCGGCCTATATCTTGATATAGGACGCTTTGATTTGCACTGCTTATTGTCTGCTCTTTGCTGCTATTCAGTTCGTTCTTTCAGGCCTTGCTGTTTATCGGTGCTTTCTGTTTGTCCGTTCTGACCAGCCGACCTTTTGTGACCTTCTGAGCGATGTTTCCCGTGCGTACTCGTCGCCGAGTTCGTGCTGTACGCGGAATTGGTGTCGGGCTTTTAGCTTTGAGCCAAGACCCGTCCATGAACAGAGTGACGAGGAGTATGTGGACCAAGAATTGGTTGCTTCAGCGTGACCAATTCTCGCACATGCCTTTGCTTCGTGAGATCCGGGAGAATAATCCTGATGATTTCAGGAACTTTCTCAGGATGACGGACCCGATTTTCACCGTCTTTTGGCTTTGCTGACCCCCTTTATCAGCCGGCAGGATACCTGCATGAGACAAGCCATTACTCCGGAGCAGAGGCTTGTTGCCACGTTGAGGTACTTGGCGACAGGGAGAAGTCTTCAGGATTTGAAGTTCTCTTCAGGTATCTCTCCCCAGGCCCTGGGAATCATTATTCCAGAGACCTGTTCTGCCATCATTCAGGTCCTGCAGGAGGACTATATTAAGGTAACATTTTCTACTTTACTATTCCCTTCTATGTATGCTCTGTTTGCTAATGTCTTCTATTTTTGACCTCCTTCCCTAATTACCATGATTGCAATATGCTCTAATATGCTGTGCCCCTTTTCTCCTTCATGCATTTTCCCCTTCACTTACCTCCCCAGCATGCTCTTCTGCCCCAATAGACACCTATGGCCTAGTCCCTTAAGCAATGTCTTTTGTCTGCTGCATAGTATTGTTTGGCCCCAAACACCCCCGAAAATATGCACTAATGTTTGCTGTGTGTTTTACTTCATGTAGAGCCCCTTTTTTATTTTATTTTGGTGGGGGGGGGGGGGGCAAACTCATTAGGAACCCACTCCCCCAACTGCTCTGTCAGATGGTACCAATCCTTTATCTGCTGGCTTTCCCAAGGTCCATACACACTATATACCTACCTCTTTATAGTGGGCATCTTTACGGATAAATTCTGCAAAGCATGTAGTGCAAGGGGCTGCCTCCATACTTTCCATTTCCTATTTTTTTGTCTTCTTTCCCTCCTATTAGCTTGCTTGGTAATTTAATAATGTCACACTGTGCCTGCCTTTTTTTTGGGGGGGGGGGGGGTTGAAATGTTATTTGATCTTTCCTGTGGCCTGCCAATAGTGTTAAGTACAGAGGGTCTGGGCAAACTAGCCCACATTTTTGTGCCATTTGCCAATCAATGAAGTGCAGAGGGTTACCTGTCCTGTCCCCCCCAAAACCCTAGTTATTGCCAATGTCCCATCAGAAGTGGGGGGATTGATGGGGGGGTGAGTAATCTGTGAAGGGGAGCCTCTACTTTTCTGTGCAAATACTTTCCAGCCTCAAATTTTATACAATGCTCTTGTTCCAAGATGTTGATTGTCTAATCTGCTTGCAATGTTTAGGTGCAAAGTGACTAATTTTTTTTTCTTGTTTCACTCCACAGTTCCCTTCCACGCCACAGGAATGGCAGACTGTGGCCTCCCACTTTGCCAGCCGTTGGGACTTTCCTAACTGCGGAGGGGCAATTGATGGGAAACACGTCCGCATCGTCCCACCGCCCAACTCGGGGTCCTACTATTATAATTATAAAGGGTTTAATAGTGTAGTGATGTTGGCGGTGGTGTCGGCAACATACGAGTTTATGTATGTGGACGTGGGGATGAACGGCCGGATATCGGATGGTGGGGCCATTACGCACACGGAGTTCTACTGGCGTCTCCAAAGTGGCAGTCTGTGCTTGCCACCTCCAGAGGAGAATGCCGAAGGACTCCCCTTCGTCTTTGTCGCAGATGAAGCGTTTGCGTTGACTCCCCATGTGATGAGGCCGTTCCCGATGAGGACCCTCACCCCGGACCAGAGGGTCTTCAACTACAGGCTGTCCAGAGCCAGAAGAGTTGTGGAGAACGCTTTTGGCATCCTGGCCAGCCGCTTCCGCCTGTTCCTGACGGCATTTAACTTGGCGGAATACAAACTGAACCACATAGTTCTTGCCTGTTGCATATTGCACAACTTCCTCAAAAGACATAACAGGAACTATGTGGTGCCCGTTGGCCCAGATGTGGAGGGCCCTCCAAATGCGGACCTCACAGCCCTTCGAGTGGCACGTCCAGGCTTGCCCCCTCTAAATGCCCGTGTGGTCCGGGACCAATATATGGAGTACTTTGTGGGTAGGGGGGCCATTGCTCTGCCTGACGATGTGTGAGAGGCATTTTTTAATAAATCAGATATTTTAACCAACCTATGATTTCTTGTCATTTCAGTCTTCTTTTTAGCTTATTTTACCTTGACATTTTTTCCCTTTGCCTTCGACAGTGGGAATGCACTTTCTGGGCAAAAGGAGGTAACAGTCTCTTCTTCCCAAAAAGATTATTCTCATGTTGTGTGTTTGCTACCTAATCTTTGGTCTAGAGAAGGTTTGTCCTGCATAACTGACACCCAAAATTCTCCTTTTCAGCACCAGGTCTGACATGTGTGTATTCTCAAAAATGCTGTGCTCCGTGTTTTCGTACAAAGCACTGTGGGTGTCATTTACATAAGTCAAATCCGCTATGCTCTACAAGTGCATTGAAAAAGTTCCCAGGGAAAGAAAATTGGAGTGCAAAGTGGATTTGCCTTTAGTAAATAACACCCATTGCCCCCCATATCCTTTACATTTTACATACATAATGCATTGTGTTTTTTAAATAAGGAAGCCACACATTTAGAAAACTAAAAAAGTTTACTAGGAAAACATTCACAAGTGCGTTTACAATCTTCACGCCAAAACTGACAACATCTTGTTTATTTACAAACATTCCGCAATTGGTAAAACCAGGCATGGAGCAAAACAGAACCTATGAACTCGGAAAGTTCAACTTTGTAAAGTGAAGACAAGATCAGACATGACTATATGTTCAAAGTGTGTTTGATCTTGCCTTCATCACATGGGGGGGTCACCCCCGGAAAGTGGAAATTTAGAACATGCACACAATTTGGGTCTGAAAATGGACATTAGATGGTAAAACACATGCCTAGAAGCTTCAAAAGTGCCATTTTCCATCATGGGGATGAATGGACGTTTTTTGGGGGTGCAACCCTTCACCACAACCACTTTCGTAGTTCGTAAAGTGTTTGCACCCCCAAAAAAACGTTGGCATTCATCCACCATGATGGGAGCTAGCAAATGTGGACACAATGTGTGCATGTTCCAAATTTCACACAGTTTTTAAGTTGCAAATGTGTTCAGAAGCTGGCACAAATGTGTGTTAATTACTTGGTGCGTTTTCATATTTTTCCTAAAACATCAATGATGTTCTTCAATTTTTGTTGAACATCATTGATGTTTTGCTTTATGTAATCTAGATCTCGATTGCAGACCATTATCTCTCCGATGAGTACGTGGGCACTCTCTGTGGTAAAGTGCGATTTTTCTTCCACAACATCCACGTCACCTAAAAACCACAAACAAACAAAAATGGGGTGTTGGAAATGAGGCAGCCATACATGGATTAGCTTACCAGTAGCTGTGTTCTCACACACTCACCTGTTGTGGTGACAATTTCTCCAAATTCGATGATCTCTCCTTCCTCCTCCTCCTCCTCCTCTGCTTCTGCTCTTTCCCCTTTTTTGGGAGGTGTTGGTTTGGGGGTTTCCTCAGACGGCCCAAGTTTTTGCTCCCCTATGAGAATGTCCAAAAGGAAGATTTAGCAACACAAGCTATTGAGGGCAGAAATAGGAAATGACAAACATTGCTTGAAAGTGACGGACACTATTTTAGTTTGGCCAGTTACAAATGTCAACTACATGAATGTAGTCACTTTGTAAAGGTGCTAAACTGACTAGCTTTTTGGTAGAAGTTTGTGTGATGGAGACCCCCCTCTAGTATCCACTGGAGCACATGTGTGGAAAAGCATAATAAAAAGGGGGTTTGGGTGTCCCAGCACTAGTGCTCTAGAGTCCAGATGGGTAAACAGCTACTGAGTGACCTCTCCTTTACATTGACAAAATTTGGTTTACGCTCTTGCTGACATCTCTAGTGAGAACAAACTTCCTTTCAATAAAAACTTCACCAAACATCGTATTATAAGTGGCCGAACGATCGAGGTTGCGTACGATCGAATGGACACACACGATCATGACAGTGGCAGAAAGATCGAGGCTGAGTACGATCGAATGCACAGACGAACCTGAAAGTGGCCATTTTGGAATGTACAACTTTGTAAAAATCAAACCACAATGGAGCAGTATGCAAGCAAGAAATCAAACACAAAACACAACTACTTACTTTTTAAAAGAATTCGCTTGATCTTTCTGTACTGATCGGCCTCCCTCAGTTTCAGGTCTGACCAGCGTTTCCTCAGTTGCTCCTTGGATCGTTGTACCCCAAAATGATTGTACAGCCTCCTCACAACTTTAGCCATGATCTTGGCCTTGCGGACATTGGGGTTGAGGTAAGGCCCATACTTCCCATCATAGTCGCTCCTCTTTAATATGTCCACCATCTCCAACATTTCTCCAAATGACATATTGGAGGCCTTGAATTTCAGGCTCCGGGATCGGGACGTTTCTGCCTCCGGACTTTCCTCGTCCTCCTCCTCGTTGGTGGGATATTTGTGGCGCACCTGCTGTGTCCCCGCCATGTGCTCTCCCCACTACGCCGTAAAGAGAAGGGGTGGGGAATAGACGAGAAAGATCGTCAGGGGCGGGCGGAGTTTGAAGCATGCGCACTGTATATAAAACGTCACACGCCTGTGTCGTAGCCACGATCTGGGAGACGAGGGGAGAGAAAACTCACACGAGACGATCGCTACAAACGAAGGTACAATTTGACGTTGGTACATAACTAGCCTAGACTGATTTGAACTTGAGGCTTCTTTATGGAGAAGATTAGGAGAGTTTAGCCTGACATAATTTATAGGGTTTTGTGTGTTGTTGTGTCTTGCAGAGATTGATATGAAGGGATTCAACGACATGAGTTTTCTCCCCCTCTTCATTGCCAAATACAGGGATTTTCCCATATTGTGGCAGGGTAAACACCCACATTACACCAACAAACCAAAGAGGCACGCAGCCCTGGAGGAACTTGTGGAATTTGTCAAGCCAAGGTTCCCCACGGCAACTGTTGATGATATTAGAAAGAAAATTGGCAGCCTGAGGAGTGCGTATATCAGGGAGCGGAAGAAGGTCGTGAAGTCTGAGGAAACTGCAACTTCAGCAGATGAGGTCTATGTGCCCAAGCTCTGGTACTATCAGAGTCTCCATTTTCTGAAGGACCAGGCTGATGTCACGGAGCCAACCTCAACTCCTCCTTCCACGCTTCCTTGCGCGCAGCCCACCCCTGATGAGGCTTCCGAGGAGCAACCTGGGCCTTCCAGTCTGGAAGAGGTGGAGGAGCCCAGCTTGTTCCAGGTATAGTAGTTTTGTTACCATTTATGGGAATAATGAATGATGTTCACTTAATTCAGGATCGCCAATTGCTTAGTTCCTAACGTGTTTGACATATCAACAGACAGTGGTGTGGGAGACATTTGGGGCCAGAATCTAAACTGCAGGGCTGAGAATTGTATGGTTTTCTATTTGTAAACATTTTGAACCAGTCACTAGATGAGAATTGTGTGTGTTTGATGAACAAATAACTGAAACTATGTCCCTTTTTCATACACAGGAAGACCTCAGCCAGGAGGTGGCTGTGGAAGGTGGCAGTCAGGAGGAGGCAGGGGTTAGTGGCAGCCACCAGCTGGGTAGTGGCAGCCAAGAGGGGGCTAGGCCGCGGAGCCTGACTGACACCCAAACCCCTCCCCTCCGCCCTCCGTACAAAAGGGTGAGAAGGGGGGGTTATGCGGCACAGTCAGCGCTCCGCATGATCAGAGAGGCTTCAGACTCCCTACATGCCACACCCGCCGACGAGGAGACGTTTGGCTCGGTGGTTGTCACAAAAATTATGGGTATGGAGGTGAGGCAACGCAACATGTGTGAGGGGCTCATCCTCCATGTCCTAAATAAGGGTAGGGCTGGGGAGATGACCCCAGTCACACATGTTTGCCATAGCTACCATGCTCCGCCTCCTCCTCCTCCTCCTCCTCCTTCTGCCACCCCACCAGCACGACAGCCACAGCGTGGAAGGAAGCGTGGAAGGAAGACCTGAGAGTGACGACCTGGAATCAGTCTGGTCTGAGAGAAGATGGAGCCTCTTGTAGTACCAGAGCCTGGGGACCTAGATGGCATCTGCTGCAGTTCCGGATACTTTGGACTTCACGACCAGATTGCACTCCCCTTAATATACGTACTCCTCAGGCCCCCAATTTTCTACGCTTGAACAATGATGGTTGCCGTGGGGGGCCAAGACTTTGCAAATTCCCCAAGTTTCACCATGGCTGCGTTCCTCTTTGGTTTGTTGGTGTGACCTAAATAAAGGTTTTTTTGATTTGAAATAATCATTGACTATTGTGTTTTACTTTGCTACAATGACAGTTTTTCTTTGAGTAAGCAGGTACATTTCACTAATCCTAAAGTAGAATTAACAAGGGGCACCAACAAAAAACAACCTCCTAGTAAATTTAAGCAAGAAATACAAATGTTAATAATGTGTTTTTGGTAATTTGAGACACACAACCCCCTCCAAAAAAAAAAAAAAAAAAACATTCAAATATGTATTCCCCCAAAAAAACAAAAAAAAGACAAATCATGGTAAAAAAATAACAAAGATTCTTTTCCGTTCAGAGTAAAAATAAACATGTAGTGTATAAATGCTGCAAAGTAATAAAGAAGTAAGTTTGTGAGAAGTGCGGGTGAATAGGAGCAGCTAAAACATGTCATTCTTGTTGCATTGTAAAGAAAAAGAGAATGCGCTGCATTAAAGACATTTTAACATTGCAGCGTGACGAATGTGCTGTGTCGATTAGGAAAGGTAGTTTTACCTGACCGAGCGCTTCCGTCACAGAATTTCTTCTGAGCATGCGTAGCACTTTGTCCGTCGGACAAGCGTACACACGCTCGGATTTGGTGTGATCGGACCGGGTTGACGGCAAATCTTTCCAGCAGGAGATAAGACTTTGTCCGTCGGACAAACCGACGAACACTGTCCGATGGTGCATACACACGGTCTGATTTTTGAACAACCTTGTCCGATCGGACCAAATCCATGAAAAAGTCCGACCGTGTGTATGGGGCTTTAGACTGAAAGAAGAAGGTGGAAGTACTAAAGCTTGATACACACTATACAATTTTCTGTAGATATTTCCTTCAGATTTACCAAAACCATATAATATGAAGTCAAACCTTTAAGCCCGTGTGTACAACACATGGTACGATTTGTTGGCCAAGTGTCTGATTTTTGGCAAAAGGGTGTGTGCCAGGATCTTGTGTTGCAATTGTAGTGCAACAAACACGAACGTAGTGATGTACTACGAGGAATTTCAGCTCTTGAGCACCACCCCTTTGGGCCCCTTCTGCTAATTTCGTGTTTAATGAGCATTGATTCCGAGCATGCATGTTTGTACTTTCGACTTTTGTGTGACGGATTTGTGTACTGGCCATATGAAAATCTGACGTATAAAAATCTGACGTCAAACCATTGTCCTTAGAAAATTTACTAGCCTGTCATCCAACATTTGTTGGCTGAAAGTTGGACAACAATTGTCAAAAGGAGCGTACTAACGGTAATATTTAAGGACAACAGTCTGTCAACAGACAATCCCCTGTCAACAATCGTACCAGGTGTACGAGACTTTAAGCTCTCACTCTCTCATACTGGTCATTGGAAGTTCAACATGGCACCTCATGACAAAGAACTCTGAGGATCTGAAAAAAAGAATTGTTGCTCTACATAAAGATGGCCTAGGCTATAAAAAGGTTGCCAAGACCCTGAAACTGAGCTGCAGCACATTGGCCGAGACTATACAGCGATTTAAACAGACAGGTTCCACTCAGAACAGGCCTTGCCATGGTCGACCAAAGAAGCCCATGTTAAGCTCCATATACAGAGGTTGTCTTTGAGAAATTGACGTATGAGTGCTGCCAGCATTGCTGCAGAGATTGAAGGAGTTGGGGTCTGCCTGTCACTGCTCAGAACATACCCTTTGGCACAATTTGGACATTTTCTCTTAGGGGTGTACTCACTTTTGTTGCCAGTGGTTTAGATATTAATGGCTGTGTGTTGAGGTATTTTGAGGGGACAGCAAATTTACACTGTTATACAAGCAGTACACTCACTACTTTACATTGTAGCAAAGTGTCATTTCTTCAGTGTTGTCACATGAAAAGATATAATAAAATATTTCTGACAATGTGAGGGATGTACTAATTTTTGTGAGATACTGTATGTCCTTCATACCCATTTTAAGGCCAATAACTAGAATATAAGCCAGCCAATTGGGGACTTATAGAGTTTGTAACACATTTTCTTTTTGTATTGTGTTTGTTATGTCTTTGCAAAACAGATGTGTTTTAGAGCAAGTTTTTTTTGTACTTTTGGGGGGGGGGGGGGGGTGTTTTTCACTGAAATATTTTTGATGTTGTCAATGTTTGTTGTTTGTAGGTTGTTAGTTTCACTTTGATTTAATTGTCTGTGCTGCATTATGTTGCAAACTCTTCCTCAAGCTGTTGTGACTACTAAATGTTTAAATCCTTAAAATCTGCAGAAAAACTAATAGTGTGTATGGGGCTTTAGGCCCCATGCACACGAGACGCAGTTAAACGCGCGTTCAGAGGCAGTTGGACACTTTTTTCAACTGCACCTGAACGCATGCAATGTTATCCTATGTGTCCATGTACACAGTCTCGTTTTTTCCCGTTTTTATGCAGTTGCGTTTAACCTCGTTTTTCCAGAAGCAAAAAAATGCGTTCAGACACTTTGCTTTTCCACGTTTCAGACGCAAAACACAGCTAAACGCGGCTAAACGCGGCTAAACGCAGGCACCTGCGTTTAGCCGCGTTTGCGTTTATAAGCCTTTTTAAAGGAACCCAATTTTTTTGACCAGAAAACTCAGAAATATGATGGTAAACCATAAAAAATACTAGAAAAAATTGTTTAAAATGTCGTAATTAGTTTAGATAGTTCATAGAGCATATATACTCACTGGTGTATACATGTTTGTGAAATGCATACATGTTTGTGAAATATCCAATGGACATTTGCTGTGCCATCAACGGATGGGTCCAATATCGCCAAGCTCTGATTCTGGACCTCTCATGCAAATTTGCGATGACGTTGCTGCTTCATCAAGAGCAACATCAGGAGCATTTCCTGACATATATTCAATATGGGATCCATTTCCAAAAAAAAACACAGAAAGAGAGGCAAATGCAAGTGTACAACTGCTCTCTCTGCTGCTGCTGCTCACAAAATGGCAGAAATAGTTAATAATACATGCTTTCTGAGCTTGGGGAGGTTCTATATGATGTTATCTTTACAAATGCATATAGACGCAAACGCGTCTAAACGCGTCTAAACGCGTCTAAACGCGACATGAAAACACAGCAGGTTTCTGCTTTTTAAAACATGCGTTCAGCAGAGTTTGCATCTGCGTCTCGTGTGCATGGGGCCTTAGACGATTAGATTTTCTGCAGATTTTTGTTTTCAGATTTACCAAAACATGTAGTTTTGCATTGCTTATGATATTTGCATCGGCAACATTGGTTTTGCCACAAAGTTACTGATTTCTGCATTAACAAAAGTTCTGTAACTTTTGCCTATTGAGCTGCTTGGGTGAAATGAGCTTGAAAAATTTTTTTTTTTTTAAGGCTATGGCATTTAGATTAGCTTATTTTATTTAGTGTTCTTTGAATTTTAGTTTTTCCTTTTTAATTGTGTGTTTTTGTGCAGTGCCATTTTTTTATTTAACTTTTTGCTTTCTGCTGTTTACTTTCTGTAAAAAAAAATATAAAACACTGTGGCTAATGAGGCTTACTTGAATATGTAACAATGGTGGAAAAATAACCATATTTGACATAAAAAATTATTTTGGCTTGAAAAAAAACAATTATAATAAAAATTCAGTGGCCTCCCACACTGGCTTTCCATTTTATGATAAAGAGCCAGTTCTTTCTGTCAGATGTACCAAAATTAGGTCAATACATGCAAAACAAGCAGAGAATGAATGACACTAAGAGAAGACTCCCTACTATCTATGACATGTGTAGACAATTATAATTTGGTTGATTCATTGAGCAAGAAATACTCTGGAGAATTTAATGGAAATGATCTTGTCGGTTTGAGAGAAAGATGAACAGCTTGTTACATATATATTTATATATCATTGTTTTATTTCTCATGTACATTATCTACATGATTACATGTGCACACAATTTAGTTTACCTTACATATTATTTTTAAATAGGTCAGGGTTCTATTGAAGAATTATTGCCAAGGTTCAAAATTTTTTACCAAATAGCGTATAGTTCTTATGTACTGTAGCCTTGCTAAAAATAAAGTGGCCATAGTAAAAGACTGAAAGCTAAACCAACCAGCAACAGAGGATTTTGGCATTGCCTGTAATATTTGCATATTTTACTCTTGTTTTTCACAATGGTGTGAAGTGGTATAAAAGTTCCCAAAAGATGGTCATAGCTGTAATTTTCAGCCAATGATTAGGGATTTCTACACTTTCTCAACACATGCTAGACTCTTGTGACTTGTAAGCTTCAAGATAGCCAGCACATTTTTGGAACGGCTTGTAATTATTGGGCTTTGTATGGATCCTTCTTGCTTGGCTGAGAAATAAGTATGGTGTCTATGTAGTGAAAAAGACACTCATAAACAATCTCTATTATGGGTGGAAAAACTATTGGCTGTTTTAACAGTAGCACCAGGAAAATGATGTCTAGCTTAGTATGTGTGGGTCATAGACTATTGGATGGTTGGATTGTTTGTAAATGTTTGACTACAAGGGATGAGCTTTGGGCTTGAGTTGAATATGAGTTCAATCCGAACCCAGCCTTTTTGCAGTTCGGCAAAGAAAAATAGACAAGAGATAATGTGCCACTGTCTAAGTTTAGTTGGTAAAAATACCATAAAGGAGTGAATTGATAGGTAATGCATTCACATCTAAAGTGCTTGGGTATTACATAACAATAAGTAGTCATCAGGATGTCCAGCAGGAGACTGTCTACCCCAGTACCTTCAATGGGCATGGGCACTCAGCAAAAGAAAAAAGCTAAAGCGCAGGGCTCGCAGTGCAACATTTATGTGTGATATACGTGATAAATTCAATATGTATTGTACTCACATCTGAAGCACTTGAGTACTGCAGAACAATATGTACTCAGCAGGAAGTCCAGCAGGGGGCTGTATTTCCAGTACCTTCAATGGGCATGGGTACTTAGCAAGATAAACAAAAAAGAAGGCAAAAACGGAGAGCACCACTCTCAGTGTAGCATTTATTTGTAATGAAAGTGGCAAATTATAAACAGTTTTGCCCTCACATGTATTTAGCTGATACATGCATTCTCATAAAAAACAGCAGGTGGCATACTTCTTAGTCCCCCTGGATGGCAGCATAGAGCTGGGATGGTAAAACCTCTATTATCAAGCCTCACAGGAAGTGATGCTGGAGAGCCAGGAAGAGTCTATTATTTGTATGTGGTTGAAAGCCACAGTGGACCGCAAGGAGGAAGCAAGTAGAGGCCGGAAATGACCAGTGATGTAAGTAACTGAGTTAAAATAAACTGAGTTACCTAACGCAGTTACTTTAGAGGGTAACGAGTAATCTAACTGATTACTTTTCCCCTCATGGTAACTCAGTTCCCATTACTTTGGCTTAGTTACCCCAATTACATCTACCGCCACTAGATGGCAGTAGTGTAATTCCGGTGTCCTGCCGAAAAAGTTCCCCCGCCGGATAAGGACCCCCTGTACTGCGCAGGCGCAGCGTTTGCGCAGTACGAAGGACTACGGAGCTTCCGAAAATTGCCAAACCTAAACAGCTCTGAGTGAACTCTACACCACGCAGGTGCAGTTAACACGTAATTGTACGGGGCGATGCCGCACGCTCCTGATGCTCGTGCTACTCTGCAAGGGGCGTCTATCGTGTAAGTAAGGGGCGGGTCTAGTATTAATGTAACCAAGGGGCGCATTTATTATTATTGTTATATATCAAGCTGTGCCCATTAATTTAACATTCGCCCTCTTCTGTTGCCATCCGCCCCTTACACAATATAATAATAATAGACCCACCACTTGCTTACACGCTATAACAGATCTGCCCCTTGGTTAGAGTAATAATAGACCCGCCCCTTGCTTACACGCTATAACAGATCTGCCCCTTGGTTACACGATATATAACAATAATAATAAATGTGCCCCTTGGTTACAGTAATACTAGACCCGCCCCTTAGTTACACGTATAGAATATTTAAAAAAAAAAGTCAGTTACTTTGCTGAGTAACTAATTACTTTTCCAATGTAGTAACTGAGTTACTAACGCAATTACTTTTTGGGAGAAGTAATTTGTAACTTAACTAATTACTTTTTTAAAGTAAGATGACCAACACTGGAAATGACTGGGATGACATCACATGTAGGTGGGCATGGCTACACATTTTGGGGTGGAGTCCCCTTTTCTCAAGCCAAGCCCACTGATAGAAAAGTCCTCAGAGAAAAGTCCTCAGTGGGCTTGGCTTGAGAAAGGGGACTCTGTATTTGCAGACCACTGCAGCCTCCAACCACATACAAACAATCCACTCCACTTGTTTCCTGGCTCCCCCTGCATCACTTCCTGTGAGGCTCTCCAGTGCTATGTTCGGGCCCATGGACAATGCAGCAATGCACACAGAACCATGACACATATAGACCTGAACATTAATGACATGCACATGCTCCCAACTGGAAGCCAAAATAAGCATTGGACAGAGGAAGGCAGGAGAGAGGCATTAATAACAGCTGAAAAATAAGACTAATGCCACATACACACAGTCGGACTTTCTGACAACAAGCTCACATCCAACATTTCCCGTCGGAATATCCGACCATGTGTACGCAGCATAAGGTCCAGCAAGGAAAAGTAACAATAAGTGAGTTACCAGTTTAATGGTGCTTAATGTAAGTAGCTAAGTTATGTAGAGAGTTTACGACTACTTTAAAGTGTTCAAATATTATTTTTTTTACCCAAGAACAGATACAGTGCCTTGAAAAAGTTTTCATATCCCTTGACATTTTCCAAATTTTGTCATGTTACAACCAAAAACATAAATGTATTATTTTGGGATTTTATGTGATAGACCAACACAAAGTGGCACATAATTGTGAAGTGGAAGGAAAATGATAAATGGTTTTCAATTTTTTTTTACAAATAAATATCTGAAAAGTGTGGCGTGCATTTGTATTCAGCCCCCTTTATTCTGATACCCCTAACTAAAATCTAGTGGAACCAATTGCCTTCAGCAGTCACCTAATTAGTAAATAGAGTCCCCCTGTGTTTAATTTATTCTCAGTATAAATACAGCTGTTCTGTGAAGCCCTCAGAGGTTTTTTAAGAGAACCTTCATAAACAAACAGGATCAGGGAGGCCAAGGAACACACCAGACAGGTCAGGTATAAAGTTGTGGAGAAGTTCAAAGCAGGGTTAGGTTATAAAAAAATATCCTAAGCAATGAACATCTCACGGAGCACTGTTCAATCCATCATCCGAAAATGGAAAGAGTATGGCACAACTGCAAACCATGGCCGTCCACCTAAACTGACAGGCCGGGCAAGGAGATCATTAATCAGAGAAGCAGCCAAGACCCATGGTAACTCTGAAGGAGCTGCAGAGATCCACAGCTCTGGTGGGAGAGTCTGTCCACAGGACAACTATTAGTCGTGCTCTCCACAAATATGGCCTTTATGGAAGAGTGGCAAGAAAAAAGCCATTGTTGAAGAAAGCCATAAGAAGTCCCGTTTGTAGTTTGTGAGAAGCCATGTGGGGGACACAGCAAACATGTGGAAGATGGTGCTCTGGTTAGATGAGACCAAAATTTATTTTTTTGGCTTAAAATCAAAACGCTATGTGTGGCGGAAAACTAACACTGCACATCACCCTGAACACGCCATCCCCACGGTGAAATATGGTGGTGGCAGCATCATGTTGTGGGGATGCTTTTCTTCAGTAGGGACAGGAAAGCTGGTCAGAGTTGATGGGAAGATGGATGGAGCCAAATACGGCGCAATTTTAGAAGGAAACCTGTTAGAGTCTGTAAAAGGTGGAGGTTCACTTTCCAGCAGGACAACAAACCTAAACATATATCCAGAGCTGCAATGGAATGGTTTAGATCAAAGCATATTTATGTGTTAGAATGGCCCAGTCAAAGTCCAGACCTAAATCCAATTGAGAATCTGTGGCAAGACATAACATTGCTGTTCACAGACGCTCTCCATCCAATCTGACAGAGCTTGAGCTATTTTGCTAAGAAGAATGTTCAAAAATTTCACTCTCTAGATGTGCAAAGCTAGTAGAGACATCCCCAAAAAGACTTGCAGCTGTAGTTGCAGTGAAAGGTGATTCTACAAAGTATTGACTTGGTGGCTGAATACAAATGCACACCCCACTTTTCACATATTTGTTTGTAAAAAAAATGGAAAACCATTTATCATTTACTTCCACTTCACAATTATGTGCCACTTTGTGTTGGTCTATCACATAAAATCCTAATAAAATACATTTACGTTTTTGGTTGTAACATGACAAAATGTGGAAAATTTCAAGGAGTGTGAATACTTTTTCAAGGCACTTTACCACATCAAGTGCCTGAATTACCTTTAGTGACTTTAAAAAGTACTTCTTAGCATGTGAAGTTACACTCTGGCACAGTTTGTCCATAAGGCCTCAACTTTCCTCACTTCTTGTATAAGCCACACGCCCTGTGACCAATTGCCAAGTCCCGACTACCAATTATCTTACTATTTATTGAGAGTGACTTGACTGATTGCTAATAATCCTTCAATGTCTGATGATAGGTGTGGTCTGTCTCAAAAGAAGGCTTATTTCCAGTGACAGCTAGTACTTCATTTTTTCGGAGGGGGCAGTGGGTGGGTGGTCGGTTGGTCGCATTTTCCCTGTTGCTCATTCAACAGCCCACTAGCCCCATCTAGATCACGGCCAGTGCTTCCTGCTCGTCGGCTTTACCCAGCGTTTCCTCCTCCTCGGCTTCCCCTGTTTCTTCTCCTCCATCTCTTTGGTGTCCAATATGATCCCTTCTCCTCTCGGTCAATCGGGTCTCAGGACACGCTTCCTAATTGGCTGGGAGGAGAATCAAGAAGACAATAGCAAATGTTAATTCGCTATTGTCACACAACTGGGTGGGCTTAGAGGGCAGTGCTTTGCGCTCCGAGCCCCCCCTTTTTTGTACCTTTGGCTCTAACCACATGCAGGTTGCAGTTGGTGGATTTTCCAGGTGCATTTTGCGTTTTTCAATACATACTTTTGATCCATTGAAGTCTATGGAACCAAAACCACAACCTGCTGCGAGAAAAAAGTCCCTAGCCCTTTTCATATAATGCACAGATGTGATTGTGACCCATAGGAAACCATGTTAAATGGACTGTAGTGTGCTTCTGCAAAACTGAAAATGCACTAAAAAAAGCATATTTGTGAACCAGGCCTTAAAGACTACCACAAATCTCTAAGCCCCCGTACACACGGTCGGAAAATCCGACCAGAAAATCCGTTGGATCTTTTCCGACGGACTTTGTCCGAAACTGGTGTTGCATACACACGGTCGGGACTACTTTCACGTTAGTAGCCAATAGCTTTGGTCTCTTAATTTGATCTGAGCATGTAGTGCACTTTGTCCGTCCGAATTCTCGACACACGATTGCAAAAAGTCAGATAGGATTTTGTTGTCGGAAAATTTGAGATCCTGCTCTCAAATTTTTTCCGTTGGAATTTCCGACAGAAAAAGGCCGATAGAGCCCATACACGGTCGGATTTTCCGACAACATAATCCGATCAGACTTTCCCCATCGGATTTTCCGACCGTGTGTACGGGGCATAAGACTAGTTTGATTTGAATCATCCCACAATAGTTTTTAGAGCATGTAAAACATTCAACGTTGTATATATGATTGCTTACACAATAAAGGCTGCGCACAAGTACAAGCTTTATTCCTGTATAAAACATACCATGGTACTTATACACCTATTAAAAATAACCCACCACTACAATTCCACATGGCCTGCATGTTAATATGTATAATTATCCTTTTGTAAAGTAGTATACTAATGAGTAGCATTTTAAATATTCAAATAAACTTGGTCACTAAGTATGCATGTGTGCAGGGCAAACAGTATATTGGCTTCTCCTTGATACAGGATGTGGAGAATGTTGAAGTATATATTTGAAAATTCTTGCTCTGCCCTTAACTCTGGATGTACAGTCTAAAGGGTGAAAGTACTCATAACATCTGTTCCATAAAGCTTATCACAAAGTAAATTTGGATCCAGAAGAACATGCAGGGCATAACCGCACCTATACTTGCATATTTGCATATTCTCACAAGCTAAACATTTTTGCTTTTAGTTCTTTTAGCTTTTAGTTCTTTTAGTTTTGCTTTTAGCTATTAGTTCTACTTTAAGTAAAGCACAGACTGCAGGGGTTAGAAGTAAATAAAAGCACAGAGTGCTTTACATCAAGAGAAAGAATCACACAGAGTTCAAGGGTCATAATTAAAGTGGTTATTAACCCAGTATGCTGACGTCAGCTGGGGAGGAGGGGAGGAGAGGAGAGAGAGCCAAGGAGTCATGTGAGCGCCGGGAGATGCTCTAATATAGGTAAAGATCGACAGCTTTTTTATATAACACAGGCACAGGGACACCACATAACGTTATGTTACAGTGGAGTGGATGGGAGTTTTTGTTGTAGTTATGATAGCAGCAGGAGGGGAGGGGCAGGCACTGACACAGAACAGACAGGTGGGGGGGGGAGGGGGGGTAGGGGACAAAGAAAGATAGAGCAGGGCTGCAGATGATGGAGGCACGTAAACTGACCACGGTGTCAGGCTCAGCAGACATGATAAACCGCGGTCAGTTTACAGGGGGGAGGGCAGAACAAGGCAGGATCAGCCAGGTTTTTTAGGTGATAGAAGAGGCCAAATTACACAGTAATTACACAATAACACTGTGCTGTTAGTCATGCTTTAAGGGAACAGGATCTGTGAGGTTTTTTTTCGGGTAACAAACACTTTAAGTAACACCCAGAGTTTAGGGCTCAGGATTAGGTAACGTCCAGAGTTCACGATTAACTGCTCAGCGACCGTCGTCTGTCAATTGACGGGAAGGCGGTACATCTCTCGTGGCAGGAGGGCGTCATATGACTTCATCCCCTTTCCGACCCTCCAGGGAGAGTGTGCGCGCTGCCGGCAGCGCGCGCGTGCCCGCCGTGTCACTGGGCACCCGATGCGCGTGCCTGGCGGCCGCAATGTCCGCTGGGCACCTGCGTTTGACTGGTAACACAGCAGGACCGTGGATCTGTGTGTGTAAACACACAGATCCACGGTCCTGTCAGAGGAGAGGAGACCGATGGTGTGTTTTCAGTACAGAGAAACACCGATCGGTCTCCTCCCCTTGTGAATCCCCTCCCCCTACAGTTAGAATCACTCCCAGGGAACATATTAACCCCTTCAGCGCCCCCTAGTGTTAACCCCTTCCCTGCCAGTCACATTTATACCGTAATCAATGCATTTTTATAGCACCGATCGATGTATAAATGTGAATGGTCCCAAAAATGTGTCCGATATGTTCGCCGCAATATCGCAGTCACTATCCTCTATTTTGTAGGCGCTATAACTATAATATACGGTTATTGCGATTTTTTTTACCAAAAATATGTAGAAGAATACATATCGGCCAAAACTGAGGAAAAATAAAATATTTTTATATATTTTTTGGGGATATTTAGTATAGCAAAAAGTAAAAAATATAGTTTTTTTTTTTTAAACTTGTCCCTCTTCTTTTGTTTATAGCGCAAAAAATAAAAACCGCAGAGGTGATCAAATACCACCAAAAGAAAGCTCTATTTGTGGGGGAAAATTATAACAATTTCATCTGGGTACAATGTTGTATGACCGCGCAATTGTCATTCAAAGTGTGACAGCGCTGAAAGCTGAAAAATGGCTTGGTCAGGAAGGGGGTGAAAATGCACTGTATTGAAGGTGGTTAAGCAATGTGCAGAGTTCAGGCATCAGGATTAAAACTGATATGAAACCCAAAAACAAACCAAAATAATAATAATTTCTGCTCCCCAATTCTTAGATGTGTTGGTTGCATTATTTTTCTCTTTCTTTATGCTTTTTCCTTTATTTTCACCTGGTGATTTAACTAGTAAGTGTGCTATTTTTCAACTTACTTTAAGGCTCCATGCACACTGGAGCTCATAAACAGAAGTTTTTTTGGAGTTTGGGCATTTTTTTAACAGCCCATAAACTCCACTCTATGTTATCCTATGTGTCCATGTACTCATGGAAGTTTTTTAGCTTTTATCAGCAGTGGAGTTTATGGGCTGTTCTCTGAATGCCATAGAAATCGCGTTCAAAGTGCCATTTTTCTGACCACAAATAAATCTAATAAACGCTGATAAACACGCATAAACATTAGCGTTCAGCGTTCTACTTTTTTAATGCATTGTGGGAGTTTGGGAATGCATTGTGGGATTTTTGGAGTGTCCTCTGTGTATTTTTATTAAAAACACCCAAAAAACGCTAACGCTAAAAAAACAATCATAGACGCTAGTACAAAACGCTGTTAAAAGTACGTTTTTTAACCAGCGTTTTCTGCCAGCAATCTAGCGTCTAGAAAAAGCTTTTTTGAGCTCCAGTGTGCATGGAGCCTTACACACTAAGCTGCCTAGATAAAGTAGTAGTTAGAGGGCTGAGACAAACCAACACTGACAGGGGTGCTTACAATGACCAGCCTTTATTCATTTGGGTAAAACCTTTATACCAAAAGGAAAAAAAATGCTGTTACTGCTTATAAAGTGGTAGTTGGTAGGGATGGGCGAACGGTTTGGCCCGAGCATAAGTTCGGGCCGAACTTTGGTTATTCGGGTGTTCTGCAAAACACTGAACAATATGAGGTGTTTGGGGAAAATTCGAAAGCCACAGGAACATCGTTAAAGTCTATGGGACATTAACATGAAAAATCAAAAGTGGTCATTTTAAAGGCTTATATGCAAGTTATTGTCATAAACAGTGTTTGGGGACCTGGTTCCTGCCCCAGGGGACATGTATCAATGCAAAAAAAGTTTTAAAAACTGTAGTTTTTTCGGGAGCAGTGATTTTAATAATGCTTAAAGTGAAACAATAAAAGTGAAATATTCCTTTAAATTTTGTACCTGGGGGGTGTCTATAGTATGCCTGTAAAGGGGCGCATGTTTCCCGAGTTTAGAATAGTCCCTGCACAAAATGACATTTCTAATGGAAAAAAAATCATTTAAAAGTACTATAATGAATTGTCGGTCCCGGCAATACAGATAAAAGTCAGTGAAAAAAATGGGATTCCCCCAGTCCATTACCAGGCCCTTTGGGTCTGGCATGAATATTAAGGGGAACCCCGCGCCAAAATGTAAAAAAAAAATGGCGTGGGGGTCCCCCTCAAAATCCATACCAGACCATTCAGGACAGGTATGGATTTTAAGGGGAACCCCACGCCAAAATTTAAAAAAAAATGGCGTGGGGGTCCCCCCAAAAATCCATACCAGACCCTTATCCGAGCATGCAGCCTGGCAGGCCGCAGGAAAAGAGGGGGGATGAGAGAGCGCCCCCCTCCAGAACCGTACCAGGCCACATGCCCTCAACAAAGCCCATTCATCTTCTCTCGCTCCGCCGATGGACCAAAAAAACAAAAAACACAGCCGCGACCGACCCGCCTCCATGGGAGACACTCGCTGTATGACACATTCTCGCATGTGACAGTTCTTTTGTAATTGAGGTTGGGGCCACACGGTGACGTTCCCAGGTGACCCCATCCCCCTCTGACACACGGGGACTTCCCTATGGCTTTTCTGTGGATCTGCCTTTAGTAAGTATCCCCCATAGTGTAAACATTGCCGTGTGCAGCCTCCAAACCAAGACACACCACGTTAGCGTAAATCCAAAATGACAAGGCTGGTGCATGCTTAGCAACATGGAAAGCCACACACACACAGATCTTTCTAGTGGTAGCACATTTGATGGATGCTTCTGCAGTATGACTTAAGTTGTAGATGGCACACTTCAATGCTCTACGGTGCCTGGCTCCCTGGAATGAATCTGGGGATGCCCGTTTCCCAGGGATAGACCCGTCACAAGAATGGTAGCAGGAACGAAAGGATACAGAAGCAACTGGATACTGGAGCAGCAAGATACTGTAACAAAAGGATACTGGAATGTCCTCTCTAGATATCTCAACATGGCAGTGCAGCACAGGAAATCAGTCGTGGCTGGGTACAGCAACCAATAGCACACTTTGTAACAGAAGCAAAGGAACAACACACATATCCCTGAACAGCAAAGCCACCATGTGCTCCCTGCAGCTCTCTCACTAGGTAGTAGTCCTCTGCCCTCTGGGTCCTGGCCACTCTGCCAGCTACAGCAGCCACCTGAGGCCTCTCCAAGCCATGTACCTGGGCTCACAACAACATTGTCTAAGCTACCTCAGTCCCCCCAGGGGTACCGACTCACTCTCTCGCCCAGTTCTAAGAGCACTTGACAGGCTTAGCTCTCCTTGGCCTTGGTGACCAATCACAAGTCCTCCTTGCCTGTGGGGCAACCAATCCTGGGCCCCCTCTGTACTGTCCTCCCCCTGAGCTGTCAATCAAAGCAAGAGGAAGAGATGAGCACTGAGGCCACATGGCTTAAATAGGCTGCCAGCGGGCGCCACACTTGTATTCTCTTATTACCTGTGGCATCATTGGGATAAAAAAATATTGAGGATTTTTTTTTTTTTGCAAAATGGACTCAGAAAGCAATAAAGTGATAACAGTTTTTGTAACTTTGCCCCACTACAGTGCTGCTTAAATATTGAACAATTTAAAACGATTTAGTAAAAATGAACACTCGCTGTAGTGTTGTTGTGTATTTAGTTTAGATCCAACAATGCCAAATTATGTAGTCTGGCATTATTATTTAGTTTGATGTAAAAACTCCTCACTTGCACATCTAAATCTACAGTATTTCTACTATACAGCCAATACTGACAGTTTTTGGTTATAATATTTTGTTTATTTGTGAATTAGATGTAGTATGTCTTTTTTTTTCTTAACAAGATGCGCTTAATTGTTTTATGCTAATTTATATCCATAAATCTAATTTATCAAGTGAGGACATATGTCATATGGCACACACTTTATTAGTGACTTTGACTTTTTTTTTTTTTTTTTTGCTGTCTTTTCCATCTGATTAGCAGATGTTATGAAGCTCAGCAAAGTAATTGGATAATTTTTTTCTGTTACAGACATAAATGACATTATGTTGAGTATGCCTCACTGCATCCACGGATCAAAGTGACCCAAATACAGGCTCAGTGTCCCAAAGCGCCTAGTTCTGTAAATTAGTGGGCATTAAAATTAAAAGACATGTACCCAGTTTTCTTGCGTTACTTGCATTTAGATAAGTAAATATTTAACTGCTTGAAATAAATATACTATGTATTTATAATTAATAATATTCTTGAAAATATTGTTTTTCTATGTGCGTTTAAAGGTCAGTGCCTAACAGTGGCGGCTGATGCTCAAAAATTTTGGGGGTGCAAACAAACTGAAAAATTCTGAAAAAAAAAAAAAACATCAATTGCAGCCTCACTGTGCCCATCAATTGCAGTCACTGTGCCATCAAATGCAGCCACTGTGCCCATCAAACGAAGCCGCTGTGCTTTCAAACGCAGCCACTGTGCCCATCAAACGCAGCCACTGTGCCCATCAAATGCATCCACTGTGCCATCAAACGCAGCCACTATGCCATCAAATGCAGCCACTGTGCTATCAAACGCCACCACTGTGCCCATCAAACACAGCCACTGTGCCCATCAAAAGCAGTCACTATGCCATCGAATGCAGCCACTGTGCCCATCAAACACAGCCACTGTGCCCATCAATTGCAGCCACTGTGCCCATCACACGCAGCCATTGTGCCATCAAACGCCGCCACGGTGCCCATAAAATGCTGCCACTGTGCCCCATCAAATTCTGCCACTGTGCCCCATAAAATGCCGCCACTGCGCCCATCAAATTCCACCACAGTGCCCATCAAATGCTGCCCCTGTGCCCATCAAAAGTTACCACTTTGATCACCCCGCAAAATCAGCACAAAATTGAATGTGCATAAGAAACAAAATCAGCTGAACACTCAAATCAAATCCCAGCATAAAACATATAAAAGGCAGTGCAGCTCTGAAATAGAAAATAATAAAATATATGAATCTATAAAAGTTCATATGCGCAGGTGAGTTCCCAATGGGTGTTGACTTGTGATGCAAAATATTCATGCAGGTGACAACGTGTAGAACCTCCACCACTGATGACACTAGCCGCTCACCTCGTCGCATGGACCCCTGACCTCACAGTCAGGTCAAATGCGCTTTCCCATACAGGGTCAATAACAGACTTTCACTTCAGTCAAGATCACAGACAACACTAAAGCACTCCACTGCTCCTGATTTCCTCAAGGGGGTTGCCAGAACTCCACACAGATAGATACATGGAATAAAAGGACAAATATAGTGCTCTCTGCATCCAACTAGATTTATTTCAATAAAAGAGTATCACTTACAAACAAGGCACTATACCCTAGTGACTGGTATGCAAGCGTTCTGTGTACTAAACACAATGGTGGCCGTGGGTGACGTCACGTGATCTTTGCGTTCTGTACGTGTTACATCTTGTGGACGGGACTTTGTCAGCAGATACGGGATCGCGTCATACCACCCGCCTATTTGTATTGTCGACCAGTACGCAAATTAGAGAGTGCCTGGGAAGTGACATGGAAACAGTATGTAAAAATTCCTCGGATGTGAAACATCCTCTTCCAGTGTATTTCAAAGGACTCCTCCTTTGTTTATATGTAACCAAAGAGACGCCTTCCTGGTGGGCACTTTGCTACGGTGACTACACACTTAACCAGCAACTCCAGGAAGTGTATCGCCACGCTTATTAACTGTTTATAGTGGAGGGGAGGGAATTTTATCAGGCAGCTTAGCCGTAGGAGATCATATTGGATATACGAGACTAGGGTGTCTGTGCCACTAGGTTTAAATGTGAAATTTGATCTTAATTGTTTTATATCTGATCGGTAGAATTTTATATTTGTATATTTATAATTATATTTTATCATGTGTTTATTATGTATTCAATGTGTATATTTAGTGTTTTTGTGTGCAAGCGCAGTGACAGCCCCGGATAGTAAATTATTTATATTTTTATCTCATATGAGTTTAATCGGGTTATTCAGTTTCCTCAGTCACCCTTTACATCGCAGTTTTCCCTTGACAATGGTGTCCTCTGCCCCATCACATCAGCCACCCACAGTAGTGTCCCCTGTCTCCCCTTCACACCAACTTCCCCAGTAGTGTCATCTGCTCCCACCTTCACATCCCCCACAGCAATGTCCTCTGACCCCATTTTACCCGCCCCGTCACTCTCCTAGCTTTCTCGGGTACACAGAGTGAAGAGCAGGAGGCAGAGCAGCTCTAGAAAGTGGGAGACACAGCAGCTTTGGAAAAAAAGATGAAAAAAGGGTGAACACAGAGTTTTCTTTTGTTTTTTTTTTTATAAATAGAAAGACAGTTCTTTAGCCAAGTAAAATTCATCTAGTTTGGGTTTAAATCTACCTTAAATTGTTCCGATCATTACACTTCAAACTAGAATAACTACATGTATTTAATCTGAGAAAATTACAATAAATATTTCAGTATGTATTTTTAACTCCCGAATAGAGTTGAGCGGACACCTGGATGTTTGGGTTCGGCGGGTTCGGCCGAACTTCGGAAAAAAGTCCGGGTTCGGGACCGAACTTGACCCGAACTTGACCCCGAACTCCGAACCCCATTGAAGTCAATGGGACCCGGACTTTTGAACACTAAAATGGCTGTAAAAAGGGCATGGAAAGGGCTAGAGGGCTGCAAATGGCAACAAAATGTTGTTAAGAGCATGGCAAGTGATCTGCAAACAAATGTGGATAGGGAAATAACTTAAAATAACATAAAAAAAATAAAAAAATAAATGCTGGAGGCCCCCTTCTCAGCAGAAGAGGTACAGGAAGTCATTAACCACTTGCCTACTGTGCACTTAAACACCCTTCCTGCCCAGACCAATTTTCAGCTTTCAGTGCTCGCGCACTTTCAGTGACAATTGCGCGGTCATGCAATGCTGTAACCAAATGAATTTTTTATCATTTTGTTCGCACAAATAGAGCTTTAGTTTGGTGGTATTTATTCGCGACTCCGTTTTTTATTTTTTGCAATATAAGCGAAAACATAGCGGAAATTTTGAAAAAAAAAAAATATTTTCTCCTTTCTTTTTTAAAAGAAATCCAATAAAATCAAATTTTGTCATAAATTTAAGCCAAAATGTATTCTGCTACATGTTTTTTTGTAAAAAAAATTCTGTTAAGTGTATAATAATTGGTTCGCGTGATCACGGACATATGTACGCAAATGATCATGTAAAAGGGGTGTGCAGGTGATCACGGACATATGTGTGCAGATAATCATTGGCACATGTGATTTTAGTGGGACATATGTGAGGGACATGTGTTTTTATTATTTAGGGACATGTGTGTTTTGGGGACATGTGTGTTTTGGGGACATGTGTGTTTTACTGTGGGGACATGTGTGTCTTACTGTGGGGACATGTGTGTTTTACTGTGGGGACGTGTGTTTTACTATGGGGGACCCTAGACTGGTGATCAGTGAGTAAAAAAACATCTCATACTCACTGATCACCAGCCGGCTGCAGCGATCCGCTCTCCTCTCCTCACCGACGACTTCCGTGTGAGGAGAGGAGGGCCGATTGCCTAGCAACCGGCTGTTTGTTTACATCACATGACAGCCGTGATTCGTCACGGCCGTCATGTGATCAGGAGGGCCAATCACCGTGCCCTCCTGCCGATTCGAGATGCGCCGTGTCCGGGTGACACGGCCGCATCGGGATCGCGCCGCTGCGCGGGCACGCGCGCGCGCGATCCCTCTACTTCTGAAGGACGTTCCTGAACGTCCTATCAGAAGTAGACGGCTCCCACCCGGCCGTATATCTACATTGGCCGGTTGGGAAGTGGTTAAGAACCTCAGAAACTCAACGGCACGATGCCGCACATATGGTGGGAATACCCCAGAATACGCACTTTCTGGAAAAAATTATTCAATTTAATGGATAAGATAGTGGGAAAATAAAATACTTGGAAATTAAAAAAAATGAAAAAATTATAATCTTGACCTAGGAGGACGAAATTCAAATGGAGTAGGAGGTTGAGGTGGCGGTGGATGTGGCGGTGTAGGTGGAAGCTTCGGTGGAGCAGGACGAGGTAGCCAACACTGGTTCAAAAATACAGCAATGGCTGGGTAAGGCTAGTGGTGAATGATGTGTCAAATTCCGTCCCCCGTCGCATAGTGTCCGCCCTGTACTGCGCTTGCTCAGTATGTAGGACAAGGGGATTTTGAAACTCTCCGAAGACTATGCGCGGTGACTCCAGGTTCAAGCCACTTCATCCGAGGTTGAAGCCTAGCCAAGCGAGCCCGTGAGGGGCCCTGTTACTATGTGCTACCGTATGTCCACTTGGATGGTCGGGCTTGAACCTGCACTCACGGCGCAGGCGACGTTCATCTTTGGAGATTTTGTGAATCTCCTTGTCCTCCGTACTGCGCAAGCACTGCACCTGCGCAGTAAGTGGGCGGACACTATCCGATAGCAAGACAGTTTTCATCAGAACACCGGTATATGTGTCTATTCTGCACAAGGTTCAGCCAAGTCCTTTGGGATCCATGCCTGGTTCATATTAATGAACGTGAGCTTGTCCACATTGGCTCTGGACAGGCGGCTGCGCTTGTCTGTGATAACGCCCCCTGCCGTGCTAAATACACTTTCAGATAATACACTGGCGGCAGGGCAGGCCAGCACCTCCAAGGCGTAAAGGGCAAGCTCAGGCCATGTGCCCAATTTGGAGACCCAGAAGTTGAAGGGGGCAGACCCGTCATGCAGTACGTGTACGCGTGTGCACACATACTGCTCCACCATGTTGGTGAAATGCTGCCTCCTGCTAAGACGTTCCATCTCAGCTGGTGGTGCTGGTTGTTGTGGCGTGCTGACAAAGCTTTTCCACATTCCGGCCATGCTAACCCTGCCTTCCCGAGGTGCTGGCGGTGCCCGGCTGCATTGGCGACCTCTTCCTCCTCCTCTGCCTTCGCCTTGTGCTTCCACCGTACCCCCGCTTCCAAGTGGGAATGCCACCAGCAGCGCGTCTACCAGCGTGTGCTTGTACTCGCGCATCTTACGATCACGCTCCAGTGAGGTAATTAAGGACGGCACGTTGTCCTTGTAACGGGGATCCAGCAGGGTGGCCACCCAATAATCAGCACCAGTTAAAATGTGGGCAACTCGGCGGTCGTTGCGGAGACACTGCAGCATGTAATCGCTCATGTGTGCCAGGCTGCCCAGAGGCAAGAAAAAGCTGTCCTCTGTGGGAGGTGTATCGTCTGTGTCCTCTGTATCCCCCCAGCCACGCACCAGTGATGGACATGAGCTGGTCTGGGTGCCACCCTGCTGTGAACATGGTTCCTCCTCCTCCATCTCCTCCTCATCCTCCACCTCGTCATCCTCCAGAACTGTGCCCTTGCTGCCAGACAATTGTGTACCTGGCGCTTGTTGGTGCAGGAACCCACCCTCGTAGCCACTTGTAAATGACTGCCCTGAAAGCCTTGGAAATTAACCCTCTTCCTCCTCCTCATCCTGTGCCACATCCTATTCCATCATCGCCTGAAGAGTTTTTTCAAGGAGGCATAGAACTGGGATAGTAACGCTGAGAACGGCGTCATCGGCACTGGCCATGTTGGTGGAGTACTCGAAACTGCGCAACAAGGCACACAGGTCTCGCATGGAGGCCCAGTTATTGGCAGTGAAGTGGTGCTGTTCCGCAGAGCGACTCACGCGTGCGTGCTGCAGCTGAAACTCCACTATCGCCTGCTGCTGCTCGCACAGTCTGGCAAGCATGTGCAAGGTGGAGTTCCACCTTGTGGGCACGTCACATATGAGACGGTGAGCGGGAAGGCTGAAGTTACGCTGCATCGCTGACAGGCGAGCAGCAGCAGGGTGAGAACGCCGAAAGTGTGCACAGACGGCCCGCACTTTCTGCAGCAGCTCTGGCATATCGGGGTAATTCTTAAGGAACCTCTGGACCACCAAGTTCAGCACATGCGCCAGGCAAGGGATGTGCGTCAAACCAGCAAGGCCCAGAGCTGCTACGAGATTTCGCCCATTATCGCACACCACCAGGCCGGGCTTGAGGCTCACTGCCACCAACCACTCTTCGGTCTGTTGTCATGTCCCTCCACAACTCCTGCGCGGTGTGGGGTTTTTCCCCCAAACAGGAAAGTTTTAAAACTGCCTGCTGTCGTTTAGCCCTGGCTGTGCTTAAGTTGGTGGTGAAGGTGTTACGCTGACCGGATGAGGAGGCGGTAGAGGATGAGGAGTAGGAGGAGTTAGCAACAGGAGGCAAACTGAAGTGCCCTGCAATCCTCGGTGGTGGAAGGACATGCGCCAAAGTGCTATCCGCCTCAGGCCCAGCCGCCACTACATTTACCCAGTGTGCTGTTAGGGAGATATAACGTCCCTGACCGTGCTTACTGGTCCACGCATCCGTAGTTAGGTGGACCTTGCCACAGATGGCGTTGCGCAGTGCACACCTGATTTTGTCCCCCACTTGGTTGTGCAGGGATGGGATAGCTCGTCTGGAAAAGTAGTGGCGGCTGGGCACGACGTACTGTGGGACAGCCAATGACATCAGCCTTTTAAAACTCTGCGTCTCCACCAGACGGAATGACAGCATTTCAAAGGCGAGGAATTTTGAAATGCTGGCATTCTGGGCCAGGGATCGCGGGTGGCTAGGGGGGTACTTCCTCTTTCGCTCCAGTGTTTGGGAAATAGAGAGCTGAACGCTTCCATGGGACATTGTGGAGATGGTTGGTGACCCAGGTGGTAGTGTTGCTGGCAGATCCTCTGTTTTCGGGTTGGCAGGTGTCACTGTCACTACAGAGGTGGATGAAGAGGCCGAGACTGCAGCAGAAGAGGAAGCAGGAGGAGCCAGAGACCTTTCTTGGTTTTTGAGGTGTCTACTCCACTGCATCTCGTGCTTTGCACTTAGATGTCTGGTCATGCAGGTTGTGCTCAGGTTGAGAACGTTTATGCCTCGCTTCAAGCTCTGATTGCACAGCGTGCAAAACACTCGTGTCTTGTCATCAGCACTTTGTCTGAAGAACTGCCACGCTAGGGAACTCCTTGGACCTGGCTTTAGTGTGCTCGGTCCCTTGTTGCGTTGGGCAGTAGCAGACGTACCGTCTAGGGGACGGACGCTCCGCTTTTGCACCCTGCTCCCTCTTCTGCTGTGCCTGTGGCTCTGTGCGACCACCGCCTCTTCCTCCGAACTACACTGGTCACCTGCATGACGTTCATTCCATGTGGGGTCAAGGACCTCATCGTCCTCCACATCATCTTCCACCCAGTCTTCACCCCTACCCTCCTTGTCGGTCTGCACAATGGTGAAAGCAGCAGCAGTTGGCACCTGTGTTTCGTCATCATCCGAGACGTGCTGCGATGGTCCTCCCATGTACTCATCATGAAACATAAGTGGTTGGGCATCGGTGCACACAATCTCTTCCACTTCTGGGGCAGGACTAGGTGGATGGCCCTGGGAAACCCTGATAACAGAGTCATCAAAAAGCAGAAGCGACTGCTGCATGATTTGGGGCTCAGACTGATTGGCTGATTTGCAAGGGGGTGAGGCAAGAGACTGATGGACATCGGCTGCAGGTGCCAACTCTGAACTTTCATCAGGAGACTGGGTGGGAGACAATGTGAAGGAACCGGAGGCACTGTCAGCAACCCAATCTACTATCGCCTGTACTTGTCCTGGCCTCAACATTCGTACAGCCTCATTAGGCGCGCCAAAATACTGCTACAGGCTCTGTCGCCTACTCGCACCTGAGTAAGGTGTTTCACTAGTGCGTGTAGCTGGCACAGATCGACCACGTCCTCTCCCTGCAACAGGAGCGCCACCAGCAGCACCACGAACCGGGCCACGTCCCCTTTTTGATGATCTCCTCATATTTTCAAAATTTATGATCTCGCCCTAAATGGGTGTTTTTGTCAATAGCAGAATACACGTACAGTGTCTAAAGCGTTTATGAACACGCAGAAAATGCTATTGGGAAGAAAAAAAACACAGCAAAACTAAATTTTTTTGCAATGTTTTCCAATATCAGAATAAACGGATAGTGTCTAAAGCGTTTATGAAAACGCAGAAAATGCTATTGGGAAGAAAAAAAACACAGCAAAATTAAATTTTTTTGCAATGTTTTTCCAATATCAGAATAAACGGATAGTGTCTAAAGCGTTTATGAAAACGCAGAAAATGCTATTGGGAAGAAAAAAAACAGTGCAAAATAAAAAATTTTTGCAATGTTTTTCCAATATCAGAATAAACAGATAGTGTCTAAAGCGTTTATGAAAACGCAGAAAATGCTATTGGGAAGAAAAAAAAAAAACAGTGCAAAATTACATTTTTTTGCAATGTTTTTCCAATATCAGAATAAACGGATAGTGTCTAAAGCGTTTATGAAAACGCAGAAAATGCTATTGGGAAGAAAAAAAACACTGCAAAATTAAATTTTTTGCAATGTTTTTCCAATATCAGAATAAACGGATAGTGTCTAAAGCGTTTATGAAAACGCAGAAAATGCTATTGGGAAGAAAAAAAACACTGCAAAATTATTTTTTTTTGCAATGTTTTTCCAATATCAGAATACACGGACAGTATGTAAAGCGTTTATGAAAACGCAGAAAATGCTATTGGGAAGAAAAAAAACACTGCAAAATTAAATTTTTTTGCAATGTTTTTCCAATATCAGAATACACGGACAGTATGTAAAGCGTTTATGAAAACGCAGAAAATGCTATTGGGAAGAAAAAAAACACTGCAAAATTAAATTTTTTTGCAATGTTTTTGCAATATCAGAATACACAGATAGTGTCTACAGCGTGTATGTATGAACACGCAGAAAAATGCTATTGGGAAGAAAAAAAAACTGCAAAATTAAATTTTTTTGCAATGTTTTTCCAATATCAGAATAAACAGATAGTGTCTAAAGCGTTTATGAAAACGCAGAAAATGCTATTGGGAAGAAAAAAAACACAGCAAAATTAAATTTTTTTGCAATGTTTTTCCAATATCAGAATAAACGGATAGTGTCTAAAGCGTTTATGAAAACGCAGAAAATGCTATTGGGAAGAAAAAAAACAGTGCAAAATTAAATTTTTTTGCAATGTTTTTCCAATATCAGAATAAATGGATAGTGTCTAAAGCGTTTATGAAAACGCAGAAAATGCTATTGGGAAGAAAAAAAACAGTGCAAAATTACATTTTTTTGCAATGTTTTTCCAATATCAGAATAAACGGATAGTGTCTAAAGCGTTTATGAAAACGCAGAAAATGCTATTGGGAAGAAAAAAAACACTGCAAAATTAAATTTTTTGCAATGTTTTTCCAATATCAGAATAAACGGATAGTGTCTAAAGCGTTTATGAAAACGCAGAAAATGCTATTGGGAAGAAAAAAAACACTGCAAAATTATTTTTTTTTGCAATGTTTTTCCAATATCAGAATACACGGACAGTATGTAAAGCGTTTATGAAAACGCAGAAAATGCTATTGGGAAGAAAAAAAACACTGCAAAATTTAATTTTTTTGCAATGTTTTTCCAATATCAAAATACACGGACAGTATGTAAAGCGTTTATGAAAACGCAGAAAATGCTATTGGGAAGAAAAAAAACACTGCAAAATAAAATTTTTTTGCAATGTTTTTGCAATATCAGAATACACGGATAGTGTCTACAGCGTGTATGTATGAACACGCAGAAAAATGCTATTGGGAAGAAAAAAAAAACTGCAAAATTAAATTTTTTTGCAATGTTTTTCCAATATCAGAATAAACAGATAGTGTCTAAAGCGTTTATGAAAACGCAGAAAATGCTATTGGGAAGAAAAAAAACACAGCAAAATTAAATTTTTTTGCAATGTTTTTCCAATATCAGAATAAACGGATAGTGTCTAAAGCGTTTATGAAAACGCAGAAAATGCTATTGGGAAGAAAAAAAACAGTGCAAAATTAAATTTTTTTGCAATGTTTTTCCAATATCAGAATAAATGGATAGTGTCTAAAGCGTTTATGAAAACGCAGAAAATGCTATTGGGAAGAAAAAAAACACTGCAAAATTAAATTTTTTGCAATGTTTTTCCAATATCAGAATAAACGGATAGTGTCTAAAGCGTTTATGAAAACGCAGAAAATGCTATTGGGAAGAAAAAAAACACTGCAAAATTAATTTTTTTTGCAATGTTTTTCCAATATCAGAATACACGGACAGTATGTAAAGCGTTTATGAAAACGCAGAAAATGCTATTGGGAAGAAAAAAAACACTGCAAAATTAAATTTTTTTGCAATGTTTTTCCAATATCAGAATACACGGACAGTATGTAAAGCGTTTATGAAAACGCAGAAAATTCTATTGGGAAGAAAAAAAACACTGCAAAATTAAATTTTTTTGCAATGTTTTTGCAATATCAGAATACACGGATAGTGTCTACAGCGTGTATGTATGAACACGCAGAAAAATGCTATTGGGAAGAAAAAAAAACTGCAAAATTAAATTTTTTTGCAATGTTTTTCCAATATCAGAATAAACAGATAGTGTCTAAAGCGTTTATGAAAACGCAGAAAATGCTATTGGGAAGAAAAAAAACACAGCAAAATTAAATTTTTTTGCAATGTTTTTCCAATATCAGAATAAACGGATAGTGTCTAAAGCGTTTATGAAAACGCAGAAAATGCTATTGGGAAGAAAAAAAAACAGTGCAAAATTAAATTTTTTTGCAATGTTTTTCCAATATCAGAATAAACGGATAGTGTCTAAAGCGTTTATGAAAACGCAGAAAATGCTATTGGGAAGAAAAAAAACACTGCAAAACGCTTTAGACACTATCTGTTTATTCTGATATTGGAAAAACATTGCAAAAAAATTAAATTTTACAGTGTTTTTTTTCTTCCCAATAGCATTTTCTGCGTGTTCATAAACGCTTTAGACACTATCTGTTTATTCTGATATTGGAAAAACATTGCAAAAAAATGTAATTTTGCAGTGTTTTTTTTCTTCCCAATAGCATTTTCAGCTTCATTTTGGGGCTTACACTAAACAACCCCTAAAATGTGTATACATGTTATTGTTGTCCTCAAATTCAGGCATTCATTTGGAACCCTCCCTCTCCCCCAAAAATGCTAAATCAACAGATCCAAATACTCTGTCTGCTGACTTTGCAAAACCCATACACACCATCCCTCCTTTGTGTTCATATTTCTGTATAAATTCACCAAACCACGTAGTGCAAGGGCCTGCCTGATTACCTACAAATTGAAACTTCTTACGTTTTTGGCTCCTATTATATTGATAGGTTTAATCATAATGTCAAAATGTGCTGCAATTTGGACAGTGTGTATCCAGCTTTTTTGATTATGACACTTCTTACATGTCCACTGGGCTGCCAATAGTGTAAGTAAGGAGGGGCTGGCCAAAGTATTACTGATTATTTATGCAAACAGCTCTCATGGAGGTGGAGAGGGTTACCTGTCCAAAACATCTTCCCATTACCCCTCTATAGGGATGGGCCCGGTGTTCGATTCGAACCCACGTTCGAATCGAGCACCGGGATTTCGCCCGCTCGGCGAGCCCAGAACTATTTGGGCCGTTCGCATCACATTCGCCTGTAGCCAATTAAAGCTCAGGGGCTTTAGTACATGCCCCACTGTATAAAAGGCCGCCGTGCCGTTGGCCCAGTGCACATGTGTTCCGGCTTTGATAGAGTGAATAGGCAGACTGCTGATTGATTCATTCATTGCTAAACCATTACTGATTCAATACTGATCATTTCTGCTGATTGCACTGCTGAGTGTGACATTATCTGCTGCTGGGGATTAGTCTGGTGTGTGCGTGCTGTTAGTACAGCATTGCAGTAGCACCCATTGCAGTGCTGTTAGTACAGCATTGCACCCTAACTTTCTGTCCCAACCTTCTGTCCCAACCTTCTGTCCCATCCCAGGCAGGCAGGCAGGGATTTATAGGAGCTAGTGTGTGTGTGTCAGCACACATAGGAGCTATATTGTGTTTGTGTCAGCACACATAGGAGCTATAGTGTGTTGTCAGCACACATAGGAGCTATAGTGTGTTGTCAGCACACATAGGAGCTATAGTGTGTTGTCAGCACACATAGGAGCTATAGTGTGTTGTCAGCACACATAGGAGCTATTTTTTTTGTCAGCACACATAGGAGCTATAGTGTGTTGTCAGCACACATAGGAGCTATAGTGTGTTGTCAGCACACATAGGAGCTATATTTTTTTGTCAGCACACATAGGAGCTATAGTGTGTTGTCAGCACACATAGGAGCTATAGTGTGTTGTCAGCACACATAGGAGCTATATTTTTTTGTCAGCACACATAGGAGCTATAGTGTGTTGTCAGCACACATAGGAGCTATAGTGTGTTTGTGTCAGCACACATAGGAGCTAGTGTGTGTGTGTGTGTCAGCACACATAGGAGCTAGTGTGTGGGTGTCAGCACACATAGGAGCTATAGTGTGTTGTCAGCACACATAGGAGCTATAGTGTGTGGGTGTCAGCACACATAGGAGCTATAGTGTGTTGTCAGCACACATAGGAGCTATAGTGTGTTGTCAGCACACATAGGAGCTATAGTGTGTTGTCAGCACACATAGGAGCTATATTTTTTTGTCAGCACACATAGGAGCTATAGTGTGTTGTCAGCACACATAGGAGCTATAGTGTGTTTGTGTCAGGGGCGTGTAATTACAAATCTTGATCTAATAGTTCACAGCAGGGCCCATTCCTGTGCCCACCAAGAGTAACTGTGAGGGCTTACAGTCTTGTGGCAACACCGTCCACCACCACCAAAGGCCCAATTTTTCTGCCCTGTTCAATAGGTGCATGCAATTACAAATCTTGATCTAATAATTCACAGCAGGGCCAATTCCTGTGCCCACCAAGAGTAACTGTGAGGGCTTACAGTGTTGTGGCTACACCAACATCTAATGGGGAAAATTTCTGCAGAGTATATACGGCAGGCCCCTACTTTCAAACATCCAACTTACAAACGACTCCTACTTGCAAATGGAAGGAGAAAACAGGAAGTGAGAGTAAATCTACCCCTACAAAGGGAAATTCTATCCTGTTACATTTAATTTGGGAAAAAGGTATCTCCTCTCTACTGATGCTTTATCACCAATCCTTGTTTCAATTAAAACCCCACTTTTCCAAAAACATTTGTCATTGGGACGGAAAGTGAGGTGAAATGTTCTGAACAGATGTGCAAAGACAGCAAATGTTACAGGGGTGATTTTTTTTGGATGGAGCTACACTTCAAAATGTACCTGTTCAGATTCTACTTAAGAACAAACCTACAGTCCCTCTCTTGTTTGCACCGCCTATATACTGCTGTTCAGAGTATATAGGGTTGTAGGTATAGGGTTTTATTTCAGGTGCGGGGTCCCCCTTAATATCCATACAAGACCCAAAGGGGCTGGGGTGGGGGGTGGGGGGTGATGGGGTAGCCATGCCATTTTTCTCAAGGATTTTCAGCCATATGGCCAGGACAAGACATGACATTAACCACTTTCATACCGGACCAATTTGCAGCCAAAGGACCAGGCCCCTTTTTGCGATTCGGCACTGCGTCGCTTTAACTGACAATTGCGTGGTCGTGCGACGTGGCTCCCAAACAAAATTGATGTCCTTTTTTTCCCTCAAATAGAGCTTTCTTTTGGTGGTATTTGATCGCCCCTGCGGTTTTTATTTTTTGCGCTATAAACAAAAATAGAGCGACAATTTTGAAAAAAATGCATTATTTTTTACTTTTTGCTATAATAAATATCCCCAAAAAATATATAAAAAAAATTTTTTTCCTCAGTTTAGGCCGATACGTATTATTCTACATATTTTTGGTAAAAAAAATCGCAATAAGCGATTATTGATCGGTTTGCGCAGAAGTTATAGCGTTTTCAAGATAGGGGATAGTTTTATAGCATTTTTATTAAAAAAAAATTTTTTTATTAGTAATGGCGGAGATCTGCGATTTTTTTGGTGACTGCGACATTATGGCGGACACATCGGACATTTTTGACACATTTTTGGGACCATTGTAATTTTTACAGCAATTAATGCTATTTAAATGCATTAATTCCTGTATAAATGACACTGGCAGTGAAGGGGTTAACCACAGGGGGGCAGTGTAAGGGTTAAGTATGCCTAGGGGTGTGTTTCTTACTGTGGGGGGGCGTGGCTGTCAGCTAGTGAATGCTGATCTCTGCTCCAATCACAGGGAGCAGAGATCGGCGTCACTAGTTGCTAGGCAGAACGGGGAGATGCTGTTTATCTCGGTATCTCCCTGTTCAGCCTTCCCGTGAGACGATCGCAGGGTTCCCCGCGGCGATCGAGTCCGCGGGGACCGCGATCGGACTCACGGGGGTCCCGACCGGCGCGGGAACGCGCCGCTCCCGGCGCGCTCCCGATGGCACGGACAGGCTAAGGAAGGGACTTATATATACGCCCTCCTGCCTGTACGTGCCATTCTGTCGACGTATATCGTCGTGCGCCGGTCGGCAAGTGGTTAAAGCGGCAAGTGGTTTTAAATGGCTTCTTTTTTTCCTTTACAAATGTCATTTTGTGCAGGGACAGTTCTAAACACGGGAAACACATGCCACTTCACAGGCATACTTTAGACACCCCCCAGGTACCATATTTAAAGGAATATTTCACTTTTTTTTCACTTTATGCATCATTAAAATGACTGCTCCCGAAAAAAACGTTAGTTTTTAAAAGTTCTTTTTGCATTGATATATGTCCCCTGGGGCAGGACCCGGGTCCCCAAATCTGTTTTATGACATTAACATGCATATTGGCCGTTATAATTAGCAATTTTGATTTCGAACGTTCGCATCCATTGTAACGAATAGGGTTCGAAAATTTGCGCGAACTTTCGGTCCATTCAAAGGTTCTGGTGCGAACCGAACCCGGGGGTGTTCGGCTCATCCCTACCCCTCTAAAATTTGTCTAATGGCCACCAGAGGGGAGAGAAATCACATAAGTTGACCTTCCACTTTTGTCTTTAAATACTCATTTAAGTGTATCATTATTTTGGCTAGGCATGTTTGTGTCAAATCTGCTTGCAATGTTATGTGCAGAAGTAGTCATTTATTTTTTTAATCCACAGTTTCCTTCCAACCCAGAGCAATGGCAGGACGTTGCAGCCCAGTTCCATCATCAGTGGGATTTTCCCAACTGTGGTGGTGCTATTGTTGGCATGCATGTACGGATTGTATCACCACCCAACTCTGGCTCCTATTATTTTATAATAGTCATGCTAGCTGTAGTGTCTGCCAACTATGAGTTCCTGTATCTGGATGTTGGGAAGAATGGCTGCTCTGACGGAGGAGTGATTGTAGAACTTGTAGAACTCTGATGGAGGAGTGATTGTAGAACTTGTAGAACTCTGATGGAGGAGTGATTATGCAGACAGTTCTACAAATTGCTCCAGAATGGCACCTTAAACTTGCCACCTGCCGAGGAGAACGTTGAGGGCCTTAATTTAGTTTTTTGTGGCAGATGAGGCCTTTGCTCTGGGGGAACATCTGATGAAGCCACTTCCTATGAGGAACCTCACCCCAGAGCAGAGTATATTCAATTACAGGCTCTCTCGTGCCAGAAGGGTGGTTGAAAATGCCTTTGGCATCCTATCGAGTCATTTCAGGCTGTTTTTGACTCCAATCATCCTGGCACTCTACAATATATCATGTGGTCCTGTGCTGCTGTATTCTCCATATTTTTTTAAGGAGGAATGTTACCAGCTACCTAGCCTCACTGCCAAGTGACATGGATCCTGGCAGGCCCAGCTGAAGAGGCTTCAGCTCATTAATTTGTGGGTGTGCTGATGTCTATTGAAAATGTCCATGCTGGATTGCCCTCTCAAATTGCCAGAGATTTACGGCAGAAATACCTGGAATATTTTGTGGGTAGAGGGGCAGTGGCTTGGCAGCATATTGTAGCCTATAATTTATAATTTTTTTTGGAAGATCATAAACTCCTATTTCATTTGAACTACTATTGTCTGTGTTTCTTATATGTCTAATATGTTCTCAAATGGGCTTTTTTTTGGCCACTTGCTCCAATAGTGCAAATGTACCTTAATTGGTGACAGTATCTTCTTCACCTAACTATTATGGTGTGCTGTGGGTCTGCTACACACACACAATGTTTTTGCTCATAATGGATCTAATGAATGAAGTTCAAAAACATTATGCCTTTACAACTCCTTTATTTTTTTTGAGACCTAAAAATGTTAGGAGTTGTCCACATTTAAGAGCACATTGTCACTGTAACTACAACTTACACAATACACTGGTATTGAACAATGAAATAATAAGTCACCTTTCCACTGAAAATTCGCAATGCAAAACAGCGATGACCTTCTCCAAAATTAGGTCCTTTCGGCTGCTGGGCCTTTCGTAATCACGCAGCTTGCAGTCGTAATCGTGCTTCTCCAGGATGCGCACCATCTCCACCATCTTACCCTTGCTCATGGGGGTTGCTTTGTGCCTCCTATGAGCTCCATCACCGTGGGGCTGGCTGTAGTCCGCCGAATCCGCCATGTTGTCCCTCCTGAATGTTCCGCCGTCTGTGTCGCATGCAGAAGAGAGATGGTCATGCCCCAGCGTCATGGCGCACTGAGAACGGAGTTTGACACATGCGCAGTGTGTATAAAGCCAGAACGCACGGTCGATGGAACATCCGCAGGAGCGATTTTGGAGTGGAGGATGAACGATCGGCAATGCAAGAAAGGAGGCATAAAATGAAGCCAGACATTATGGTTTGTTCTGTCTTGCAGGCATCATATCATTTATCATGACAGATAAATTTACTTCCCCTGAATTTCTCCCCCCAATTCATTGACCTGTAGCGCGAGCTGCCCTGTCTCTGGAAGGTCAAGAGTAGAGATTACTCCAATAAAATATTCAGGAATGCAGCTTTGGAGAAAATGGTCAAGTTGGTCAAACAAGTGTACCCCAGGGCAGACATAAACTATGTAAAGCAAAAAATTGCTAACCTGAGGACTACATTTAAAAGGAAGCTGAACAAGGTCCTGGAATCTGAGAAGTCAGTAGCAGCAGCGGAGGACCTATATGGCCCCAGGCTGTGGTATTATCACAGTCGGCATATAAGCAACCTTATATAGTGTGGGGCATGGACTTAGCCCCCTGAGCCATGATTGGCAAATCATGGCTCGCACAGCAGATCGCTCTGTGATTGGCCAGGTCAGGTGCATGCTTTGGCCAATCAGCAGCCATCAATTATGGGGTGCTCCGCGGCGCTCGAATTTGCCACGAACGCCCCATATGTTGGTTTGTTCTGCAAACAAACTAACACCTGATGTTTGAGTCAAACTTAGGTTCGACTCAATGGTCCCAAATAGTCCCAAAAATGTGTCAAAAATGTCCGATGTGTCTGCCATAATGTCGCAGTCCCAATAAAAATCGCTGATCGCCGCCATTACTAGTAAAAAAAAAAAATATTAATAAAAATGCTATAAAACTATCCCCTATTTTGTAAACGTTATAACTTTTGCGCAAACCAATCAATAATCGCTAATTTTACCAAAAATATGTAGAAGAATACGTATCGGCCTAAACTGAGGAAAAAATATGTGTTTTTATATATTTTTTGGGGATATTTATTATAGCAAAAAGTATATGCATATGCATATTAGCTGTTATAAATAGCACTTTAGATTTCGAACGTTCGCGTCCATTGTAATTAATAGTGTTCTAACGTTTGTGCGAACTTTCGGTCCGTTCGAAGGTTCTGGTGCGAACCGAACCGGGGGTTGTTCGGCTCATCCCTACCCGTTTTACAGTTTCTCTGAGTATGAGTAAGTGATCAGTGGCTGGGTTTAAAATGTGTGTCTTGTGAGCCAGTGGCAACCACAGAATATTACTTATGGACATAATGGGGTTTATTTACAGAAGGCAAATCCACTTTGCACTACAAGTGCACTGCAAGTGCACTTGGAAGTGCAGTTGCTGTAGATACAAGGGTAACATGCAAGGAAGATAAAAAACAGCATTTTTGCTTGTACATGATTGGATGATAAAATGAGCAGAGCTTCCCCTCGATTCAGATCTTTCCCTCAGATTTACAGCGACTGCACTTCCAAGTGCACTTGTAGTGCAGAGTGGATTTGCCTTTAGTAAATCAACCCCATGATCACAATCCACTGCCTTTATACTTATGTTGATCACAATTTCCTATTGAACTTGATAATCCATCAATAGTGCCAACTGAGAGGCATAATAATATTTGGTGAAGTTGGGAAGTCTCAAGCTTCCTCTAAGCTTATGTTGATGTTGGCCACTCTGGGTTTAGCAGAATCCCATACAGATGAGGGCCCTTCTCTACAGGATGCTTAAATCGTGGAGATGTTTTCATTTTTAGAATGAAACATAGAATGGTTGGGTACCCTTGCTGATGCATTCAATGTATTCATCTACTTTGCTGAATTCTTTTTTTAACAGAAAAGTTTTCTTTATTGTTGTTGTACAAAATGACAAAAGGGAAAACCATATAGAATATTCACACACATTAACAATGACACAGTCCATAGTAAAATTTTACAGGTGGGTATACAGTAGAATCAAATCTTGAACAATTGTATACTTCCAATCTTGCTGGGGTATAAGGAGGAGAGGGGAGGTAACCAATCAGTCACAATCTCTGTAGTATACTATGAGAGAATAGAGGGGGGGGGATGGAGGCCAGGGGGGGGGAGGAGTCATGAACGAAGAAGAGCTTCATATGAACAGTAGAGCGTTATCTTACATCATAAGACCAGACACAGGGTGTTACAGTTTATATGCAGAGGTAGAGACTTATGATAAGGCGATACAGAAGACAGTACCACGTATTTCAACAGATGCCTTGCGCATCTATCCATTGCGACCAAATTTTGTCAAATTTTTTGGGACAGTTTCTGCTTTCATAGGTCAGTTTATATAGCGGAAGCACAGAGTTAATCGTTGCTACCCAGGATCTGAGAGTCGGGGGTGTTATTTGCTTCCACTTAAGAAGAATCTCCCTCCTAGCATAGTATAGAGTATAGAACAGGAATAATTTCGTATGTCTGGATGCCACCACATCCTCCATCAAGCCCAACAGCGCCAGGGCCGGGTCCTGGCCAAGGTTCCAGTCCCCAAATTCATTTAAGGCCCCTATTACCTGTTCCCAGAAAGGGCGAATGAGGGGGCAGTCCCACACCACGTGGAAGAACGTACCCGGAGCAGAGTTACATCTATTACAGAGGGGGCTCGCACCGGGGTAGATTTTAGCTAGTCTTACCGGGGTGTAGTAGGCTCTATGGAGGAACTTGAGTTGGATAAAATGGTCCTTAGCTGAAATCATTGTGTTAATATACCCAGTCAGCGAGTCCTCTCAGTCCTCCTCAGTCAGCCCCGGAATGTCAGCCTTCCATTTGTCGTATACTGCCGTCAGTGTGGTTGCATGTGCAGAGGCGAGATAGAAGTACAGGGAGGATAGTGGTTTATCTAGGACTTTGGAAATCAGGAGTCGTTCCGTCGGGGTCCGCCTGAAGAGTTATGGGGTTGGGAAATTGTGCCTGGGTGGCGTGTTTAAGTTGATAGTACTTAAAGGTCATGGAGGCGGGTACTCCATAGGTTTTATGCAGTACAGAGAAAGGTGAGATTATACCTTTGGAAGCCCAGAGCTGGGGGTCTGGCAGTTGGTAGTAGTGTTTAAGCTGTGGGTTGCCCCACAGAGGGGTATGCGGGGAGAAGGTAGACTCTGACCTGTAGACTGTACCCGCCTGATGCCAGACTCGAACAGTCGTCCTCATCGGAGTTGTGATGGCAGGATGGGCCCTAGGTCCTCTGTATACCAAGTTGCTCAGAGCTGCATAGGAACCCAGGATCGCTGCCTCCAGTGTAGCGGCTGGGTTCTGTTTGGGTTGGCTAAACCACCAGCGTACAGTCACCAGGACTGCCGCCCAGTAGTAAAGTTGAAAATTGGGCATTGCCAGTCCCCCATGGGAGAGAGGGAGCTGTAGCACTCGCTTGGACAATCTAGGAGTCTTCCCCGCCCAAACAAAGGTACTGATAAGAGTGTCCAACCTACGAAAAATCTGTTTAGGGATAGGGATAGGAGTATTCCTGAAGAAGTACAGGAATTTGGGTAGATAAACCATTTTCAGCAGGTTTACCCTGCCAACTGGTGACAGTGGGAGGGCTTTCCATGTCTGGCATTTCGTATTGAACTGGGTGAGTAAGGGCCGGATATTGTCCTCCATGTAGGCAGGCAAGGATCCTCTGACCCTCACCCCCAGGTACGTAAACTCCTCTACCCACTGAAGGGGAGTCTGGGTGTCCCTACCAGAGCCCGAGGGGTGAAGGGAAAACAGGACCGACTTATCCCAATTGACGCGGATACCAGAATATCGGCCAAACTGGTCAATTATCACTAGAGCAGACTTCAAGGAGGCATCTGCATCAGCCAGGTACAACAACATGTCGTCTGCATACAGAGACACTTTTTCCTGAAGAACTCCAACTGGGATTCCCTTCACCCCAGGGGCCTGGCGCAGGAGGATCGCCAGAGGTTCAATGGCCAGGGCAAAGAGTCCCGGGGAAAAGGGGCAGCCCTGTCTAGTCCCCCTGCCCAAGGTGAAGGGGGCAGAAAGTAGACCGTTCACTCGGACCCTGGCAGTCGGAGCCTTGTACAGAACTTGGATCCAAGAGATGAACCTGGGACCAAAACCGAAGTTTTCCAGTACCTGCCAGAGAAAGAGCCACTCGACTGAGTCGAACGCCTTCTCGGCGTCTAGCGCTGCAACTATCCCAGAGCCCCCTCCCGCGGCCAAGTCAATGTGGGTGAAAAATCTTCGAATATTGATGTCTGTCCCCCTGCCCGGCATGAACCCAGACTGGTCCGGGTGTATCAGGGCCGTAATAACCATGTTTAACCGGTTTGCCAGTATTTTTGCCAAGATCTTGGCGTCCACGTTAATCAATGAGATCGGACGGTAGGACTTGCAGAGTTCTGAATTCTTGCCAGGCTTGGGGACCACCACTATCACAGCCTCTGCCATAGAGGCAGGAAAGGACCCCGTCTCCAGAGAGGACCTTAGCATGGCATGGATTCTGGGTGCCAGGTCCTCCCCATAGTGTTTGTAAAATTCGGTAGGAAAACCGTCAGGCCCCGGTGTTTTACCACCCTGCAGGGAGGACATCGCCTGTTTGACTTCCATAAGGGTGATAGGAGAGTCTAGTTGGTCTCTGCAGGTCGAGGTAAGGACCGGAAAGTCCACATCTGAAAGGTAAATATAGAGGTGTTCCATGGAATAGGACACCTTGGTAGAGTAGAGCTCAGCATAATAGGAGGCAAAACAATCATTGATTGCCCTGAACGTTGTCTTGCTAGTCCCAGTCATGTCAGATATGCAGGGGATACTCATACAGGGCGATTGCTCACGGGCCAACCAAGCAAGCAGTTTGCCGTTACGTTCGCCTTCCTCAAAAATTCTTTGGGATTGTTGTAGCAGTTTCTTTTTAGTCAGGGAGGTGCGGAGGAAAAGGACCTCTCTGGTACATTCTTGAAGTCAGTCATAGTCTAGTGGGTCTCTAGTTCGGACATATAATTTCTCTAGAGAGTCCGCCTCACTCTCAGCTCTAGTCAGGTCAGCCCGCAGTTGTTTACGTTTGTCCCCTATGAGCGTCTGATAGTGGCCCCTACAGAAGGCCTTGAAGGCGTCCCAGACCACATTCTCCGAGGCTGTCCCTGTATTTAGGGACCAGTACGCCTGTAATTGTTGCTGGAGGCCAGGGTCCACTACCGGATCAGATATCCAGAATCTAGAGAGCCTCCAAAGCCTATCCGCAGGGTGTCCCTCAAGCGAGGGTCGGAGCAATACAGGTGCATGGTCCGAGATCCCTCGCGGGAGGATATCTATTTGGCTAACCCTAGGGAGGACAGGGCCCCCCGCATACATCAGATCGATGCGGGAGAAGGACTTATATGTAGCAGAGTGGCATGTGAAGGATCTGTCGAGGGGATGCTTCCACCTCCACAGATCCACCAGACCGTATGCGTCCGCCCATGCGGAGAGGTCCGATGAGGAGCCTCCCGCAGAGGCGAAGCGGTCAAGCTCAGGATTAGGTGGCATGTTAAAATCACCCAAAAAAAATTACATTATCAGTTCCGTATTTGGCTATAAGAGATGTGAGTCTATGGAGCAGTTTGACAGAGGCCAGGGGAGGCACATAGAGGCCTATCAATACCACTTCCAGTGATTCTATCATAGCATGCAGCACCACATAGCGTCCATCTGGATCAAGCATAAGGTCCAATAGTCTAAATGGTAGGGATTTGCGTATAAGGACACTCACACCCCTGGCGAAATTAGAGTAGCAGGAGTGATACTGGTGGCCCACCCACTGTTTTTTAAGGCCAAGCATCCTCTGCCCTATTAGATGGGTCTCCTGGAACACACAGATATGGGGGTTGTAGTTTTTTAAAAATTGGAATACCAGGGATCGTTTAACAGGAGAGTTAAGGCCTCTTGTGTTCCAGGAGATCAGAGTGAGGGACGCCATATTAGAGGTGGAGTCAGCAGCATATAAGGAGGCTTAAGGGACCATTCTCGTTTGGGTCGGTCTCCGCCAAGTGACGAGAGATCATTCAGTGAACAGCCCAGCAAGGTCAAGCTTAGAGTGGTAGCAGGAACATGTGTCATATACTTACAGTCGTAGCAGTCAAGATAACAACAACAGTGAAAAAAAAACAAAACAAAACCAAAACAACCCCCCCTCCCCACCGACCCCCTAAAACTGGAGGCGGTATAAGTTCCCAACTCTGGCACAGCAAACCGCCATGCAATGGGGGAAACGTGTGCAAAAGGCATGCAGTACACTAGTCTGCTAGTTCTTAACAGCTAGGGTCATCCGGAGGATAATTGGAGTGCAGGTCTCCCATCAGATTGGGGGTTCAAGGCTTCGTTACAGTTCCAGGCACTTCGGGAACAGATAAGGGTTCAAACCAGAGTTCCAGACAGGTTCGCAGGCTGTGGCGTAACCCGCCCAAGGTCACAGAGGATGGGGTTCAGGCCCAATATTTGTTAAGGCAGGGTCAACAGGAAACTGAAAACCAGGCAGTGAACATGAGCCCACCCCCTCGGCCTGTTAAGGATAGGCAGTAGGGAGATAATAGAGCTCAGCTCCATCAGCAAACCTGCTGGCCAGCAAGGAGTGCTCTCAGGAGAGAAGAAGGCGAACCAAAAAGGAAAAGTCAGACAGTACCTGTGAGGTCAAGGTCAGAACAGGAGTGTTGGAGATGTCGGCCATCTTTATCGCAGTCGGGCAGCATCCAGCCAGGAGGACGCCTCCTCAGGTGATGTAAAAAAATGCACACGATCTCCATCTTGAACTCGGAGTCTAGCAGGAAAGAGCATGCTGTATTTTAGGTTTCTTTCCCGGAGGCGTGCTCGGACGTGGTCAAATGACTTCCTCATCCGCTGGGTCTCAATAGAATAATCTGGGAATATGAGGAGTTTGGAGTTGTCAAACTTTAGCTCTCCCACATTTCGGGCCTCTCTCAGCACCATGTCCCTGTCCCGGAAATTCAGGAGCTTAAAGATAAGGGTTCGGGGAGGTGCACCTGGGGGGCCTCTAGCAGGGGGAATGCGGTGGGACCGTTCCACTACAAATTGAGGGGAGAAGGTAGCTCTAGGGAGCAGGGTGCGCAGTAGGGTCTCAGTAAATGAAATAGGATCGTTACCTTCCGCACCCTCCGGCAATCACAGGACCCGCAGGTTGTTCCTGCGGTTCCGGTTCTCGGCGTCCTCCGCTCGTGCCTCAAGATGTTTGACCTTAGTCTTCAGCACACGGAGGTCCGCCGAATGCTCCCTCTGCACATCCTCAGCTGAGGAGACCTGATGCTCCACCTCTGTCATGCGGCCTCGGAATGCATCCCTGTCACGGCGAATCAGCCCCAGCTCCATATGGACATGGTCTATCTTATCAGTGAGGGTGGTGCGACATGCAGCGATAGCCTGCATTATCTCCCCAAATTCAGAGGATTTAGAGGGCTCCGGATCAGGGAGGGGTTCGGCCATCTCTCTCGTCTCCTCCGTCTGTGTGGCCGGGTCAGTGCAGATGGCGGCTGCTGTTCTGCCCTTAGGAGCGTGGCGGGTCTTTGGCGGGTTGTTCTGCCGGTTGTTTCCCCGCTTCCTGTAGCCCGGCATGGAGGGTCACAGCCGGACAATATCGTGCCGCTTTCGGTATTATGTATCTCCTGCCAGCACTCTAGTAGAGAAGGATTTTAGTCCCGGACGACAGAACAGCTCTAAAACACGTCCGCTCTCCACGCCATCTTGGACACGCCCCTTGCTAAATTCTTTAGGGCTGTGAAGGAAGGGCAAAGAAGGGCAAAAAAGGCCTCCTAATTACATTGGATTTGAATGAGTATATTGTTGATCTAGATTAACAGATTTCATCACGCTTTACTCACTAAGGTATATCTATGTAAAATTTGCTGTCAAGGACAGGAACAAGTCAGTACTCCATATTTCTGTGTTCAACCAGCATTGAAACACAATTACCCTAAATTACTGATATTTGTATACTGATATAAATATGTGTGAGTACTTACTATTGGTCAGCTTGGCTACAGTGTCATTTCACTCTTATGAAATAGTAGAAAGTAAATCTCGGGTGGGATTGTGCCAAGGTAGGAGTACATTTATTACCTCACCTGGTGGTCAAAACTGACACCTTCCATCAAAAGTAGAGTGTTGTGATGGAAATCCCCTACATTATTGTTGTTAAAGCGCCGGTTGTGACTAGCAATGTGTAGGACAGATCTCTACTAGGGAGGCTTGTAGTGGAAGGTCTGTTAGAGGCTAAATTGCAGTGTAGGTGGAAGAAGTGAGGACAAAAGGATCCCTGCTGGGGTGCATTTATTCAGGGTAATAACATAAGGATGAATATTGTTTTACTTTTGCTTATTTAGAGGTGTGAGATGGCAGACTTCCGAAGAACATTTTGTAGAAATTATAACAGCAGGGTTTGCAAGCTAATTTTAATGGAAGGTATATCTTTTTTGCAGTTTATATAGTCAGCACTGCTTCCTGTACAATTTCCCTTGGTAACTGCCCTCTCTGCACAACGTGAGCTCTTCAGATATGTGGAGCTTTTATCACAGCAGCTCCCAAGCAGATTTTCATTCTTCGTTCAGCCTAGCTCCCCAGGCTGCAGGGAAAATGTTTGTTTTAATTGAAAAGGCTGATACAGACCCCTTCGAACAGTTTCATCTATTCTCAAATATGCATTCCAGGCTGTCATGTTCAAGAAGCTGGCTTGATTCAAACATAAGCAACCTGGTGAGAAAGCGTCTTTATTATCACGCTCCAGCCTTGTGCAGATGGCGCCAGGGCCTTAATATCTTGGCAGGCCACATCTGAAATGTCATTATTTGAGATTTTTTTTTAATTCCTCAGAAATTCTTTCTTTACAAATCATCACAGTGGTTTCTTCTAACAAAACAAAAACTGACAGGTTAGCATATAATATGCATGCGTAATGACTTCCCACTATTAAAATCTTGCAATCTAATTTTGTTTGAAAGCAACACGTACCATGATTCAATGTCACCAATCAGACATCCTCTATGTCTATATGCAGTTTTGACACTCCAATGTGATAATCATATTGTAATGTTTGGCAGGAGGGTTGGTTTGAAATTCCCATTTTCATCTCATAGTAGTTAATCGAAAGCTTTCTTTGACGATAAGGAATATGTCAAAGCAGACATATACTTTGGTGTTTACTGCCAGCTAAGAATCGTTTGTAAATCAAGGAAATGCTTGCACTAAATAAGATGTACTTTATTACATTTTCAGCCTATAAAGATCCCCAGTGTTCCTTTGCAAGTCAGACCTTACGTTTTTTTGACAGGTTAGAAACAAATGTTCCTTTGAGCACTGCTGGCTTGACATAATGCTGTATTTAATAAGAAAATGCAAAGTGTTAATGTAGTCTTAACCGACTGTTAATACTTTGCAAGTGTCAGCATCCCGATGCAGTGATTTCCCTCAGTTTTTTTGCCTCTTGTGGTTAGCAGTTTAATATGCACTAGTGAGACAGACTAGCCCTAGAATTGTAGCTATTGACAGATTAGTTACAGATATATAAAACTCTATAAAATCATAAAAATCAGTGTAGCCATTTAATTCACAACACTCACCATGCATTCAATGGCAACATTTGTGTAAAGCGGTCAATCTGATACCATTGTACATTCAAACTAGGTAATGCGTAAAGTAGAACAAAAGTGCATCTCAGTGCCACAAACAAAAATGCTGTTGAATTCATTTTTATTATTTAAAGCAAACTCACCCATCCATTCATGTTTCCATGCTTTATTCTGGTTAGAAATCGTTTTGAAGGTACATCTTGCTAGCAAGAGAATAATTTAACCACTTCCCGACCGCCCCATGTAGATATACGTCGGCAGAATGGCACGTACAGGCAGAATCACGTACCTGTACGTGACATTCTTCCGGCGGTTGGGGGGTCCGATCGGACCCCCCTCCGCCGGCGGGGACGGTCGGGATCGTGTCAGGAGCGATCCGGGACGAGGGGACGGCCAGTGGTTTCTGGCCACCCCCTCGCGATCGCTCCTGGCCAATGAAAAGCTTCCCCTTCCTGTCTATTGTATAGACAGGAAGGCGGAAGTGATGTCACGCTCGGTGCGCCGGTCTATGTGACCGGAGACGCCGAGCGGCGAACATGTAAAGGTTAGTGCACAACAGTACACTGACACCAGTACAGTTAGGCACATATTCCACCCCCCTGTCACCCCCCTGATCACCCCCCAGATCACCCCCTCCCCCCCCAGTCACAGTGTCACTAATTGCAGTGATCATTTTTTTACTGATCACTGCATTTAGTGTCAGTGTGACTGTAATAACTGTCAGGGCAGTTAGTTTTAGGTCCAAGGTAGCCCCCTACCCCCCCCTAATAAAGGTTTAACCCCTTGATTGCCCCCCAGGTAACCCTTTCACCCCCTTTTGCCAGTGTCACTAAGCGATCGTTTTTCTGATCGCTGTATTAGTGTCACTGCTGTCGCTAGGTAACCATTTTTTTTTTTTAGGTAACCGCCATGTTTATATAGGTTCATAAATAGGTTTATAGGTCAGGTACCCCCATATTACAACCTAAATAAAGGTTTTAACCCCTTGATTGCCCCTAGAGTTAACCCTTTCACCAGTGATCACTGTATAACTGTCACTGGTGACGCTGGTTAGCCAGTTAGTTATTTCGTTATTTAGGTTCCCCGTCAGGTTTTTATATAGCGTCAGGTACCCCCATATATTACCTAATAAAGGTTTTAACCCCCTGATTGCCCCTAGTTAACCCTTTCACCCCCTTTTGCCAGTGTCACTAAGCGATCGTTTTTCTGATCGCTGCATTAGTGTCGCTAGGTAACCATTTTTTTTTTAGGTAACCGCCATGTTTATATAGGTTCATAAATAGGTTTATAGGTCAGGTACCCCCATATTACAACCTAAATAAAGGTTTTAACCCCCTGATTGCCCCTAGAGATAACCCTTTCACCAGTGATCACTGTATAACTGTCACTGGTGACGCTGGTTAGCCAGTTAGTTATTTTGTTATTTAGGTTCCCCGTCAGGTTTTTATATAGCGTCAGGTACCCCCATATATTACCTAATAAAGGTTTAACCCCCTGATTGCCCCTAGTTAACCCTTTCACCCCCTTTTGCCAGTGTCACTAAGCGATCGTTTTTCTGATCGCTGCATTAGTGTCGCTAGGTAACCAGTTTTTTTTTGTATTACTGTTACGGGTGACGCTGGTTAGTTAGCTTGTTTTTTATACTGTCAGGGCACCCGCCATTTATTACCCAATAACGGTTTAACCCCCTGATCGCCCGGCGGGTGATATCAATTAGGTTTTAGGGTCAAATAAGGTCTGCGTCGCCCCAGGTTAGTGCCAGTACCGCAAACACCCACGCACAAAGCATACACCTCCCTTAGTGGCACAGTATCTGAACAGATCAATATCTGATCTGATCAGATCTATACTAGCGTCCCAGCAGTTTAGGGTTCCAAAAAAAAAAAAAAACGCATTGTTAGCGGGATCAGCCCAGATACCTGCTAGCACCTGCGTTTTCCCCCTCCGCCCAGCCCAGCCCACCCAAGTGCAGTATCGATCGATCACTGTCACTTACAAAACACTAAGCACACATAACTGCAGCGTTCGCAGAGTCAGGCCTGATCCCTGCGATCGCTAACAGTTTTTTTGTGGTAGCGTTTTGATTCAGTCGCTTCAGTCAGGAGCTTTTTTACCTGTGAATCTCAAAAAAATAAAAAAAAATAAAATAGTTGTCGTTTTATTGTTCTCTCTCTCACTCTATTCTCTCTCTATTGTTGCTCTTTTTTTACTCCATTCTATTCTGCAATGTTTTATTATGTTTTATCATGCTTGCTTTTCAGGTATGTAATTTTGTTTACTGTGTTTTAGTGTTAAGCATTTTTTTGTTTTCAGGTGCGCCATTCAGTTGCAACGCGGATTTATTTATCTTGACAGCAACAGCGTTTGCTCCCACGATACATAAAGACGCGACTCCAACACTGTAGGAGGTGATTTCACCACCACAGTTAAAAAAAAGAGCATATATGCCGAAGCATGGGGGCAGCAGGGGGGGGGAGGAGCGATTGGCTCCTAATGCCACGTACATACGGTCGAAATTCCGACCGTGTGTACACGGCATAACTTTTGCGGGAGGATGCCCCCATGCATCGGCATATATAAATGGTGCATGTATGCCCATCATTAGAAGTGGGTGGATGAAGGGAGGTATTCTAATGGTGGGCATACCCACCAATCAATCTCTTTTTTTCGTTCAGCCAAGAGGCTGCATGAAAAAAAAAAGATTACAATATATGTCCAGTATGTTGCTGGACTTTGAATGGTTATACCAGAATGATGCCTGCAGGTTTAGGTATCATCTTGGTATCATTCTTTTCAGCCAGTGATCGGCTTTCATGTAAAAGCAATTCTAGCGGGTAATTAGCCTCTAGACTGCTTTTACAAGCAGTGGGAGGGAATGTCCCCCCTCCCGGATATAAACCGCGCCATTGGGAAATTGGGAAAGCATTTTATCACACCAATCTTGGTGTGGTCAGATGCTTTGAGGGCAGAGGAAAGATCTAGGGTCTAATAGACCCCAATTTTTTCAAAAAAAGAGTACCTGTCACTGCCTATTGCTATCATAGGGGATATTTACATTCCCTGAGATAACAATAAAAATCATAACAAAGAAAAAAAAAATGGAAGGAACAGTTTAAAAATAAAATAAAAAAGCTAAATAAATAAAAAAAAAACCAAAAAAAAAAAAAAAGCACCCCTGCCCCCCCTTCTCTTGCGCAAAGGCGTACACAAGCGTTGGTCTGGCGTCATATGTAAACAGCAATTGCACCATGCATGTGAGGTATCACCGCGAAGGTCAGATCGAGGGCAGTAATTTTAGCAGTAGACCTCCTCCGTGAATCTAATGTGGTATCATGTAAAGGCTTTTAAAGGCTTTTAAAAATGTATGTAGTTTGTTGCCACTGCGTGTTTGTGCGCAATTTTAAAGCATGTCGTGTTTGGTATCCATGTACTCGGCCTAAGATCATATTTTTTATTTCATCAAAAATTTGAGCAATATAGTGTGTTTTAGTGCATTAAAATAAAAAAAAGTGTATTTTTTTCACAAAAAATGCGTTTGAAAAATCGCTGCGCAAATACTGTGTGGAAAAAAAAAATGCAACACCCACCATTTTAATCTGTAGGGCCTTTGCTTTAACATTATATATAGTGTTTGGGGGTTCAACGTAATTTTCTTGCAAAAAAAAAATATGTTTTCATGTAAACAAAAAGTGTCAGAAAGGGCTTTGTCTACAAGTGGTTAGAAGAGTGGGTGACGTGTGACATAGGCTTCTAAATGTTGTGCATAAAATGCCAGGACAGTTCAAACCCCCCCCAAATGACCCCATTTTGGAAAGTAGACACCCCAAGCTATTTGATGAGAGCAATGTTGAGCCCATTAAATATTTTTTTTTTTTGTCCCAAGAGATTGAATAATGAAAAAAAATAATTTATATATTTTTTTTAAAAAAAGTTGTCACTAAATGATATATTGCTCAAACATGTCATGGGCATATGTAGAAATACACCCCAAAATACATTCTGTTGCTTCTCCTGAGTACGGGGATACCACATGTGTGGGACTTTTTGGGAGCCTAGCTGCGTACGGAACCCCAAAAACCAATCACCGCCTTCAGGCTTTCTAAGGGTGTAATTTTTTTATTTCACTTCTCACTGCCAATCACAGTTTCGGAGGCCATGGAATGCCCAGATGGCATAAAACCCCCCAAAATGACCATTGGAAAGTAGACACCCCAAGCTATTTGCTGAGAGGTATTGTGAGTATTTTGCAGATGTCGCTTTTTGTCACAAAGTTTTGAAAATTGAAAAAAGAAAAAAAAAAATTTTTTTTCTTTACTTTCTTCATTTTCAAAAACAAATGAGAGCTGTAAAATACTCACCATGCCTCTCAACAAATAGCTTGGGGTGTCTACTTTCCAAAATGGGGTCATTTGGGGGGGTTTTGTGCTATTTTGGCATTTTATGGCCTTCGAAACTGTGATAGGTAGTGAGGAGTGAAATCAAAAATTTGCACCCTTAGAAATCCTGAAGGCGGTGCTTGGGTTTCGGGGCCCCGTACGCGGCTAGGCTCCCAAAAAGTTCCACACATGTGGTATCCCCATACTCAGGAGAAGCAGCAAAATGTATTTTGGGGTGCAATTCCACATATAACTATGGCATGTGTGAGCAATATATCATTTAGTGACAACTTTTTGAAAAAAAAAAAAATCTTTTTTATTTTTGTCTTTATTCAATCACTTGGGACTAAAAAAAAAAATATTCAATGGGCTCAACATGCCTCTCAGCAAATAGCTTGGGGTGTCTAATTTCAAAAATGGGGTCATTTGGGGGGTTTTGTACTTCTCTGCCATTTTAGCACCTCAAGAAATGAAATAGGCAGTCATAAATTAAAAGCGGTGTAAATTCCAGAAAATGTACTCTAGTTTGTAGACGCTATAACTTTTGCGCAAACCAATAAATATACGCTTATTGGCATTTTTTTTACTAAAGACATGTGGCTGAATACATTTTGGCCCAAATGTTTGACTAAAATTGAGTTTATTAGATTTTTTTTATAACAAAAAGTAGAAAATCTCTTTTTTTTTCAAAATTTTCGCTCTTTTTCCGTTTATATCGCAAAAAATAAAAATCACAGAGGCAATCAAATACCATCAAAAGAAAGCTCTATTAGTGGGAAGAAAAGGACGCAAATTTCGTTTGGTTACAAAATTGCATGACCGCGCAATTACCAGTTAAAGTAGTGCAGTGCGAAATTGAAAAAAGACCTCTGGTCCTTTGGCTGCCAAATGGTCCGGGGCTGAAGTGGTTAAAATGCATTGGTTATCACCAGGTTTAGCTCTTGTCAGAGATTCGCAGAATGGAGTATATGACAGCTGAGCTATAATTGGTGATGCTATGATCCGGTTCAATAAGATATAGGATTTCTGGGATCAGTCTGAATACGGATTCCCTCCCATGTCTTTATTGATATTGAGTTTGAAATAATACTATCTAGGGTTGATCTCCCATCCCTCCATATTGTCACTTCTTTGTATTTTGTACTTCTTTGTATTTTGACCTTTGGTGTATCTCTTTTGTTTTGTTTATTCATTTTCTGTATATGGCTTGATACCTACTTCTATTACGGCTTTGTTCATGCACTGTGTATGTTATTGACTTGTTTGTTGCTCACAAACAAGTTTTTCTGGAGATATAACTTGTCATGATCATTGTTATTCTTTTACTGTTGTGCCTTTATTATGCATACTTTGTATTTTTGAAAACTTTTAATAAAAATACAATTATATATATATATATATATATATATATATATTTAAAAAAATCGTTTTGAAGAACAATTCCCCAGCATTTCTAGCTGCTGCCATCTTAAGTAGGGGCAGATTATTCATGTAGCATTTAGTTCCTGGAATACATCTGCTATTAGCTCAGACATGCAGGTAAGAGGGTATGTATAGCTGAGAAAACCCCTCCTCTTGATGAAAAAAAAAATGCCATAAAAACTCCTGGGATGTATGACAGCATGTTGGCCTAGGCCATAAACCAGGAAGTAATTGAATAAATGTAAAAGAAAATATTTTAATAAATATAATATACCTTCTTAGCTATTCACTAAGGCTAGCAGCATGAGGATTAAAAATAGTTAAAGAGGCTGTTACCCCAACATTTTATATTCCTGATATGGGACTGGGGTTTCATGTACTTGTATGAAAAAGTACACTTTTGACACTATTTTGGGACCATTGGCATTTATACAGTGATCAGTGCTATAAAAATGCACTGATTACTGTGTAAATGTCACTGGCAGGGAAGGGGTTAAACACTAGGGGGCGATCAAGGGGTTAACTGTGTTCCCTCAGCATGTTCTAATTGTAGGGGGGGAGGGGCTCACTAGAACATAACAGAGAACACTGCTCCCGATCACTGGGAGCAGTAGATCCCTGTCATGTTGCTAGGCAGAACAGGGAAATGCCTTGTTTACATCTCCCCATTCTGTGTCTCTGTGCCGCGTTTGTGGGCTACCGGCGAACATTGAGTCTGAGGGACCCACAGGCACGCTCCCGCGGCATGCAGCAGGTGCGCGCGTGCCAGCTAGCCGCGGATGACGCAGCAACGTACGGGTACGTTGTTTTGCGCACACCCATGCCACTTTGCCGACGTATATCGGTGTGAGCCGGTCGACAAGTGGTTAATATATAACACAATTTAATTTGTCCTTCTGTATCATCCTAACTTCTTTTTTCACGGGAAACACAGTGATGAGCACTCAATCTACATTATATTCAGCACTGTCAAGTCACATATTGGATTTCAGCAATTTATGAACAATTTTTTTCATCTATATCATTTTGCACTTTCATGCGTATTTATGCGACTTTGGTTTCCTTCTGCATTGTCGCATGGGACTGCACTAAATTAAATATTTTTGTTGTATATAACACAATCTATGAAATTTGCACCGTATAGTTGCACTTTATTTGAATTTATGCTACTTAAGATTATGGTCACATTACACATTTATTATTGTGTTATATTTTCTTCACATATGTTCTCATGCACAGAGTATTTTGGTGCCCAAACTTAGTGTTGCACATTACAATTTGCATATCGTTTGCACCTGTGTGCGTTTTTTATGCAACTTTGTTTTCATCTTGCATTTGTCGCATGGGATCGCACCAAAACTAAATATTTTGGTTGCGTATAATACAATTCATCATATGTGCACTGTATAGTTGCACTTTATTTGAATTTATGCTATTTTATGTTTATGGTCATATTGCACTTTAATGATACAGTGTTTATATTTACTTTCATATATGTTTTTATGCACAGGATAATCTTGTGCTTAAACCTAGAGCTGCATTTTATTTTTTGCATCCTTTTCATGAGGCTGAGTTAACACTAGCTGCGGCCGAGGCTCACAGCAGGGGGTTCGGTGCGTCCCTATTCTCCGTTTCAGGTGCGAATCAGGTCTGAATTTTTGCTTAAATTCGGACCTGAAACAGAGCCAAAGACGCACAAGACCCTTTTCCAGTGTGGACCATGGCCACACCAAAGGTGTGTGAACCGGCTCCATTAAGAGCAGGTCAATCTCTCCTGTCATGTGAACCCAGCCTGAAAGGAAAAGGGAAAACCAACCAACTGAATCGTATACTGTGATCCTCTCAATGTGGAAGGCAAAAACGTTGTCGTGGGACTTTCCAATCGTGTGTAAACAAGTCCGTCGCACAAAAATTCATGCATGCTCGGAATCAAGTACGAGCCGTAAGCGCTCGGTCTTGTAAAACTAGCGTTCATAATGGAGATATCACATTCGTCACACGGCAAATGATTAAATCTCTCAATGCAGCGCATTCTCTTCTTCTTTATAATGCTATAATAATTAAGTTGCTTTGCTCCTGATATTCACAGAGTTCTGACAAACTTATTTTTTATTATTTCTAGTGATCTCCAGAATAATATTTTTTTTGGTTGTTTTTTTCTCGTGATCGCCAGAATAATATTTTTTTATTTTTTTATTTTTTATAGTGACCTCCATATTTTTATTTTTTTCTCGTGATCTCCATAATAATTTTTGTTTTCGTTTTGTGTGTCAAGTTACCACAACACCATTATTATCTTGTATTTTTTAACCTCAAAGATACAACTATGTTGGTGTCCCTTGTTAATTTGAGATTGTATTTTTGAAATGTACCTGCCTACTCACAAACAAACTGTCCTTTTTTAAGTAAAACACATAGCCAAGTATTTGACAAAACCAAAAATTGAACTTTAATAGGGAACACAAGGTCATAACAAAATAAAGAGGAAGGCAACACTGGAGAAACAGTTGGAATTGGTGAAGCCTTTGTACCCCAGGGCATACATCAATTATTTGACTGTCAAAATTGGTAACCTGAGGAGTCCATTTAATAGGGAGCACAATACGGTCCAGGACTCTGAGAGATCAGGAGCAGCAGCAGATGACATATATGTCCAGAGGCTGTGGTCTTACAACAGCCTGCATTTTTTGCCAGACCACACCAAACCCAGGCCATCACTCTCAACACTTCCTTCCATGCTTCCTTCCATGCTGCTGTGGTGGGTGGGGTGGCTGTGGCGTTGGTGGTGTTGCTGGAGGTGGTGTAGGAGCATGGTCCAACTCACACAGGTGTTTGAGGTGTGAGTGTGCACCTTGTCCCCTTGTTTAGGGCCTTCAAAATAATTTCTCCACATATTGTGCGTTGACCCTCCTCCGTCTTTTCTAGTTTGCTGGCAGTGACACATCCAAATGCCCTGTGTACACCAGGGGTCGTGGTAATTGCCTCAGTAGCCTGTTTTAGAAAAGCAGCCACGGACTCCTCCAGGTTCCTTGCCTTCCTGGTCCTTTTGGTTGGAGGGCGGAGGGGAGGAACCTGGGATTCGGTTAGGCTGCTTGCCACAGCCTCCTCCTGGCTGAGACTTTCCTGTGTATGAAAATGGTACATTGTTTTAGGTTTTTGGTCATCAATCACACACAATTTTGAGCTCTTGACTGTTGCAAATTGAATGTTAACAAATAGAAAAGACTATCATTCTGACCCCAGCATTTTTCATTCTTGCCCCAATCATTTTTGGCTACTACTGTCTATTGATATGTAAACCACTTTGTTAAATCAGAAATTAGTGATCAATAACATCTAGTTAACATCATTCAATTTTTGACAAGAAATATCTTCAACAATGCTATACCTGGGTCAAGCTGGGCTCCTCCACATCTTCTTCCTAGGCACATTTACCTGTGGCAGGTGTACGATATGTAGGTATATGAATACCACAAAAAATGTGATATTACCAAATGGCATAGCGTTTAACCACTTCAGCCCCGGACCATTTGGCAGCCAAAGGACCAGAGGTCTTTTTTCAATTTCGCACTGCACTACTTTAACTGGTAATTGCGCGGTCATGCAATTTTGTAACCAAACGAAATTTGCGTCCTTTTCTTCCCACAAATAGAGCTTTCTTTTGATGGTATTTGATTGCCTCTGTGATTTTTATTTTTTGCGATATAAACGGAAAAAGAGCGAAAATTTTGAAAAAAAAAGAGATTTTCTACTTTTTGTTATAAAAAAAATCTAATAAACTCAATTTTAGTCAAACATTTGGGCCAAAATGTATTCAGCCACATGTCTTTAGTAAAAAAAATGCCAATAAGCGTATATTTATTGGTTTGCGCAAAAGTTATAGCGTCTACAAACTAGAGTACATTTTCTGGAATTTACACCGCTTTTAATTTATGACTGCCTATTTCATTTCTTGAGGTGCTAAAATGGCAGAGAAGTACAAAACCCCCCAAATGACCCCATTTTGGAAAGTAGACACCCCAAGCTATTTGCTGAGAGGCATGTTGAGCCCATTGAATATTTTTTTTTTTAGTCCCAAGTGATTGAATAAAGACAAAAATAAAAAAGATTTTTTTTTTTTTTCAAAAAGTTGTCACTAAATGATATATTGCTCACACATGCCATAGTTATATGTGGAATTGCACCCCAAAATACATTTTGCTGCTTCTCCTGAGTATGGGGATACCACATGTGTGGGACTTTTTGGGAGCCTAGCCGCGTACGGGGCCCCGAAACCCAAGCACCGCCTTCAGGATTTCTAAGGGTGCAAATTTTTGATTTCACTCCTCACTACCTATCACCGTTTCGAAGGCCATAAAATGCCAAAATAGCACAAAACCCCCCCAAATGACCCCATTTTGGAAAGTAGACACCCCAAGCTATTTGTTGAGAGGCATGGTGAGTATTTTACAGCTCTCATTTGTTTTTGAAAATGAAGAAAGTAAAGAAAAAAACATTTTTTTTTTCTTTTTTTCAATTTTCAAAACTTTGTGACAAAAAGCGAGATCTGCAAAATACTCACCATACCTCTCAGCAAATAGCTTGGGGTGTCTGCTTTCCAAAATGGGGTCAGTTTGGGGGTTTTTATGCCATCTGGGCATTCCATGGCCTCCGAAACTGTGATTGGCAGTGAGAAGTGAAATAAAAAAATTACACCCTTAGAAAGCCTGAAGGCGGTGATTGGTTTTTGGGGTTCCGTACGCAGCTAGGCTCCCAAAAAGTCCCACACATGTGGTATCCCCGTACTCAGGAGAAGCAACAGAATGTATTTTGGGGTGTATTTCCACATATGCCCATGACATGTTTGAGCAATATATCATTTAGTGACAACTTTTTGTAAAAAAATATATATATATTTTTTTTTTCATTATTCAATCTCTTGGGACAAAAAAAAAAAATATTTAATGGGCTCAACATTGCTCTCATCAAATAGCTTGGGGTGTCTACTTTCCAAAATGGGGTCATTTGGGGGGGTTTGAACTGTCCTGGCATTTTATGCACAACATTTAGAAGCCTATGTCACACGTCACCCACTCTTCTAACCACTTGTAGACAAAGCCCTTTCTGACACTTTTTGTTTACATGAAAACATATTTTTTTTTTGCAAGAAAATTACGTTGAACCCCCAAACACTATATATAATGTTAAAGCAAAGGCCCTACAGATTAAAATGGTGGGTGTTGCATTTTTTTTTCCACACAGTATTTGCGCAGCGATTTTTCAAACGCATTTTTTGTGGAAAAAATACACTTTTTTTTATTTTAATGTACTAAAACACACTATATTGCTCAAATTTTTGATGAAATAAAAAATATGATCTTAGGCCGAGTACATGGATACCAAACACGACATGCTTTAAAATTGCGCACAAACACGCAGTGGCGACAAACTACATACATTTTTAAAAGCCTTTAAAAGCCTTTACATGATACCACATTAGATTCACGGAGGAGGTCTACTGCTAAAATTACTGCCCTCGATCTGACCTTCGCGGTGATACCTCACATGCATGGTGCAATTGCTGTTTACATATGACGCCAGACCAACGTTTGTGTACGCCTTTGCGCAAGAGAAGGGGGGGCAGGGGTGCTTTTTTTTTTTTTTTGGTTTTTTTTTTATTTATTTAGCTTTTTTATTTTATTTTTAAAAACTGTTCCTTCCATTTTTTTTCTTTGTTATGATTTTTATTGTTATCTCAGGGAATGTAAATATCCCCTATGATAGCAATAGGCAGTGACAGGTACTCTTTTTTTGAAAAAATTGGGGTCTATTAGACCCTAGATCTTTCCTCTGCCCTCAAAGCATCTGACCACACCAAGATTGGTGTGATAAAATGCTTTCCCAATTTCCCAATGGCGCGGTCTAGAGGCTAATTACCCGCTAGAATTGCTTTTACATGAAAGCCGATCACTGGCTGAAAAGAATGATACCAAGATGATACCTAAACCTGCAGGCATCATTCTGGTATAACCATTCAAAGTCCAGCAACATACTGGACATATATTGTAATCTTTTTTTTTTCATGCAGCCTTTTGGCTGAACGAAAAAAAGAGATTGATTGGTGGGTATGCCCACCATTAGAATACCTCCCTTCATCCACCCACTTCTAATGATGGGCATACATGCACCATTTATATATGCCGATGCATGGGGGCATCCTCCCGCAAAAGTTATGCCGTGTACACACGGTCGGAATTTCGACCGTATGTACGTGGCATTAGGAGCCAATCGCTCCTCCCCCCCCCCTGCTGCCCCCATGCTTCGGCATATATGCTCTTTTTTTTAACTGTGGTGGTGAAATCACCTCCTACAGCGTTGGAGTCGCGGCTTTATGTATCGTGGGAGCAAACGCTGTTGCTGTCAAGATAAATAAATCCGCGTTGCAACTGAATGGCGCACCTGAAAACAAAAAAATGCTTAACACTAAAACACAGTAAACAAAATTACATACCTGAAAAGCAAGCATGATAAAACATGATAAAACATAATAAAACATTGCAGAATAGAATGGAGTAAAAAAAGAGCAACAATAGAGAGAGAATAGAGTGAGAGAGAGAACAATAAAACGACAACTATTTTTATTTTTTTTATTTTTTTGAGATTCACAGGTAAAAAAGCTCCTGACTGAAGCGACTGAATCAAAACGCTACCACAAAAAAAATGTTAGCGATCGCAGGGATCAGGCCTGACTCTGCGAACGCTGCAGTTATGTGTGCTTAGTGTTTTGTAAGTGACAGTGATCGATCGATACTGCACTTGGGTGGGCTGGGCTGGGCGGAGGGGGAAAACGCAGGTGCTAGCAGGTATCTGGGCTGATCCCGCTAACAATGCGTTTTTTTTTGGAACCCTAAACTGCTGGGACGCTAGTATAGATCTGATCAGATCAGATATTGATCTGTTCAGATACTGTGCCACTAAGGGAGGTGTATGCTTTGTGCGTGGGTGTTTGCGGTACTGGCACTAACCTGGGGCGACGCAGACCTTATTTGACCCTAAAACCTAATTGATATCACCCGCCGGGCGATCAGGGGGTTAAACCGTTATTGGGTAATAAATGGCGGGTGCCCTGACAGTATAAAAAACAAGCTAACTAACCAGCGTCACCCGTAACAGTAATACAAAAAAAAACTGGTTACCTAGCGACACTAATGCAGCGATCAGAAAAACGATCGCTTAGTGACACTGGCAAAAGGGGGTGAAAGGGTTAACTAGGGGCAATCAGGGGTTAAAACCTTTATTAGGTAATATATGGGGGTACCTGACGCTATATAAAAACCTGACGGGGAACCTAAATAACGAAATAACTAACTGGCTAACCAGCGTCACCAGTGACAGTTATACAGTGATCACTGGTGAAAGGGTTTAAGGACAACAGTCTGTCAACAGACAATCCCCTGTCAACAATTGTACCATGTGTACGAGGCTTTAAGCTCTCACTCTCTCATACTGGTCATTGGAAGTTCAACATGGCACCTCATGGCAAAGAACTCTCTGAGGATCTGAAAAAAAGAATTGTTGCTCTACATAAAGATGGCCTAGGCTATAAGAAGGTTGCCAAGACCCTGAAACTGAGCTGCAGCACATTGGCCGAGACTATACAGCGATTTAAACAGACAGGTTCCACTCAGAACAGGCCTTGCCATGGTCGACCAAAGAAGCACATGTTAAGCTCCATATACAGAGGTTATCTTTGAGAAATAGACGTATGAGTGCTGCCAGCATTGCTGCAGAGATTGAAGGAGTGGGGGTCTGCCTGTCACTGCTCAGACCATACCCTTTGGCACAATTTGGACATTTTCTCTTAGGGGTGTACTCTCTTTTGTTGCCAGTGGTTTAGATATTAATGGCTGTGTGTTGAGGTATTTTGAGGGGACAGCAAATTTACACTGTTATACAAGCTGTACACTCACTACTTTACATTGTAGCAAAGTGTAATTTCTTCAGTGTTGTCACATGAAAAGATATAATAAAATATTTCCATCAATGTGAGGGATGTACTAATTTTTGTGAGATACTGTATGTCCTTCAGGGTGGGACATAAGCCCCCATACCCATTTTAAGGCCAATAACTAGAATATAAGCCAGCCAATTGGGGACTTATAGAGTTTGTAACACATGTATTTTCTTTTTGTATTTTGTTTGTTATGTCTTTGCAAAACAGATTTGTTTTAGAGCAAGTTTTTTGTACTTTTTTTTTGGGGGGGGGGGTGTTTTTCACTGAAATATTTTTGATGTTGTCAATGTTTGTTGTTTGTAGGTTGTTAATTTCACTTTGATTTAATTGGCTGTGCTGCATTATTGCATTTAAACTCTTCCTCAAGCTGTTGCGACTACTAAATGTTTAAATCCTTAAAATCTGCAAAAAAACTAATAGTGTGTATGGGGCTTTAGACGATTAGATTTTCTGCAGATTTTTGTCTTCAGATTTACCAAAATATGTAGTGCCAGGGCCTGCCTGACTGCATACAAATTGAAACTCTTAAGGTTTGACCTCAAATTATATGTTTTTTGTAAATCTGAAGACAAAAATCTGCAGAAAATCTAATAGTGTGTATGGGGTCTAAAGCCTCCTACACACGATGTGATTGTTGGCTAACGGATCGACTGCTTTTTGTCTTAAGGGCGGGTGCCAGGATCTTGTTTTTCATATTAACGGTACACAACTGTCGTGCAACAAACACGAATGTAGTGATGTACTACGAGTAATTTCAGCTCTTGAGCTCCACTCTTTGGGCCCCTTCTGCTAATTTCGTATTTGGTGAGCATTGTTTCATAGTATGCGTCCTTGTACTTTCGACTTTTGTGTGACGGATTGTTGTCCGCCAAAAATTTACTAGCCTACCATCCAACATCTGTTGTCCGAGAGTTGGACAACAATTTTCAAAAGGAGCGTACTAACGGTCAGATTTTAGGACAACAGTCCCCTGCCAACAAACGCATCGTGTGTATGAAGCTTAAGTTGTCACTAAACATTTGCAACCAATTCATTCTTTATTTCTTTCTGTCCCATTCCATTCAATGAATGTGCAGTCTTTGCTTTGTCTTGGAAAATCAGGACTCAACAAACTTAGAAATTTCACACACACGGTACGATTGTTGGCAAACCGGTGTCTGATTTTTGTCAAAAGGGCGTGTGCCAGGATCTTGTCTGCATACTAATGGTACACAATTGTCGTGCAACAAATACGAACGTAGTGACGTACTACGAGGAATTTCAGCTCTTGAGCGCCACCCTTTGGGCCCCTTCTGCTAATTTTGTGTTTGGTGAGCATTGATTCTGAGCATGCGTGTTTGTACTTTCAACTTTTGTGTGACGGATTTGTGTACTGACCATACAATAATCTGATGTCAAACCGTTGTCCACCGAAAGTTTACTAGCCTGTCATCCAACATTTGTTGGTCGAAAGTTGGACAACAATTGTCAAAAGGAGCGTACTGACAGTAAGATTTTAGGACAACAGTCTGTCAAATGAAAATCCCCTGCCAACAATTGTACCGTGTGTATGAGGCTTAAGGATGAGCAAAGTAATTTCTGCAACATTGGTTTTGCCACAAAGTTACTGATTTCTGCAAGTTCTGTAACTTTTGCCTATTGAGCTGCTTGGGTGAAATGAGCTTAAAAAAATTTTTTTTTTTAAGGCTATGGCATTTAGATTAGCTTATTTTATTTAGTGTTCTTTGAATTTTCGATTTTCCTTTTTAATTGTGTGTTTTTGTGCAGTGCCATTTTTTTATTTTACTTTTTGCTTTCTGCTGTTTACTTTCTGTAAAAAAAAATATAAAACAATGTGGCTAATGAGGCTTACTTGAATATGTAACAATGGTGGAAAAATAACCATATTTGACATAAAAAATTATTTTGGCTTGAAAAAAACAATTATAATAAAAATTCAGTGGCCTCCCACACTGGCTTTCCTTTTTATGATAAAGAGCCAGTTCTTTCTGTCAGATGTACCAAAATTAGGTCAATACATGCAAAACAAGCAGAGAATGAATGACACTAAGAGAAGACTCCCTACTATCTATGACATGTGTAGACAATTATAATTTGGTTGATTCATTGAGCAAGAAATACTCTGGAGAATTTCATGGAAATGATCTTGTCGGTTTGAGAGAAAGATGAACAGCTTGTTACATATATATTTATATATCATTGTTTTATTTCTCATGTACATTATCTACATGATTATATGTGCACACAATTTAGTTTACCTTACATATTATTTTTAAATAGGTCAGGGTTCTATTGAAGAATTATTGCCAAGGTTCAAATTTTTTTACCAAATAGCCTATTGTTCCTATGTACTGTAGCCTTGCTAAAAAGAAAGTGGCCATAGTAAAAGACTGAAAGCTAAACCAACCAGCAACAGAGGATTTTGGCATTGCCTGTAATATTTGCATATTTTACTCTTGTTTTTCACAATGGTGTGAAGTGGTATAAAAATTCCCAAAAGATGGTCAAAGCTGTAATTTTCAGCCAATGATTAGGCATTTCTACACTTTCTCAACACATGCTAGACTCTTGTGACTTGTAAGCTTCAAGATAGCCAGCACATTTTTGAAACGGCTTGTAATTATTGGGCTTTGTATGGATCCTTCTTGCTTGGCTGAGAAATAAGTATGGTGTCTATGTAGTGAAAAAGACACTCATAAACAATCTCTATTATGGGTGGAAAAACTATTGGCTGTTTTAACAGTAGCACCAGGAAAATGATGTCTAGCTTAGTATGTGTGGGTCATAGACTATTGGATGGTTGGATTGTTTGTAAATGTTTGACTATAAGGGATGAGCTTTGGGTTTGAGTTGAATATGAGTTCAATCCGAACCCAGCCTTTTCGCAGTTCGGCAAAGAAAAATAGACAAGAGATAATGTGCCACTGTCTAAGTTTAGTTGGTAAAAATACCATAAAGGAGTGAATTGATAGGTAATGCATTCACATCTAAAGTGCTTGGGTATTACATAACAATAAGTAGTCATCAGGATGTCCAGCAGGAGACTGTCTACCCCAGTACCTTCAATGGGCATGGGCACTCAGCAAAAGAAAAAAGAAAAAGCGCAGTGCAACATTTATGTGTAATATACGTGATAAATTCAATATGTATTGTACTCACATCTGAACCACTTGAGTACTGCAGAACAATATGTACTCAGCAGGAAGTCCAGCAGGGGGCTGTCTTTCCAGTACCTTCAATGGGCATGGGTACTTAGCAAGATAAACAAAAAAGAAGGCAAAAACGGAGAGCACCACTCTCAGTGTAGCATTTATTTGTAATGAAAGTAGCAAATTATAAACAGTTTTGCCCTCACATGTATTTAGCTGATACATGCATTCTCATAAAAAACAGCAGGTGGCATACTACTTAATCCCCCTGGATGGCAGCATAGAGCTGGGATGGTAAAACCTCTATTATCAAGCCTCACAGGAAGTGATGCTGGAGAGCCAGGAATTTTTTATTTATTTGTATGTGGTTGAAAGCCACAGTGGACCGCAAGGAGGAAGCAAGTAGAGGCCGGAAATGACTGGGATGGCTACACATTTTGGGGTGGAGTCCCCTTTTCTCAAGCCAAGCCCACTGATAGAAAAGTACTTAGTGGGCTTGGCTTGAGAAAGGGGACTCTGTATTTGAAGACCACTGCAGCCTCCAACCACATACAAACAATCCACTCCACTTGTTTCCTGGCTCCCCCTGCATCACCCATGGGCAGCACCCATGGACAATGCAGCAATGCACACAGAACCATGACACATATAGACCTGAACATCAATGACATGCACAGGGTGTGCTCCCAACTGGAAGCCAAAAGAAGCATTGGACAGAGGAAGGCAGGAGAGAGTCATTAATAACAGCTGAAAAATAAGACTAATGCCACATACACACAGTCGGACTTTCTGACAACAAGCTCACATCCAACATTTCCCGTCGGAAAATCCGACCGTGTGTACGCGGCATAAGGTCCAGCAAGGAAAAGTACCAGTTTAATGGTGCTTAATGTAAGTAGCTAAGTTATGTAGATAGTTTACGACTACTTTAAAGTGTTCAAATATTTTTTTTTTTTTTTACCCAAGAACAGTTACAGTGCCTTGAAAAAGTTTTCATACCCCTTGACATTTTCCAAATGTTGTCATGTTACAACCAAAAACATAAATGTATTATTTTGGGATTTTATGTGATAGACCAATACAAAGTGGCACATAATTGTGAAGTGGAAGGAAAATGATAAAAGGTTTTCAATTTTTTTTACAAATAACTATCTGAAAAGTGTGGCGTGCATTTGTATTCAGCCCCCTATACTCTGATACCCCTAACTAAAATCTAGTGGAACCAATTGTCTTCAGCAGTCACCTAATTAGTAAATAGAGTCCCGCTGTGTTTTATTTATTCTCAGTATACATACAGCTGTTCTGTGAAGCCCTCAGAGGTTTTTAAGAGAACCTTCATAAACAAACAGGATCAGGGAGGCCAAGGAACACACCAGACAGGTCAGGTATAAAGTTGTGGAGAAGTTCAAAGCAGGGTTAGGTTGTAAAAAAATATCCTAAGCAATGAACCTCTCACGGAGCACTGTTCAACCCATCATCCGAAAATGGAAAGAGTATGGCACAACTGCAAACCATGGCCGTCCACCTAAACTGACAGGCCGGGCAAGGAGAGCATTAATCAGAGAAGCAGCCAAGAGGCCCATGGTAACTCTGAAGGAGCTGCAGAGATCCACAGCTCTGGTGGGAGAATCTGTCCACAGGACAACTATTAGTCGTGCTCTCCACAAATCTGGCCTTTATGGAAGAGTGGCAAGAAAAAAAGCCATTGTTGAAGAAAGCCATAAGAAGTCCTGTTTGTAGTTTGTGAGAAGCCATGTGGGGGACACAGCAAACATGTGGAAGATGGTGCTCTGGTTAGAAGAGACCAAAATTTAACTTTTTGGCTTAAAATCAAAACGCTATGTGTGGCGGAAAACTAACACTGCACATCACCCTGAACACGCCATCCCCGCGGTGAAACATGGTGTTGGCAGCATCATGTTGTGGGGATGCTTTTCTTCAGTAGGGACAGGAAAGCTGGTCAGAGTTGATGGGAAGATGGATGGAGCCAAATACGGCGCAATTTTAGAAGGAAACCTGTTAGAGTCTGTAAAAGGTGGAGGTTCACTTTCCAGCAGGACAACAAACCTATCCAGAGCTGCAATGGAATGGTTTAGATCAAAGCATATTTATGCGTTAGAATGGCCCAGTCAAAGTCCAGACCTAAATCCAATTGAGAATCTGTGGCAAGACATGAACATTGCCATCCAATCTGACAGAACTTGAGCTATTTTGCTAAGAAGAATGTTCAAAAATTTCACTCTCTAGATATGCAAAGCTGGTAGAGACATCCCCAAAAAGACTTGCAGCTGTAGTTGCAGTGAAAGGTGATTCTACAAAGTATTGACTTGGGGGGCTGAATACAAATGCACACACCACTATTCACATATTTGTTTGTAAAAAAATTGGAAAACCATTTATCATTTGCTTCCACTTCACAATTATGTGCCACTTTGTGTTGGTCTATCACATAAAATCCTAATAAAATACATTTACGTTTTTGGTTGTAACATGACAAAATGTGGAAAATTTCAAGGAGTGTGAATACTTTTTCAAGGCACTTTACCACATCAAGTGCCTGAATTACCTTTAGTGACTTTAACCACTTGCCGACCGGCGCACGACGATATACGTCGACAGAATGGCACGTACAGGCAGGAGGGCGTATATATACGTCCCTCCTTTAGCCTGTCCGTGCCATCGGGAGCGCGCCGGGAGCGGCGCGCTCCCGCGCCGGTCGGGACCCCCGTGAGTCCGGCCGCGGTCCCCGCGGACTCGATCGCCGCGGGGACTCCCGCGATCGTCTCACGGAGCGGCTAAACGGGGAGATGCCGAGATAAACAGCATCTCCCCGTTCTGCCTAGCAACTAGTGACGCCGATCTCTGCTCCCTGTGATTGGAGCAGAGATCAGCATTCACTAGCTGACAGCCACGCCCCCCACAGTAAAAAAAAAACACCCCTAGGCCTACTTAACCCCTACACTGCCACCTTGTGGTTAACTCCTAAACTGCCAGTGTCATTTATACAGAAATCAATGCATTTAAATGCATTAATTGCTGTAAAAATGACAATGGTCCCAAAAATGTGTCAAAAATGTCCGATGTGTCCGCCATAATGTCGCAGTCACAAAAAAAATCGCAGATCTCCGCCATTAATAATAAAAAAAAAATTATTAATAAAAATGCTATAAAACGATCCCCTATCTTGTAAACGCTATAACTTCTGCGCAAACCGATCAATAATCGCTTATTGCGATTTTTTTTACCAAAAATATGTAGAAGAATACGTATCGGCCTAAACTGAGGAAAAAAAATGTTTTTTTATATATTTTTTTGGGGGATATTTATTATAGCAAAAAATAAAAAATAATGCATTTTTTTCAAAATTGTCGCTCTATTTTTGTTTATAGCGCAAAAAATAAAAACCGCAGGGGGCGATCAAATACCACCAAAAGAAAGCTCTATTTGTGGGAAAAAAAGGACGTCAATTTTGTTTGGGAGCCACGTCGCACGACCGCGCAATTGTCAGTTAAAGCGACGCAGTGCCGAATCGCAAAAAGGGGCCTGGTCCTTTGGCTGCAAATTGGTCCGGTCTGAAAGTGGTTAAAAAGTACTTCTTAGCATGTGAAGTTACACTCTGGCACAGTTTGTCCATAAGGCCTCAACTTTCCTCACTTCTTGTATAAGCCACACGCCCTGTGACCAATTGCCAAGTCCCGACTACCAATTATCTTACTATTTATTGAGAGTGACTTGACTGATTGCTAATAATCCTTCAATGTCTGATGATAGATGTGGTCTGTCTCAAAAGAAGGCTGATTTCCAGTGACAGCTAGTACTCCATTTTTTCGGAGGGGGCAGTGGGTGGGTGGTCGGTTGGTCGCACCTCCCCCGTTGCTCATTCAACAGACCACTAGCCCCATCTAGATCATGGCCAGTGCGTCCTGCTCGTCAGCTTTACCCAGCGTCTCCTCCTACTCAGCTTCCCCTGTGAACCAGGCCTTAAAGACTACCACAAATCTTTAAGCCCCCGTATACACGGTCGGAAAATCGGACCAGAAAATCCGTTGGATCTTTTCCGACGGACTTTGTCCGAAACTGGTGTTGCATACACACGGTCGGACAAGGTTATCGGAAAATCTGATCATTCTGAACATGATGACGTTTGTTCGTAATGACGGGACTACGTTCACGTTAGTAGCCAATAGCTTTGGTCTCGTAATTTGATCTGAGCATGCATTGCACTTTGTCCGTCCGAATTCTCGACACACGATTGGAAAAAGTCAGATAGGATTTTGTTGTCGGAAAATTTGAGATCCTGCTCTCAAATTTTTTCCGTTGGAATTTCCGACAGAAAAAGTCCGATAGAGCCCATACACGGTCGGATTTTCCGACAACATAATCCGATCAGACTTTTCCCATCGGATTTTCCAACCGTGTGTACGGGGCATAATAATTAATTATAATTAAAGTGGTTATTAACACAGTATGCTGACGTCAGCTGGGGAGGAGGGGAGGAGAGGAGAGAGAGCAGAGGAGTCATGTGAGCGCCGGGAGATGCTCTAATTTAGGTAAAGATCAACAGCTTTTTTATATAACACAGGCACAGGGACACATAACGTTATGTTACAGAGTGGATGGGAGTTTTTGTTGTAGTTATGATAGCAGCAGAAGGGGAGGGGCAGGCACTGACACAGAACAGACAGGTGGGGGGGGGCAAATAAAGATAGAGCAGGGCTGCAGATGATGGAGGCACGTAAACTGACCACGGTGTCAGGCTCAGCAGACATGATAAACCACGGTCAGTTTACAGGGGGGAGGGCAGAACAAGGCAGGATCAGCCAGGTTTTTTAGGTGATAGAAGAGGCCAAATTACACAGTAATTACACAATAACACTGTGCTGTTAGTCATGCTTTAAGGGAACAGGATCTGTGAGTTTTTTTTTAGGGTAACAAACACTTTAAGTAACACCCAGAGTTTAGGGCTCAGGGTTAGGTAACGTCCAGAGTTCACGATTAACTGCTCAGTGACCGTCGCCTGTCAATTGATGGCCAGGCGGTGCATCTCTCGCGGCAGGAGGGTGTCATATGACTTCCTCCCCTTTCCGACCCTCCTGGGAGAGTGTGCGCGCTGCCGGCAGCGCGCGCCCGCCTGCCGTGTCACTGGGCACCCGATGCGCGTGCCCGGCGGCCGCGATGTCCGCTGGGCACCTGCGATTGCCCGGTAACACAGCAGGACCGTGGATCTGTGTGTGTAAACACACAGATCCACGGTCCTGTCAGAGGAGACTGATGGTGTGTTTTCAGTACAGAGAAACACTGATCGGTCTCCTCCCCTTGTAAATTCCCTCCCCCTACAATTAGAATCACTCCCAGGGAACATATTAACCCCTTCAGCGCCCCCTAGTGTTAACCCCTTCCCTGCCAGTCACATTTATACCGTAATCAATGCATTTTTATAGCACCGATCGCTGTTTAAATGGTAATGGTCCCAAAAATGTGTCCGATATGTCCGCCGCAATATCACAGTCACTATCCTCTATTTTGTAGGCGCTATAACTAAAATATACGGTTATTGCGATTTTTTTTTACCAAAAATATGTAGAAGAATACATATCGGCCAAAACTGAGGAAAAAAAAGTTTTTTTATATATTTTTTTGGGGATATTTAGTATAGCAAAAAGTAAAAAATATAGATTTTTTTTTAAACTTGCCCCTCTTCTTTTGTTTATAGAGCAAAAAATAAAAACCGCAGAGGTGATCAAATACCACCAAAAGAAAGCTCTATTTGTGGGGGAAAATTATAACAATTTCATCTGGGTACAATGTTGTATGACCGCGCAATTGTCATTCAAAGTGTGACAGCGCTGAAAGCTGAAAAATGGCTTGGTCAGGAAGGGGGTGAAAATGCACTGTATTGAAGGTGGTTAAGCAATGTGCAGAGTTCAGGCATCAGGATTAAAACTGATATGAACCCCAAAAACAAACCAAATTAATAATAATTTCTGCTCCCCAATTCTTAGATGTGTTGGTTGCATTATTTTTCTCTTTCTTTATGCTTTTTCCTTTATTTTCACCTGGTGATTTAACTAGTAAGTGTGCTATTTTTCAACTTACTTTAAGGCTCCATGCACACTGGAGCTCATAAACAGACGTTTTTTTGGAGTTTGGGCATTTTTTTAACAGCCCATAAACTCCACTCTATGTTATCCTATGTGTCCATGTACTCATGGAAGTTTTTTAGCTTTTATCAGCAGTGGAGTTTATGGGCTGTTCTCTGAACGCCATAATAATCGCGTTCAAAGTGCCATTTTTCTGACCACAAATAAATCTAATAAACGTTGATAAACACGTGTTAATTAGCGTTCAGCGTTCTACTTTTTTAATGCATTGTGGGAGTTTGGGAATGCATTGTGGGATTTTTGGAGTGTCCTCTGTGTATTTTTATTAAAAACACCCAAAAAACGCTAACGCTAAAAAAACGATCATAAACGGTAGTACAAAACACTGTTAAAAGCAGGTTTTTTAACCAGCGTTTTCTGCCAGCAATCTAGCGTCTAGAAAAAGCTTTTTTGAGCTCCAGTGTGCATGGAGCCTTACACACTAAGCTGCCCAGATAAAGTAGTAGTTAGAGGGCTGAGACAAACCAACACTGACAGGGGTGATTACAATGACCAGCCTTTATTCATTTAGGTAAAATCTTTATACCAAAAGGGAAAAAAATGCTGTTACTGCTTATAAAGTGGTAGTTGGTAGGGATAGGCGAACGGTTTGGCCCGAGCATAAGTTCGGGCCGAATTTTGGTTGTTCGGGTGTTCTGCAAAACACTGAACAATATGAGGTGTTTGGGGCAAATTCGAAAGCCACCGGAACATCGTTAAAGTCTATGGGACATTAACATGAAAAATCAAAAGTGTTCATTTTAAAGGCTTATATGCAAGTTATTGTCATAAAAAGTGTTTGGGGACCGGGTCCTGCCCCAGGGGACATGTATTAATGCAAAAAAAAGTTTTAAAAACTGTAGTTTTTTCGGGAGCAGTGATTTTAATAATGCTTAAAGTGAAACAATAAAAGTGAAATATTCCTTTAAATTTTGTACCTGGGAGGTGTCTATAGTATGCCTGTAAAGGGGCGCATGTTTCCCGAGTTTAGAATAGTCCCTGCACAAAATGACATTTCTAATTGAAAAAATAATAATTTAAAAGTACCACAATGAATTGTCGGTCCCGGCAAAGTCAGTGAAAAAAATGGGATGGGATTCTCCCAGTCCATTACCAGGCCCTTTGGGTCTGGCATGAATATTAAGGGGAACCCCGCCAAAATAAAAAAAAAAATGGCGTGGGGGTCCCCCTCAAAATCCATACCAGACCATTCAGGACAGGTATGGATTTTAAGGGGAACCCCACGCCAAAATTTAAAAAAAAATGGCGTGGGGGTCCCCCCAAAAATCCATACCAGACCCTTATCCGAGCATGCAGCCTGGCAGGCCGCAGGAAAAGAGGGGGGATGAGAGAGCGCCCCCCTCCTGAACCGTACCAGGCCACATGCCCTCAAAAAAGCCCATTCATCTTCTCTCGCTCCGCCGATGGACTAAAAAAAACTAAAACACAGCCGCGACCGACCCGCCTTCATGGGAGGCACTCACTGTATGACACGTCCTCGCATGTGACAGTTCTTTTGTAATTGAGGTCGGGGCCACACGGTGACGTTCCCAGGTGACCCCATCCCCCACTGACCAACAGGGACTTCCCTATGGCTTTTCCGTGGCTCTGCCTTTAGTAAATATCCCCCATAGTGTAAACATTGCCGTGTGCAGCCTCCAAACCAAGACACACCGTGTTAGCGTAAATCCAAAATGACAAGGCTGGTGCATGCTTAGCAACATGGAAAGCCACACACACACAGATCTTTCTAGTGGTAGCACATTTGATGGATGCTTCTGCAGTATGACTTAAGTTGTAGATGGCACACTTCAATGCTCTACGGTGCCTGGCTCCCTGGAATGAATCTGGGGATGCCCGTTTCCCAGGGATAGACCCGTCACAAGAATGGTAGCATGAACGAATGGATACAGAAGCAACTGGATACTGGAGCAGCAAGATACTGTAACAACAGGATACTGGAAACGTCCTCTCTAGATATCTCAACATGGCAGTGCAGCACAGGAAATCAGTCGCAACTGGATACTGGAGCAGCAAGATACTGTAACAACAGGATACTGGAAACGTCCTCTCTAGATATCTCAACATGGCAGTGCAGCACAGGAAATCAGTCGTGGCTGGGTACAGCAACCAATAGCACACTTTGTAACAGAAGCAAAGGAACAACACACATATCCCTGAACAGCAAAGCCACCATGTGCTCCCTGCAGCTCTCTCACTAGGTAGTAGTCCTCTGCCCTCTGGGTCCTGGCCACTCTGCCAGCTACAGCAGCCACCTGAGGCCTCTCCAAGCCATGTACCTGGGCTCACAACAACATTGTCTAAGCTACCTCAGTCCCTCCAGGGGTTCCGACTCACTCTCTCGCCCAGTTCTAAGAGCACTTGACAGGCTTAGCTCTCCTTGGCCTTGGTGACCAATCACAAGTCCTCCTTGCCTGTGGGGCAACCAATCCTGGGCCCCCTCTGTACTGCCCCCCCCCCCCCTGAGCTGTCAATCAAAGCAAGAGGAAGAGATGAGCACTGAGGCCACATGGCTTAAATAGGCTGCCAGCGGGCGCCACACTTGTATTCTCTTATTACCTGTGGCATCATTGGGATAAAAAATATTGAGGATTTTTTTGCAAAATGGACTCAGAAAGCAATAAAGTGATAACAGTTTTTGTAACTTTGCCCCACTACAGTGCTGCTTAAATATTGAACAATTTAAAACGATTTAGTAAAAATGAACACTCGCTGTAATGTTGTTGTGTATTTAGTTTAGATCCAACAATGACAAATTATGTAGTCTGGCATTATTATTTAGTTGGATGTAAAAACTCCTCACTTGCACATCTAAATCTACAGTATTTCTACTATACAGCCAAGACTGACAGTTTTTGGTTATAATATTTTGTTTATTTGTGAATTAGATGTAGTATGTCTTTTTTTTTCTTAACAAGATGCGCTTAATTGTTTTATGCTAATTTATATCCATAAATCTAATTTATCAAGTGAGGACATATGTCATATGGCACACACTTTATTAGTGACTTTGACTTTTTTTTTTTTTGTTGCTGTCTTTTCCATCTGATTAGCAGATGTTATGAAGCTCAGCAAAGTAATTGGATAATTTTTTTCTGTTACAGACATAAATGACATTATGTTGAGTATGCCTCACTGCATCCACGGATCAAAGTGACCCAAATACAGGCTCAGTGTCCCAAAGCGCCTAGTTCTGTAAATTAGTGGGCATTAAAATTAAAAGACATGTACCCAGTTTTCTTACGTTACTTGCATTTAGATAAGTAAATATTTAACTGCTTGAAATAAATATACTATGTATTTATAATTAATAATATTCTTGAAAATATTGTTTTTCTATGTGCGTTTAAAGGTCAGTGCCTAACAGTGGCGGCTGATGCTCAAAATTTTTGGGGGGTGCAAACAAACAGAAAAATTCTGAAAAAAAAAAACATCAATTGCAGCCTCACTGTGCCCATCAACTGCAGTCACTGTGCCATCAAACGCAGCCACTGTGCCCATCACACGCAGCCACTGTGCCATCAATTGCAGCCACTGTGCCCATCACACGCAGCCATTGTGCCATCAAACGCCGCCACGGTGCCCATAAAATGCTTCCACTGTGCCCCATCAAATTCCGCCACAGTGCCCATCAAATGCCGCCCCTGTGCCCATCAAAATTTGCCACTTTGATCACCCCGCAAAATCAAACGCAGCCACTATGCCATCAAATGCAGCCACTGTGCTATCAAACGCCGCCACTGTGCCCATCAAACACAGCCACTGTGCCCATCAAAAGCAGTCACTATGCCATCGAATGCAGCCACTGTGCCATCAAATGCAGCCACTGTGCCCATCAAACACAGCCACTGTGCCCATCTATTGCAGCCATTGTGCCATCAAACGCCGCCACGGTGCCCATAAAATGCTGCCACTGTGCCCCATCAAATTCTGCCACTGTGCCCCATCAAATGCTGCCACTGCTCCCATCAAATTCCGCCACAGTGCCCATCAAATGCCGCCCCTGTGCCCATCAAAATTTGCCACTTTGATCACCCCGCAAAATCAGCGCAAAATTGAATGTGCATAAGAAACAAAATCAGCTGAACACTCAAATCAAATCCCAGCATAAAACATATAAAAGGCAGTGCAGCTCTGAAATAGAAAATAATAAAATATATGAATCTATAAAAGTTCATATGTGCAGGTGAGTTCCCAATGGGTGTTCACTTGTGATGCAAAATATTCATGCAGGTGACAACGTGTAGAACCTCCACCACTGATGACACTAGCCGCTCACCTCACAATCAGGTCAAATGCGCTTTCCCATACAGGGTCAATAACAGACTTTCCCTTCAGTCAAGATCACAGACAACACTAAAGCACTCCACTGCTCCTGATTTCCTCAAGGGGGTTGCCAGAACTCCACACAGATAGAAACATGGAATAAAAGGACAAATATAGTGCTCTCTGCATCCAACTAGATTTATTTCAATAAAAGAGTATCACTTACAAACAAGGCACTATACCCAAGTGACTGGTATGCAAGCGTTCTGTGTACTAAACACAATGGTGGCCGTGGGTGACATCACGTGATCCTTGCGTTCTGTATGTGTTACATCCTGTGGACGGGACTTTGTCAGCAGATATGGGATCGCGTCATACCACCCGCCTATTTGTATTGTCGACCAGTACGCAAATTAGAGAGTGCCTGGGAAGTGACATGGAAACAGTATGTAAAAATTCCTCGGATGTGAAACATCCTCTTCCGGTGTATTTCAAAGGACTCCTCCTTTGTTTATATGTAACCAAAGAGACGCCTTCCTGGTGGGCACTTTGCTACGGTGACTACACACTTAACCAGCAACTCCAGGAAGTGTATCGCCACACTTATTAACTGTTTATAGTGGAGGGGAGGGAATTTTATCAGGCAGCTTAGCCGTAGAGAATCATATTGGATATATGAGACTAGGGTGTCTGTGCCACTAGGTTTAAATGTGAAATTTGATCTTAATTGTTTTATATCTGATCGGTAGAATTTTATATTTGTATATTTATAATTATATTTTATCATGTATTTATTATGTATTCAATGTGTATATTTAGTGTTTTTGTGTGCGAGCGCAGTGACAGCCGCGGATGGTAAATTATTTATATTTTTATCTCATATGAGTTTAATCGGGTTATTCAGTTTCCTCAGTCACCCTTTACATCACAGTTTTCCCTTGACAATGGTGTCCTCTGCCCCATCGCATCAGCCACCCACAGTAGTGTCCCCTGTCTCCCCTTCACACCAACTTCCCCAGTAGTGTCATCTGCTCCCACCTTCACATCCCCCACAGCAATGTCCTCTGACCCCATTTTACCCGCCCCGTCACTCTCCTACATTTCTCGGGTACACAGAGTGGAGAGCAGGAGGCAGAGCAGCTCAAGAAAGTGGGAGACACAGCAGCTTTGGAAAAAAAGATGAAAAAAGTTTGAACACAGAGTTTTCTTTTTGTTTTTTTTTATAAATAGAAAGACAGTACAATAAATATTTCAGTATGTATTTTTAACTCCCGAATGAATTATTGTGTTATTGTGTTATTATTGTCTTATTTATTTTTTCGTTCTGGTTTAAATTATTAGAAAACTTGGATTATGATCACAGAGGATTATTTATATCACATATATAACAGTTTAAGTTGGGAACCTGTTTTTCACATTTCAGGTAGGGGCTTAACATTGAAATCAGAGTATACAATTTCATGACTGAAGACAAGGCTAGAGTTCAGCTTTAAGGAAAAGAGACATTCTTTCTAGGACAGTGAGGTGCACATTTTGGACACAGAGGACAACTGTTTTGCACATGAAGGAGGACATTTTTCAATCTGAAACAATCATCCCTGAGCCTTCAACACTATCTGTCTTCCATATATAATGCCAATTCAACATCTGACAACTGTGTTGGAGATTTTGAATATTTAAAATGGAATTGGATTGCCATGCCCCATTGGATGTGTATATATGTGCATGTATATATATTTATATATATTTATGGAGATGTATGTGCGGGGAGGTGTATATGATTTTAGCTGGTAGTTTGTTTCTGTTAAGGGTTAATTTAGCTAAGGGACTTTGGTCAGTTGGAATATGTAATCCAATTGACAGCTCCTTTTGTATACAGGTCGGCTGAAGGTGTGTTGTAGAACTGCCCGGTGTTGTTTACCTAAACTTAATATTCAAAGGACCAGGTGTAGTCCTTGCGGAGCCGAATTCATTAGCTAATAAAGGCTTTTGTACTCTCCCATGTTAACCAACTGGTTGTTCATCTCAAAGGGTGTTTGATATGCATCAGGATGGACACTCCAACCCAGCTATGATTGCGCATACTTAAGTCCCCTATTCACGAGAAGATCTCCTGTTTAGTTAAGTTACCTTCAAACGAATTAACTAAAGGGGAGGTGCTATTGATGGGAAATTAAGTTATAAGAAATTAACCATTCAGAGAGTTACCCCCGGGAGCCAATTAACATTGAGACTGGAGAAGGGGCATTTTTGGCATATAAATAAGTGTAGAGCTGGATGCTTCAGGCCCTCTCTGGATTCCCATACCAACGGATGGAAGTGTAATGTATTCTGTGTATCTCTAACCTTTCTCTAAACTTTAATCTTTCTCCTAGGACTTTAATATGTTTTGATAACCTTGTTGATCAGTGTATATCTGTTGTAAACCATGTGGCCTTAAATATCTCCTAAAGCCTAGATAACCCTGTACATGTACCAACACCTAAGTTTATGATAAGTTCTAAATTATTCTGACGTTTCTTTCCTGTATTAATAAATGTGATTGTTTATCTTTTTCGCACTGTTATCGTACGTTTATATTCTTATACAGACAAAGGTTTAATCATTTAATCACTTTAATCGCGTTATTCATTTTATCATTTTTGTATCTATAATCATTTAAGTTAAGCTAGAAATCCAGCTTTAACAGATGTTGCCCGTGTGTGAGGAGGCTTGACGTTTTGAGCGGATTGGCGATTTTATATGTGGGGAACTACAAAAAAAAAAAAAAGAAAAGGTAAGCCTTGTTTATATATATCTGCCTACTCTGTCTTAACATTCAAAACTAGCAAGCTTCTTTGAACACTGTTTATAGATAGATAACCTTTTGTCTGCACTAATACTTTGATGAGACTGATATGAACAGTATAAGTGAAATAAATTGTACTGAGAGTGTATGAGAAGACATCGTGCCTCAATTAGGCCAAGATTGCAGGAGGGTGTCGGAGTGAATGATATGGGCTCTGATTGGACGCTTGAAGGCAGTGAAAAAAACTAGGATCTGGGCCTTTCTGCCAACAAGCGCTTCTGGTTGACCCTTGCATGAGTCTAGGTCAAGACGCTTCCCAATCTTTGAGATTGAAATGCAGCTGTGGGCCTAGGTCACACTGAATGATCTTGCTGTACATGGATCTATCTTTCTGTGTAAACTACTAACTGGGGATCCTAAATTTTGTACTTAGACCTGTTGCAACTACTATAACTCATATCGCAAAGGTGTGCATCAGTTAACTACCTCCTGTAATAATACGCATAGGGTCCGGATTATCCAAGTTTGTGCTAAACATTCTTGAGATAACAGAAGTAATAAGCTTTTGTTAGGCATTTCTTTTGGAATATTTCAGAAAAGTCCACGGAAGGGATTGGACTATTATTTGGTTCAGGAAATCTCTAGGCTAATTTTTTGAAGGACTGTAGCCAGGACAGAGAAAATTGTTCTGGCAAGTAGTGAAAAAAAGGCAGCAACGTTGATAGGGGAGGGGCCTATCTACCCACTTCTTGTCCAGAGGGTCGCTATCTCTGAAGAAGGCAACCTCTAAAGAGGTTGGGGGATCAGTTCAAGGTCCATTGTCCGTAAAGGATTGGTAATCGAATCACTTCAAAGTGGGCGTCTAACCGTGGGGAAACCCCCCACTTGACCCCAAAGGAAGAAATGATAGATACATATGGGTCTTGGGTTGTGAAATACATGCAAGAGTGGGATTGCTGGACTGGCAAGATTTATTCTAAAAGAGGTACTTTTAAGCTAAAAACTTGGGAAGCCCTGTGGTACAATCACCGTGGGAAAATGACACAAACTAATGAAAGAGAGGCATGGAGCGCATGGATGATAGAATCCATTCATAGAACTGATGTTACGGGGGGAGGTAAGGAGAAAACGCACCAAATGCTGAGAGGTAGGGACAAGCAGGGACAGCCACGAGAGCCACATCCCCAGAGTAGTGAACAGGGGGACAATAAGGAACTGCCGGGATTGGGGCCTTGTACAATCGCCCAGTCCGTGTGGGCAAGATACTCAGAAGCTGATAGGAATGGTCATCTATCAGCAGATGACAAACAGGGGAAGCCACAACTGGCTGCCGAGTTTAGTACCCCAATTAAGACCCCCAATGAACCACAGAACAACTCTTCCTGTGGAGCATTGAACCAAGAGGAAAAAAATAGGGCAGCAAGCCAGGGAAAGGGAGTGCTGGAATCAGGGGAGAAAAGTCTCCCCAGTTCCGGAGGCCATATACCATCAAAAGGGATAGCCTCTTCCCCACTGACGGAAGAACCTCCGGAATATGGTACTTCCCCATTTCCTGGCTGCGAGACAGCATTCTCCCCTAGACGGCAACTAACAAACCATTCCGCTGCTCTAAGCAATACAGGCAGTTATGCTACAGAGTACACAGTCTATGTACCTTCATACCCCCAAGTAACTAAACAGCAAGGAACTGGGTGGTGTCACTCCCATGCAGAAAGCATATCACCAAATGTAGACACACCTGGGTACCATGGGACTGTTAATGCCACCCTTCAGGGCTCTTTGCAGGTGGATAAAATGCCCCCACCTGGCAGCAACAATCTTCCCCCGTCGTATTGGGATCCTGGGACAGAATCCCAAAAGACCAATCCACAACTGATGTTTTTTTTCGGATAGTATATCTGTCTATCCTGTAAGAGAACAGGTGGGGTATGAGAACCATGGGAGATCCACTGGAAAGATGACACATCATGTGCCGTGGACTCCCTCCGAGATGAAGGGATTTCTGAGTGTTATCCCCCATCCAAGGACAGATCCCACTAAATTTGCCAAAGAGCCGCTGGACATCCAGGCAAGCTACAATACAAACTGGGGTGCAAGAGGGAAACCGATTTGCTTTAACTGCCACAAACCTGGTCACTTGAAGAGGGCATGTAGAGCTCCAAGACGAGGTGGGCCACCACGAAGAGACCTCAGGTAAAAACATGCTGATATGTGTGACGTCTAGAGGTCATCTTTGACCCAGCTAAGTATGTGTGGAATATGAATTATGTGTGACGTCTAGTGGTCATCTTTGACCCAGCTAATCGTGTGAGGGTGAGTGAGGGTGAGTATGAATTATGTGTGACGTCTATAGGTCATCTTTGACCCAGCTAATCGTGTGAGGGTGAGTGTGTGGAATAGGCCACATATATTTTGTCTTGTGTGATGTCTCAGCTGCTGACAGCCCCCCCCAAATGTCCCCCCTTCTTTCTGATTTTTATTTTTTCTCACCATGGTGAATATTTTTTTTTTTTGGGGGGAATTATTGGTATACCATAAAACAAAAATCCACCTGGTATTAATATGTATTAAGTAATACATATTAATAATAAGTTGAGCTCAACAATTTTTGCTATTTTAAAATAGGGTGCACTGTTTATGTAATGTAAATGTATATTTGTGTCATGTGCTAATGTCTTGTTACAGGTATTTAACCATTGTTTTTTTCAGGCGAAAAGAATGGAATGATTATTACTAAATTTTATTTGTGTTTTATTCCTCAGATGATGATAATTGGGTTTCACGGCTCTCAGAACCAAAAGGAAATCATAGACAATTTTTTTATTATTTTCCCTGGGTTCAGCACCATTATGTGGTTTGTGCTCCTATTTGTCAGCCCATTCAGCTGTGTTTTGGATTACCTAAGTGGGTGTGGTATTTTCTAATCCAACCTGTATAAAGAATGAGTTTCTGTGCTCCACTGATTGCTTGTGGTGGGAAAAAATACTGTTTAGGACTGCTTCACCCCCCTGCGGTTATTGTAATTAGTTACCTGGCTGTTCCAGCTCTGCTCATTGCCTCAGGCTAAGGTATGTTAATGTCCCTTAAGCAGTCTGTGTCCCCAAGGAAAGATCCAACCTACATTCGGTCCAGTGTCACGGTTTTTACGTGACGATGTGTTATGAATTGTCTAATGTGTCTGTGGCATATCTGTCGCTAATATCTGGGGGTTTTAAAGCACACAGGTTGGCTCGAATTGTACCCCCGACTGTTCAGCGTTCTCAGTGCTGCAAGGGATTTTTCTTTGCCCTTTGGCCAGTGGTGTTTGGTAACAGAAGTTTCTCGAGCTGGATACACATTATGCAATTTTTATCTTATTTTTTTTCAATTCCCTTTAGATTTATCTGCAGATGTGAAGTACGAGGGCCTGCCGGATTGATAGGTCTGGCCTCGTATTGTATAGTTGTGCAGGATGTATAGGCATGCCGTATTCTCCTCAGTTAATCTGTGTCCTGCAGGCCAGGAAGCCCAGTGCCCCAGTGATACGCTATGCCCCTGTCATTCATGTGAGTCCTGTCTGAATAGTATCAGTTAATTTTGTATGGGTGAAGGATAACATGGTCTGATTACCGAATTGATAAAGGAGGGAGCGAGTGTACCTGTTGGCAGGTGGTTTTCAATACGGGTTTTCAGACTATTTCCCATACTTAGGATAAAGAGAGGCTTAATGGAGACTGCCATTGGAGCTGGAGGGGGGGCACCGGGTAGGTGAGGGTAGTATCCAGGTTGCCTATGAATCATAATAGATTGGTTCCAGGATCCAGGATCCAGGTTCCAGGATCATCAAAATCTAACTTACACTGGTCTCATCCCTAATGACAGGGATGGAACATTGTGCAGATATCTCGGTCAATCTGGGTACTAGCCTTTAACAGACTCTACTGTGTTACACCCGGCAGTCCATCTTGTTCTGATGGTTTGAGTCCGGACAGCCTCAGATGACTGGTACGAATGAGTGCTGGAGAAAGGAAGGTGTGGTGCTATGGGCAGCAATGCTGGCACAGGAGGGGGTCGTGTCTAATGGATGCCGGGGTAGTGTCCCAACTGGTCCTAAACAAAGTTACCAGGGTACTGGTGCTGGTATCACAGGTCTAATGATGCACTGTTTTCAGCATCAGGTTAAATGGTAATCAGCAGGGTACACTACCTCGGGGAGTCTATTGTACATCTCCTCTTGTCCTTGGCATGGATATAGCAGGAACACCGGGTTGTACCCCAATAAAAAGTTGGTAGTTGGGTGGTTTGTGCAACAGGATCTGGTAATGACAACAGTCTGTGCAGGGTGTGAATAGAAGGGCCCTACTCAGGGTTTTATGATCTAAGGAGAGGAGGGTGGTGCAAAATAATAGCTGTTGGGAATTATCTGATATGGAGCTGGCTGAGGTAACATTAAAAGAGTTTCTAGGGATCACCTAGTGGTGGTCAGGGTAGGGGCTGGCTGGACATATTGGGGTGGAGGAGTTCCAGAGCGGTCCTAATGTTGAGCATGGGAGGAGTGAAGTGGACGATTTGGGTGATCTCAAGATCAAAAGAGGTCAATCCAGATATCTCTAATGTTGAGTTTCTTAGTGGGAAAAGTTAATTCAGGTACAGTCTTAGGGCCACAGCTTTAGTAAACTCCACTCTGTTGCTGTCCTAATTTGGGTAACTATTAGAGACCAATGTAGGGGATTGTGTGCATTTAAGAAAGGACCCTAGAATTATATTTTTTTTTTTTTGTGGTTCTAGAGACAAGCCTTTTCAATTTGTAGTAATAATATGCGGTCAGGTTTTACCTAAATTCCAAAAAAGTTTTGATCATTTTTATTTTTTTTCATTTTATTTCTTTCCTCCCCCTCATTATTAATATCTGTGTACCTGACCTGGAAAAAAATACTGCTAATTGCTAGTATGGGAGAATTTTTTTTTTTTAGAAACTATATTTTTATTTTTTATTATTATTTTTTTGGTGCTATTTTTTATTTTTTATTTTCATTTTTTTTTATTTTTATTTTATTTTTATTTTTTTCAACCAATATATTTGTTTTTTTTCCTAACCCAGATTCCATGCTCTTTAACCGTCTTGGTTGGAGTAGCATTAAATCTGTAGGTTTTTTTTCTTCCCTTTCCATTATTAATTCCACCATTTTCGTTCATTTTCATTACTCACCTCTCTTCCGTTTCTTTTGCTTCATTCTAAATTTTTCTCTGGGTTTTCATCATCCATCTTCTCAAGATAATGTATCTGTTTAAAAGGATTTTCCCTGCCCGCCAGTAGTGTACCATATTTTGAACCAAAAGTATCCCTGGACATCCCGTGTTTTTATGTCTTAATGTAATGCTACCCCCTTAGTCTACCTACTGCTTTAACCTGAGCCCCGTGAGCAAGTGTGGTGGACCCCGGGACCTTGCAATGACAGGCAGTGTTGACTATCCCTACCAACAAGGGCCATGGATGATACTGTCTGTTGCTTGGACTCCATTCCCTGTGGGGAGCCCACTTTACTCATCCCCATTGCACCCCTTATAAGTATTAAGTCTTGATGACCGTTGCTCCTGTCTGGCATTCCTCCAATATCTGTACACTGACATTCTGTTTTCTTTGTTCATTTTATGTATTCATGCACGACTGTCTGGAGGCCCGCCCAACCACCACCTGAAGACAATCAAGTCATCTCTTGAGACAAATGTGACAAGTAAGACTACCCTGAACTGTTCTTCACCATGCTGAAAAGTGCTGTCTCGCGGTCCGATCCAAGCGGAGAAACCACTACACGGTTTCACCAAGTTACAGGACTAGATATGCCCGGATCCCGCCATCAATGTTGGAGTTCCGCTCTTCCAAGGCAGAGGGGCGATGAAACATTGCAGTACAGACACTCATGGTTTAGATGTGAAGCCTCAAGGGCACCTGGATTTGTTTCCTGTCTTAAGCCTACCTTGAGGAGTTCCGGCGTGTTCAAGAAAGGAAGAGGAGGCCGTGGTGGTGGGGAAGGGTTGGGACTTCTGGGCTGTTGTGGGTGGGTACAAAATCATTGAAGGACTACTTAAGTTCAAGAATGAACTTCAGGGGGAACTGTGTTGGAGATTTTGAATATTTAAAATGGAATTGGATTGCCATGCCCCATCGGATGTGTATATATGTGCATGTATATATATTTATATATATTTATGGAGATGTATGTGCGGGGAGGTGTATATGATTTTAGCTGGTAGTTTGTTTCTGTTAAGGGTTAATTTAGCTAAGGGACTTTGGTCAGTTGGAATATGTAGTCCAATTGACAGCTCCTTTTGTATACTGGTCGGCTGAAGGTGTGTTGTAGAACTGCCCGGTATTGTTTACCTAAACTTAATATTCAAAGGACCAGGTGTAGTCCTTGCGGAGCCGAATTCATTAGCTAATAAAGGCTTTTGTACTCTCCCATGTTAACCAACTGGTTGTTCATCTCAAAGGGTGTTTGATATGCATCAGGATGGACACTCTAACCCAGCTATGATTGCGCATACTTAAGTCCCCTATTCACGAGAAGATCTCCTGTCTAGTTAAGTTACCTTCAAACGAATTAACTAAAGGGGAGGTGCTATTGATGGGAAATTAAGTTATAAGAAATTAACCATTCAGAGAGTTACCCCCGGGAGCCAATGAACATTGAGACTGGAGAAGGGGCATTTTTGGCATATAAATAAGTGTAGAGCTGGATGCTTCAGGCCCTCTCTGGATTCCCATACCAAAGGATGGAAGTGTAATGTATTCTGTGTATCTCTAACCTTTCTCTAAACTTTAATCTTTCTCCTAGGACTTTAATATGTTTTGATAACCTTGTTGATCAGTGTATATCTGTTGTAAACCATGTGGCCTTAAATATCTCCTAAAGCCTAGATAACCCTGTACATGTACCAACACCTAAGTTTATGATAAGTTCTAAATTATTCTGACGTTTCTTTCCTGTATTAATAAATGTGATTGTTTATCTTTTTCGCACTGTTATCGTACGTTTATATTCTTATACAGACAAAGGTTTAATCATTTAATCACTTTAATCGCGTTATTCACTTTATCATTTTTGTATCTATAATCATTTAAGTTAAGCTAGAAATCCAGCTTTAACACAACAGTTTGAAAACAATTCATAACTTCAGCCAGGTAAAATCCAAAGATTAACACCTTTATAGACTTCATGACGCCATGGGATTAGAATAGAGAGGTTTCACAATTTGCATACCCCCTACCCTGCTTTTGATCAACCAATATAAATGCTGGAGAATGTTCCTGACACCCATAAAAACAGAAGAAGTTGCTTAGATAAACTAAAAAATGTTTTCTCTATAAAGGAACAATCCCAGGTTAAATGTGACTAACTACTACCAGCTACGAAGAAGAGAAAAAATAGCCTATTATTATAAGGAAGATGAACTGTTCTAACTTTGTTTTTTTATACCACAATATATTCTGTTCTGTTAAAAAAATCTAGATAATGACAGACAGCGATATTATCAGTTTGTTTTTTTCTTAAGTTAACACTGTACACTTAATGGGTTTAAAGTATAAAGAGGAATTAAGTTCCTTTAAGTAACTGGTGCTTTCCTCCTCATGATTAGCAAAGGCCTAAGTTCAATGGGAGACAGGTACCATTCAAAAGAGACTTTCATTACCGGCGTGATATCCACAGTGTCCTTGTCTCTTCTGTCTGCGGTAGGTTTGGTGGCACAATCCCCACTCTGTACACGGGGCTTCAGCAGATTGCAGATTGCAGTGGACCCATCTTTTGAAGTGATCAGGGCCCTCTAAGACTATGTCATACACAGTGGTCGGTGGGAAAGGTTGTTTTTCTACCCCATAGGGGGTGCGTTCCCACTTGGGCTCCAGTTTGCTTTCTCATTTTGGATTCTTCACCTGCACCCAGTCCAGATGATGCATATGGTCCTTGAATGTTTTATAATTTCGTCCGGATAGACACAGTCTTGAAATTGAAATCTCCCAAACATACCACCATTAAGCGCTAGAACTCACTGGGGGCATTGCTCAGTCCAAAAGGCATGCATGCAAATTTGAATAGTCCAAGGGCATGATAAAGGCAGTCTTTCACGTTTGTGGTCCCTCACTGAGACTTGCCAGTAGCCACTCCCCAAATTAAGGGTAGAGAAAAAGTTGGCTTGACCCAATGCCGTGAGCGATTCCTCCACCCTGGGAAATGCATTGGCATCCTGGTGGGTACAGTCATTTAGCTCGCCGTAATCCTCATAGAATCGCAGACTCCTGTCCTTCTTCAAAGATCAGTAGGTGCTTATTCAGTAGCTAATAAAGTAGCTACTGATTGCTTTCAACCCTGGCTGGGCCTCAGAGATACAGTATTGGGGCACCATGTAGAGGTCTGCTATGGTGGTATGGTCACTATGTCCTTGCAGGGCTTCATTATTGCCATGGTCACTTGCAGTTTTTTGTGGGCACCAGCATCCAATTGAATAGCTGCCTCCTTGTGACATAGGAAACCAAAGAGGAACTAAGTTCCTCTCGACTTCCTCCCACATCTGCATTGCTGCTGCAGTCAAGTGCCACCTGCAGTGGAGAATATAAACTGCACCTGCCTACAAGCAAATATTAGAAAAACATGATTCCACATATTAACTGTTTACAAATGCTAACCCATTGACCTATGGCCTGTGAGTGTATAGGGTACAATTGTGGGATACTTTTACTTAGCTTCAGAGGGTACAGGAGGATGCCTTTATACCAGTAGGGTCACATACCAATAAGTAAATTCCTAAAGTTGCAAAGTAAAAAGGTGGTTGCTTTGGGCAACAATATTTCCTGACCCCACAATTCACAGACACGTTTTGGTAATATTAGGAAATGCTTGGAATTCATACAGGCTAATATAGGGTTGCCCTTTTTAGAACCTGACATATAATTCATCTGCTCTAAGCAATTCAATTTTGTCAGCCTCGTACACATGGTATGATTGTTGGCCAACCGAGCATCTGATTTTTGTCAAAAGGGCAAGTGCCAGGATCTTGTCTTGAATACTAACGGTGCACAATTGTCGTGCAACAAACACGAATGTAGTGACGTACTACAAGGAATTTCAGCTCTTAACCACTTCAGCCCCGGACCAATTGGCAGCGAAAGGACCAGAGGTCTTTTTTCAATTTCGCACTGCACTGCTTTAACTGGTAATTGCGCGGTCATGCAATGTTGTACCCAAACGAAATTGGCGTCCTTTTATTCCCACAAATAGAGCTTTCTTTTGATGGCATTTGATTGCCTCTGTGATTTTTATTTTTTGCGCTATAAACGGAAAAAGACCGCAAATTTTGAAAAAAAAAGATATTTTCTAATTTTTGTTATAAGAAAAATCCAATAAACTCAATTTTAGTCAAACATTTGGGCCAAAATGTATTTAGCCACATGTCTTTAGTAAAAAAAAATGCCAATAAGCGTATATTTATTGGTTTGCGCAAAAGTTATAGCGTCTACAAACTAGAGTACATTTTCTGGAATTTACACCGCTTTTAATTTATGACTGCCTATCTCATTTCTTGAGGTGCTAAAATGGCAGGGAAGTACAAAACCCCCCCAAATGACCCCATTTTGGAAAGTAGACACCCTAAGCTATTTGCTGAGAGGCATGTTGAGCCCATTGAATATTTTTTTTTTAGTCCCAAGTGATTGAATAAAGACAAAAAAAAAAAAAAAAAAATTCAAAAAGTTGTCACTAAATGATATATTGCTCCCACATGCCATAGTTATATGTGGAATTGCACCCCAAAATACATTTTGCTGCTTCTCCTGAGTATGGGGATACCACATGTGTGGGACTTTTTGGGAGCCTAGCCGCGTACGGGGCCCCGAAACCCAAGCACCGTCTTCAGGATTTCTAAGGGTGCAAATTTTTGATTTCACTCCTCACTACCTATCACAGTTTCGAAGGACATAAAATGCCAAAATAGCACAAACCCCCCCCCAAATGACCCCATTTTGGAAAGTAGACACCCAAGCTATTTGTTGAGAGGCATGTTGAGCCCATTGAATATTTTTTTTTTTAGTCCCAAGTGATTGAATAAAGACAAAAAAAAAAAAAAATTTTTCAAAAAGTTGTCACTAAATGATATATTGCTCACACATGCCATAGTTATATGTGGAATTGCACCCCAAAATACATTTTGCTGCTTCTCCTGAGTATGGGGATACCACATGTGTAGACACCCCAAGCTATTTGTTGAGAGGCATGGTGAGTATTTTACAGCTCTCATTTGTTTTTGAAAATGAAGAAAGTAAAGAAAAAAAAATATTTTTTTTCTTTTTTCAATTTTCAAAACTTTGTGACAAAAAGCAAGATCTGCAAAATACTCACCATACCTCTCAGCAAATAGCTTGGGGTGTCTACTTTCCAAAATGGGGTCATTTTGGGGGGTTTTTATGCCATCTGGGCATTCCATGGCCTCCGAAACTGTGATTGGCAGTGAGAAGTGAAATAAAAAAATTACACCCTTAGAAATCTTGAAGGCGGGGATTGGTTTTGGGGTCCCGTACGCAGCTAGGCTCCCAAAAAGTCCCACACATGTGGTATCCCCGTACTCAGGAGAAGCAACAGAATGTATTTTGGGGTGTATTTCCACATATGCCCATGACATGTTTGAGCAATATATCAGTTAGTGACAACTTTTTGTAAAAAAAATATATATATATTTTTTTTCATTATTCAATCTCTTGGGACAAAAAAAAAAAATGTAATGGGCTCAACATTGCTCTCAGAAAATAGCTTGGGGTGTCTACTTTCCAAAATGGGGTCATTTGGGGGGGGGGGGGGGTTTTAAATGTCCTGGCATTTTATGCACAACATTTAGAAGCCTATGTCACACGTCACCCACTCTTCTAACCACTTGTAGACAAAGCCTTTTCTGACACTGTTTGTTTACTTGAAAACATATATTTTTTTTGCAAGAATATTATGTTGAACCCCCAAACACTATATATATTGTTAAAGCAAAGGCCCTACAGATTAAAATGGTGGGTGTTGCATTTTTTTTTTCCACACAGTATTTGCGCAGCGATTTTTCAAACGCATTTTTTGTGAAAAAAATACACTTTTTTTTTTATTTTAATGCACTAAAACACACTACATTGCTCAAATTTTTGATGAAATAAAAAATATGATCTTAGGCCGAGTACATGGATACCAAACACGACATGCTTTGAAATTGCGCACAGACATGCAGTGGCGACAAACTACATACATTTTTAAAAGCCTTTAAAAGCCTTTACATGATACCACATTAGATTCACGGAGGAGGTCTACTGCTAAAATTACTGCCCTCGATCTGACCTTCGCGGTGATACCTCACATGCATGGTGCAATTGCTGTTTACATATGACGCCAGACCAATGCTTGTGTTCGCCTTTGCGCAAGAGAAGGGGGGGCAGGGGTGCTTTTTTTTTTTTTTTTTTTTTTTTATTTATTTAGCTTTTTTATTTTATTTTTAAACTGTTCCTTCCATTTTTTTTCTTTGTTATCATTTTTATTGTTATCTCAGGGAATGTAAATATCCCCTATGATAGCAATAGGCAGTGACAGGTACTCTTTTTTTTGAAAAAATTGGGGTCTGTTAGACCCTAGATCTTTCCTCTGCCCTCAAAGCATCTGACCACACCAAGATCGGTGTGATAAAATGCTTTCCCAATTTCCCAATGGCGCGGTTTATATCCGGGAGGGGGGACATTCCCTCCCACTGCTTGTAAAAGCAGTCTAGAGGCTAATTACCCGCTAGAATTGCTTTTACATGAAAGCCGATCACTGGCTGAAAAGAATGATACCAAGATGATACCTAAACCTGCAGGCATCATTCTGGTATAACCATTCAAAGTCCAGCAACATACTGGACATATATTGTAATCTTTTTTTTTCATGCAGCCTCTTGGCTGAACGAAAAAAAGAGATCGATTGGTGGGTATGCCCACCATTAGAATACCTCCCTTCATCCACCCACTTCTAATGATGGGCATACATGCACCATTTATATATGCCGAAGCATGGGGGCATCCTCCCACAAAAGTTATGCCATGTACACACGGTCGCACTTTTCCACGGGGCAAGGCTCCTTCGGAATTTCGACCATATGTACGCGGCATTAGGAGCCAATCGCTCCTCCGCCCCTGCTGCCCCCATGCTTCGGCATATATGCTCTTTTTTTTAACTGTGGTGGTGAAATCACCTCCTACAGCGTTGGAGTCGTGGCTTTATGTATCGTGGGAGCAAACGCTGTTGCTGTCAAGATAAATAAATCCACGCTGCAACTGAATGGCGCACTTGAAAACAAAAAAATGGTTAACACTAAAACACAGTAAACAAAATTACATACCTGAAAAGCAAGCATGATAAAACATAATAAAACATTGCAGAATAGAATGGAGTAAAAAAAGAGCAACAATAGAGAGAGAATAGAGAGAGAACAATAAAACGACAACTATTTTTTTATTTTTTTGAGATTTACAGGTAAAAAAGCTACTGACTGTTAGCGACTGACTCAAAACGCTACCACAAAAAAAATGTTAGCGATCGCAGGGATTGGGCCTGACTCTGTGAACGCTGCAGTTATGTGTGCTTAGTGTTTTGTAAGTGACAGTGATCGATCGATACTGCACTTGGGTGGGCTGGGCGGAGGGGGAAAACGCAGGTGCTAGCAGGTATCTGGGCTGATGCCGCTAACAATGCATTTTTTGGAACCCTAAACTGCTGGGACGCTAGTATAGATCTGATCAGATCAGATATTGATCTGTTCAGATACTGTACCACTAAGGGAGGTGTATGCTTTGCGCGTGGGTGTTTGCGGTACTGGCACTAACCTGGGGCGACGCAGACCTTATTTGACCCTAAAAACTAATTGATATCACCCGCCGGGCGATCAGGGGGTTAAACCGTTATTGGGTAATAAATGGCGGGTGCCCTGACAGTATAAAAAACAAACTGAGAAGTCAGGAGTAGCAGCGGAGGACCTATATGGCCCCAGGCTGTGGTATTATCACAGTCGACATGTAAGCAACCTTATATAGTGTGGGGCATGGACTTAGCCCCCTGAGCCATGATTGGCAAATCATGGCTCGCACAGCAGATCGTGCTGTGATTGGCCAGGTCAGGTGCATGCTTTGGCCAATCAGCAGCCATCAATTATGTTGTGCTCCGCGGCGCTCGAATTTGCCACGAACGTCCCATATGTTGGTTTGTTCTGCAAACAAACTAACACCTGATGTTTGAGTCGAACTTAGGTTCGACTCTATGGTCCCAAATGGTCCCAAAAATGTGTCAAAAATGTCCGATGTGTCTGCCATAATGTCGCAGTCCCAATAAAAATCGCTGATCGCTGCCATTACTAGTAAAAAAAAAAATATTAATAAAAATGCTATAAAACTATCCCCTATTTTGTAAACGTTATAACTTTTGCGCAAACCAATCAATAATCGCAAATTTTACCAAAAATATGTAGAAGAATACGTATCGGCCTAAACTGAGGAAAAAATATGTTTTTTTATATATATTTTGGGGATATTTATTATAGCAAAAAGTAAAAAATATTGCATTTTTTCAAAATTTCGCTCTATTTTTGTTTATAGCGCAAAAATAAAAACCGCAGAGGTGATCAAATACCACCAAATGAAAACTGTTATTGTAGGAAAAAAAGGACGCCAATTTTGTTTGGGAGCCACGTTGCACGACCGTGCAATTGTCAGTTAAAGCGACGCAGTGCCGAATCGCAAAAAGGGGCCTGGTCCTTTGGCTGCAAATTGGTTCGGGGCTTAAGTGAATGAGTGCTCCAGAAAAAATTTCCGTTTTTAAAACTTCTTTTTGCATTGATACATGTCCCCTGGGGCAGGACCCGGGTCACCAAACCCTTTTTAGGACAATCACATGCATATTAGCTGTTATAAATAGCACTTTAGATTTCGAACGTTCGCGTCCATTGTAATTAATAGTGTTCTAAAGTTTGTGCGAACTTTCGGTCCGTTCGAAGGTTCTGGTGCGAACCGAACCGGGGGGTGTTCGGCTCATCCCTACCCGTTTTACAGTTTCTCTGAGTATGAGTAAGTGATCAGTGGCTGGGTTTAAAATGTGTGTCTTGTGAGCCAGTGGCAACCACAGAATATTACTTATGGACATAATGGGGTTTATTTACAGAAGGCAAATCCACTTTGCACTACAAGTGCACTGCAAGTGCACTTGGAAGTGCAGTTGCTGTAGATACGAGGGTAACATGCAAGGAAGATAAAAAAAACAGCATTTTTGCTTGTACATGATTGGATGATAAAATGAGCAGAGCTTCCCCTCGATTCAGATCTTTCCCTCAGATTTACAGCGACTGCACTTCCAAGTGCACTTGTAGTGCAGAGTGGATTTGCCTTTAGTAAATCAACCCCATGATCACAATCCACTGCCTTTATACTTATGTTGATCACAATTTCCTATTGAACTTGATAATCCATCAATGGTGCCAACTGAGAGGCATGGTAATATTTGGTGAAGTTGGGAAGTCTCAAGCTTCCTCTAAGCTTATGTTGATGTCGGCCACTCTGGGTTTAGCAGAATCCCATACAGATGAGGGCCCTTCTCTACAGGATGCTTAAATCGTGGAGATGTTTTCATTTTTAGAATGAAACATAGAATGGTTGGGTACCCTTGCTGATGCATTCAATGTATTCATCTACTTTGCTGAATGCTTTAGGGCTGTGAAGGAAGGGCAAAAAAGGCCTCCTAATTACATTGGATTTGAATGAGTATATTGTTGATCTAGATTAACAGATTTCATCACGCTTTACTCACTAAGGTATATCTATGTAAAATTTGCTGTCAAGGACAGGAACAAGTCAGTACTCCATATTTCTGTGTTCAACCAGCATTGAAACACAATTACCCTAAATTACTGATATTTGTATACTGATATAAATATGTGTGAGTACTTACTATTGGTCAGCTTGGCTACAGTGTCATTTCACTCTTATGAAATAGTAGAAAGTAAATCTCGGGTGGGATTGTGCCAAGGTAGGAGTACATTTATTACCTCACCTGGTGGTCAAAACTGACACCTTCCATCAAAAGTAGAGTGTTGTGATGGAAATCCCCTACATTATTGTTGTTAAAGCGCCGGTTGTGACTAGCAATGTGTAGGACAGATCTCTACTAGGGAGGCTTGTAGTGGAAGGTCTGTTAGAGGCTAAATTGCAGTGTAGGTGGAAGAAGTGAGGACAAAAGGATCCCTGCTGGGGTGCATTTATTCAGGGTAATAACATAAGGATGAATATTGTTTTACTTTTGCTTATTTAGAGGTGTGAGATGGCAGACTTCCGAAGAACATTTTGTAGAAATTATAACAGCAGGGTTTGCAAGCTAATTTTAATGGAAGGTATATCTTTTTTGCAGTTTATATAGTCAGCACTGCTTCCTGTACAATTTCCCTTGGTAACTGCCCTCTCTGCACAACGTGAGCTCTTCAGATATGTGGAGCTTTTATCACAGCAGCTCCCAAGCAGATTTTCATTCTTCGTTCAGCCTAGCTCCCCAGGCTGCAGGGAAAATGTTTGTTTTAATTGAAAAGGCTGATACAGACCCCTTCGAACAGTTTCATCTATTCTCAAATATGCATTCCAGGCTGTCATGTTCAAGAAGCTGGCTTGATTCAAACATAAGCAACCTGGTGAGAAAGCGTCTTTATTATCACGCTCCAGCCTTGTGCAGATGGCGCCAGGGCCTTAATATCTTGGCAGGCCACATCTGAAATGTCATTATTTGAGATTTTTTTTTAATTCCTCAGAAATTCTTTCTTTACAAATCATCACAGTGGTTTCTTCTAACAAAACAAAAACTGACAGGTTAGCATATAATATGCATGCGTAATGACTTCCCACTATTAAAATCTTGCAATCTAATTTTGTTTGAAAGCAACACGTACCATGATTCAATGTCACCAATCAGACATCCTCTATGTCTATATGCAGTTTTGACACTCCAATGTGATAATCATATTGTAATGTTTGGCAGGAGGGTTGGTTTGAAATTCCCATTTTCATCTCATAGAAGTTAATCGAAAGCTTTCTTTGACGATAAGGAATATGTCAAAGCAGACATATACTTTGGTGTTTACTGCCAGCTAAGAATCGTTTGTAAATCAAGGAAATGCTTGCACTAAATAAGATGTACTTTATTACATTTTCAGCCTATAAAGATCCCCAGTGTTCCTTTGCAAGTCAGACCTTACGTTTTGTTGACAGGTTAGAAACAAATGTTCCTTTGAGCACTGCTGGCTTGACATAATGCTGTATTTAGTAAGAAAATGCAAAGTGTTAATGTAGTCTTAACCGACTGTTAATACTTTGCAAGTGTCAGCATCCCGATGCAGTGATTTCCCTCAGTTTTTTTGCCTCTTGTGGTTAGCAGTTTAATATGCACTAGTGAGACAGACTAGCCCTAGAATTGTAGCTATTGACAGATTAGTTACAGATATATAAAACTCTATAAAATCATAAAAATCAGTGTAGCCATTTAATTCACAACACTCACCATGCATTCAATGGCAACATTTGTGTAAAGCCGTCAATCTGATACCATTGTACATTCAAACTAGGTAATGCTTAAAGTAGAACAAAAGTGCATCTCAGTGCCACAAACAAAAATGCTGTTGAATTCATTTTTATTATTTAAAGCAAACTCACCCATCCATTCATGTTTCCATGCTTTATTCTGGTTAGAAATCGTTAGCAAGAGAATAATTTAAAATGCATTGGTTATCACCTACGCCCCCTTCTCAGGTTTAGCTCTTGTCAGAGATTTGCAGAATGGAGTATATGACAGCTGAGCTATAATTGGTGATGCTATGATCCGGTTCAATAAGATATAGGATTTCTGGGATCAGTCTGAATACGGATTCCCTCCCATGTCTTTATTGATATTGAGTTTGAAATAATACTATCTAGGGTTGATCTCCCATCCCTCCATATTGTCACTTCTTTGTATTTTGTACTTCTTTGTATTTTGACCTTTGGTGTATCTCTTTTGTTTTGTTTATTCATTTTCTGTATATGGCTTGATACCTACTTCTATTACGGCTTTGTTCATGCACTGTGTATGTTATTGACTTGTTTGTTGCTCACAAACAAGTTTTTCTGGAGATATAACTTGTCATGATCATTGTTATTCTTTTACTGTTGTGCCTTTATTATGCATACTTTGTATTTTTGAAATCTTTTAATAAAAATACAATTATATATATATATATATATATATATATATATATATATTTAAAAAAATCGTTTTGAAGAACAATTCCCCAGCATTTCTAGCTGCTGCCATCTTAAGTAGGGGCAGATTATTCAAGTAGCATTTACTTCCTGGAATACATCTGCTATTAGCTCAGACATGCAGGTAAGAGGGTATGTATAGCTGAGAAAACCCCTCCTCTTGATGAAAAAAAAAATGCCATAAAAACTCCTGGGATGTATAACAGCATGTTGGCCTAGGCCATAAACCAGGAAGTAATTGAATAAATGTAAAAGAAAATATTTTAATAAATATAATATACCTTCTTATCTATTCACTAAGGCTAGCAGCATGAGGATTAAAAATAGTTAAAGAGGCTGTTACCCCAACATTTTATATTCCTGATATGGGACTGTGGTTTCATGTACTTGTATGAAAAAGTACACTTTTGACACTATTTTGGGACCATTGGCATTTATACAGTGATCAGTGCTATAAAAATGCACTGATTACTGTGTAAATGTCACTGGCAGGGAAGGGGTTAAACACTAGGGGCGATCAAGGGGTTAACTGTGTTCCCTCAGCATGTTCTAATTGTAGGGGGGGAGGGGCTCACTAGAACATAACAGAGAACACTGCTCCCGATCACTGGGAGCAGTAGATCCCTGTCATATTGCTAGGCAGAACAGGGAAATGCCTTGTTTACATCTCCCCATTCTGTGTCTCCGTGCCGCGTTCGTGGGCTACCGGCGAACATTGAGTCTGAGGGACCCACAGGCACGCTCCCGCGGCATGCAGCAGGTGCGCGCGTGCCAGCTAGCCGCGGATGACGCAGCAACGTACGGGTACGTTGTTTTGCGCACACCCATGCCACTTTGCCGACATATATCGGTGTGAGCCGGTCGACAAGTGGTTAATATATAACACAATTTAATTTGTCCCTCTGTATCATCCTAACTTCTTTTTTCACGGGAAACACAGTGATGAGCACTCAATCTACATTATATTCAGCACTGTCAAGTCACATATTGGATTTCAGCAATTTATGAACAATTTTTTTCATCTATATCATTTTGCACTTTCATGCGTTTTTATGCGACTTTGGTTTCCTTCTGCATTGTCGCATGGGACTGCACTAAATTAAATATTTTTGTTGTATATAACACAATCTATGAAATTTGCACCGTATAGTTGCACTTTATTTGAATTTATGCTACTTAAGATTATGGTCACATTACACATTTATTATTGTGTTATATTTTCTTCACATATGTTCTCATGCACAGAGTATTTTGGTGCCCAAACTTAGTGTTGCACATTACAATTTGCATATCGTTTGCACCTGTGTGCGTTTTTTATGCGACTTTGTTTTCATCTTGCATTTGTCGCATGGGATCGCACCAAAACTAAATATTTTGGTTGCGTATAATACAATTCATCATATGTGCACTGTATAGTTGCACTTTATTTGAATTTATGCTATTTTATGTTTATGGTCATATTGCACTTTAATGATACAGTGTTTATATTTACTTTCATATATGTTTTTATGCACAGGATAATCTTGTGCTTAAACCTAGAGCTGCATTTTATTTTTTGCATCCTTTTCATGAGGCTGAGTTAACACTAGCTGCGGCCGAGGCTCACAGCAGGGGGTTCGGTGTGTCCCTATTCTCAGTTTCAGGTGCGAATCAGGTCTGAATTTTTGCTTAAATTCGGACCTGAAACAGAGCCAAAGACGCACAAGACCCTTTTCCAGTGTGGACCATGGCCACACCAAAGGTGTGTGAACTGGCTCCATTAAGAGCAGGTCAATCTCTCCTGTCATGTGAACCCAGCCTGAAAGGAAAAGGGAAAACCAACCAACTGAATCGTATACTGTGATCCTCTCAATGTGGAAGGCAAAAACGTTGTCGTGGGACTTTCCAATCGTGTGTAAACAAGTCCGTCGCACAAAAATTCATGCATGCTCGGAATCAAGTACGAGCCGGAAGCGCTCGGTCTTGTAAAACTAGCGTTCATAATGGAGATATCACATTCGTCACACAGCAAATGATTAAATCTCTCAATGCAGCGCATTCTCTTCTTCTTTATAATGCTATAATAATTAAGTTGCTTTGCTCCTGATATTCACAGAGTTCTGACAAACTTATTTTTTATTATTTCTAGTGATCTCCAGAATAATATTTTTTTTGGTTGTTTTTTTTCTCGTGATCGCCAGAATAATATTTTTTTATTTTTTTATTTTTTATAGTGACCTCCATATTTTTATTTTTTTCTCGTGATCTCCATAATAATTTTTGTTTTCGTTTTGTGTGTCAAGTTACCACAACACCATTATTATCTTGTATTTTTTAACCTCAAAGATACAACTATGTTGGTGTCCCTTGTTAATTTGAGATTGTATTTTTGAAATGTACCTGCCTACTCACAAACAAACTGTCCTTTTTTAAGTAAAACACATAGCCAAGTATTTGACAAAACCAAAAATTGAACTTTAATAGGGAACACAAGGTCATAACAAAATAAAGAGGAAGGCAACACTGGAGAAACAGTTGGAATTGGTGAAGCCTTTGTACCCCAGGGCATACATCAATTATTTGACTGTCAAAATTGGTAACCTGAGGAGTCCATTTAATAGGGAGCACAATACGGTCCAGGACTCTGAGAGATCGGGAGCAGCAGCAGATGACATATATGTCCAGAGGCTGTGGTCTTACACAGCCTGCATTTTTTGCCAGACCACACCAAACCCAGGCCATCACTCTCAACACTTCCTTCCATGCTTCCTTCCATGCTGCTGTGGTGGGTGGGGTGGCTGTGGTGTTGGTGGTGTTGCTGGAGGTGGTGTAGGAGCATGGTCCAACTCACACAGGTGTTTGAGGTGTGAGTGTGCACCTTGTCCCCTTGTTTAGGGCCTTCAAAATAATTTCTCCACATATTGTGCGTTGACCCTCCTCCGTCTTTTCTAGTTTGCTGGCAGTGACACATCCAAATGCCCTGTGTACACCAGGGGTCGTGGTAATTGCCTCAGTAGCCTGTTTTAGAAAAGCAGCCACGGACTCCTCCAGGTTCCTTGCCTTCCTGGTCCTTTTGGTTAGAGGGCGGAGGGGAGGAACCTGGGATTCGGTTAGGCTGCTTGCCACAGCCTCCTCCTGGCTGAGACTTTCCTGTGTATGAAAATGGTACATTGTTTTAGGTTTTTGGTCATCAATCACACACAATTTTGAGCTCTTGACTGTTGCAAATTGAATGTTAACAAATAGAAAAGACTATCATTCTGACCCTAGCATTTTTCATTCTTGCCCCAATCATTTTTGGCTACTACTGTCTATTGATATGTAAACCACTTTGTTAAATCAGAAATTAGTGATCAATAACATCTAGTTAACATCATTCAATTTTTGACAAGAAATATCTTCAACAATGCTATACCTGGGTCAAGCTGGGCTCCTCCACATCTTCTTCCTAGGCACATTTACCTGTGGCAGGTGTACGATATGTAGGTATATGAATACCACAAAAAATGTGATATTACCAAATGGCGTAGCGTTTAAAGCACGACACTACGCCAACTGTAAGACCACTGGTGTTATATACCTACTTACCTGCCAATGTAAGTGCTTCTATATAGGGAAAACTAAAGTAGAGTTTTGCAAACGAGCAAGTCGACATGTCACAAGTATGGTGGCAGCAAATCCCGACCTCCGGATGGGCAGACATGTGATTGACCATCATGGAGGACGATGCCCTAAATTCAATTTTCTAATCATAGATCGGATTCACCCAAATAGTAGGGGAGGAGACTAGAACAAACTCCTCCTACAACGAGAAACTAATTGGATAGTGGAGTTGAATGCCACCCTCTTCCCAGGCCTCAACACTCAAATAAATTTTAGGCCATTCTTGGAAGGCTTTGAGTCAGGGGTATGTGAAAAAGATCTATTGAGATACCAAATACTTTTAAAATGTAAGGCATGTTTTAAAAAATATGTAATAAGTATATTTACTAGTGGTATTAAAATAAACAACCAAATATGCTATATGTATTCTCTTATACAATCGTATGACAACTAAGAATAGATGTATATAATGGTATGTATAAATATACTTGTACAATGTTTGTAAACTTTGTTGCTATATATGAGGCTGCCTCACATTCCTCAAATTTTTGATCTTTGTGTAGACCCTATAATCCCTTGAGACATGGTTGGTAATCGGTACCCTTTTGTCAATTGCATTATAATCCAAATTCCAAGATACTAGGCTTATATGGTATATATCTGAGACTGTCTCCCAAATGGCAGAATAGGATCTAGGAAGGCACAGCAGAGGCCTTTTGACTTCTATAGACAAGAAATGGGTAAATATGCAAATATACACCTATGGGTCATTATATGCGATATAATCAATCTATGTGATTTATTCCAATTTATTATTATTTTTATTTTTATAATTTGGTACACTCCTTGCTTTTCTTTCCTCTCCAGGGGAGGGGTTTATCCCCTCCATGGGGAGAAGATATATATGCTGGGATGTTGTATGAGAAGTAAATGCATAATATGATCCCTATTAGTTGCGCCCGGCATCCACAAGTAATATGTGATGTTGGCCGTCGTTAACTTCAAATTTGGTATTTGCATCTGACCTCCCATTCCTCGTTTGTTATAAATCAAACGCAGAAATACACACTGCGCATGTGCTGACACTGCTGCGAGTGTGCAAGTATGAGCACGGCTGCGCAACGTGATAGGCGAGCTCTTTTTGACCATATGCGTGCACGCGTACGCACCGCACTATATGCGCACGCGCAGGACTTTCTCGCACTCGTTCTTGCGCTCTTTCATGTGATTTCAGCTTTCTGTATTGATATACAACATAGGCGCATGCATTGGGATGCACTGCGCATGCGCGGGCGTCTATTTGCTTGCTATAAAAGCAGCGGTTTCACAAAAACATTTAGCCTCCTTGTCTGTATTAAGAACATTGCTATGTATCTGATTGTCTTTTTGGCTATTTTAAGTGCTAGGTAAGTATCACTGAACCTTTAGATATAATGTGTCTGTCAGTTTATAAAACGGATACTTTCTGCTATTTAAACAATATTTGTCTGACCTTTTATGGGGTGTGGAAGGATTGCAATACTGCCACATGGAAATTATCCATGGGGTAGATTCTTAATCCATCTCCATACCACTATATATGGCTCATCAAGAGAGTATGTTTTCATTTTGAGGAAACTTTCTCTCATTACTATATGGAAACAATCTACTCTAGTATTTTGTTATGATGTCAATCTTCCCACTGATATACATCAGTGTTGAAGAATTAACAATGAATATTTAGTTAATTGACTGGTTAATCTACAGATTGAAATTGGGGTCATTAACAATTAATACACTTTGGGGTCTAAATAATAAATATATATAAATAAATGTTCATTTTTGAGAAAAATCAGATTTAAATATATTACATATACTGTTTTCTTTTTATCTTGCAGAATCTATGTTGTTAAAGAATACATGTCCATCTTCAGCGATATCCTCTAGATATACGGTTTTGAACCACCTTATATTCTTACTTATAATATTCTAGTCATTTTGAACTGAATAGCCACTAAGCTCGCACACTATACACAGCATTCAACCACCCCCCCCCCAAAACCCCTAGTTATTGCCAATGGCCCATCAGAAGTGGGGGGATTGATGGGGGGGTGAGTAATCTGTGAAGGGGAGCCTCTACTTTTCTGTGCAAATACTTTCCAGCCTCCAATTTTAGACAATGCTCTTGTTCCAAGATGTTGATTGTCTAATCTGCTTGCAATGTTTAGGTGCAAAGTGACTAATGTTTTTTTCTTGTTTCACTCCACAGTTCCCTTCCACGCCACAGAATGGCAGACTGTGGCCTCCCACTTTGCCAGCCGTTGGGACTTTCCTAACTGCGGAGGGCAATTGATGGGAAACACGTCCGCATCATCCCACCGCCCAACTCGGGGTCCTACTATTATAATTATAAAGGGTTTAATAGTGTAGTGATGTTGGCGGTGGTGTCGGCAACATACGAGTTTATGTATGTGGACGTGGGGATGAACGGCCGGATATCGGATGGTGGGGCCATTACGCACACGGAGTTCTACTGGCGTCTCCAAAGTGGCAGTCTGTGCTTGCCACCTCCAGAGGAGAATGCCGAAGGACTCCTCTTCGTCTTTGTCGCAGATGAAGCGTTTGCGTTGACTCCCCATGTGATGAGGCCGTTCCCGATGAGGACCCTCACCCCGGACCAGAGGGTCTTCAACTACAGGCTGTCCAGAGCCAGAAGAGTTGTGGAGAACGCTTTTGGCATCCTGGCCAGCCGCTTCCGCCTGTTCCTGACGGCATTTAACTTGGCGGAATACAAACTGAACCACATAGTTCTTGCCTGTTGCATATTGCACAACTTCCTCAAAAGACATAACAGGAACTATGTGGTGCCCGTTGGGCCAGATGTGGAGGGCCCTCCAAATGCCGAACTCACAGCCCTTCGAGTGGCACGTCCAGGCTTGCCCCCTCTAAATGCCCGTGTGGTCCGGGACCAATATATGCAGTACTTTGTGGGTAGGGGGGCCATTGCTCTGCCTGACGATGTGTGAGCGGCATTTTTTAATAAATCTGATATTTTAACCAACCTATGATTTCATGTCATTTCAGTCTTCTTTTTAGCTTATTTTACTTTGACATTTTTTCCCTTTGCCTTCGACAGTGGGAATGCACTTTCTGGGCAAAAGGAGGTAACAGTCTCTTCTTCCCAAAAAGATTCTTCTCATGTTGTGTGTTTGCTACCTAATCTTTGGTCTAGAGAAGGTTTGTACTGCATAACTGACACCCAAAATACTCCTTTTCATCACCAGGTCTGACATGTGTGTATTCTCCAAAATGCTGTGCTCCGTGTTTTCGTACAAAGCACTGTGGGTGTCATTTACATAAGTCAAATCCGCTATGCTCTACAAGTGCATTGAATAAGTTCCCCGGGAAAGAAAATTGGAGTGCAAAGTGGATTTGCCTTTAGTAAATAACACCCATTGTCCCCCATATCCTTTTCATTTTACATACATAATGCATTGTGTTTTTTAAATAAGGAAGCCACACATTTAGAAAAATAAAAGTTTACTAGGAAAACATTCCCAAGTGCGTTTACAATCTTCACGCCAAAACTGACAACATCTTGGTTATTTACAACATTGTTTACAAACATTCCGCAATTGGTAAAACCAGGCATGGAGCAAAACAGAACCTAGGAACTTGGAAAGTTCAACTTTGTAAAGTGAAGACAAGATCAGACATGACTATATGTTCAAAGTGTGTTTGATCTTGCCTTCATCACATGGGGGGGTCACCCCCGAAAAGTGGAAATTTGGAACATGCACACAATTTGGGACTGAAAATGGTCATTAGATGGTAAAACACATGCCTAGAAGCTTCAAAAGTGCCATTTTCCATCATGGGGATGAATGGACGTTTTTTGGGGGTGCAACCCCTTCACCACAACCACATTAGTAGTTCGTAAAGTGTTTTGAACCCCAAAAAAAAGTTGCCAATAAACCACCATGGTGGGAGCTAGCACATGTGGACACAATGTGTGCATGTTCCAAATTTCAGACAGTTTTTAAGTTGCAAATGTGTTCAGAAGCAGGCACAAATGTGTGTTAATTACTTGGTGCGTTTTCATATTTTTCCTAAAACATCAATGATGTTCTTCAATTTTTTGTTGAACATCATTGATGTTTTGCTTTATGTAATCTAGATCTCGATTGCAGACCATTATCTCTCCGATGAGTACGTGGGCACTCTCTGTGGTAAAGTGCGATTTTTCTTCCACAACATCCACGTCACCTAAAAACCACAAACAAACAAAAATGGGGTGTTGGAAATGAGGCAGCCATACATGGATTAGCTTACCAGTAGCTGTGTTCTCCCACACTCACCTGTTGTGGTGACAATTTCTCCAAGTTCGATGATCTCTCCTTCCTCCTCCTCCTCCTCTGCTTCTGCTCTTTCCCCTTTTTTGGGAGGTGTTGGTTTGGGGGTTTCCTCAGACGGCCCAAGTTTTCGCTCCCCTATGAGAATGTCCAAAAGGAAGATTTAGCAACACAAACTATTGAGGGCAGAAATAGGAAATGACAAACATTGCTTGAAAGTGACGGACACTATTTTAGTTTGGCCAGTTACAAATGTCAACTACATGAATGTAGTCACTTTGTAAAGGTGCTAAACTGACTAGCTTTTTGGTAGAAGTTTGTGTGATGGAGACCCCCCTCTAGTATCCACTGGAGCACATGTGTGGAAAAGGCTAATAAAAAGGGGGTTTGGGTGTCCCAGCACTAGTGCTCTCGAGTCCAGATGGGTAAACAGCTACTGGGTGACCTCTCCTTTACATTGAATAAATTGGCTTGACATTCTGGATGACATTTCTAGGGAGAACAAACTTCCTTTCCCCCAAAAAAACACCAAACATCGTATTATAAGTGGCCGCACGATCGAGGTTGCGTACGATCGAATGGACACACACACGACCATGACAGTGGCAGAAAGATCGAGGCTGAGTACGATCGAATGCACAGACGAACATGAAAGTGGCCATTTTGGAATGTACAACTTTGTAAAAATCAAACCACATGGAGCAGTATGCAAGCAAGAAATCAAACACAAAACACAACTACTTACTTTTTTGAAGAATTCTCTTGATCTTTCTGTACTGATCGGCCTCCCTCAGTTTCAGGTCTGACCAGCGTTTCCTCAGTTGCTCCTTGGATCGTTGTACCCCAAAATGATTGTACAGCCTTCTCACAACTTTAGACATGATCTTGGCCTTGCGGACATTGGGGTTGAGGTAAGGCCCATACTTCCCATCATAGTCGCTCCTCTTTAATATGTCCACCATCTCCAACATTTCTCCAAATGACATATTGGAGGCCTTGAATTTCAGGCTCCGGGATCGGGACGTTTCTGCCTCCGGACTTTCCTCGTCCTCCTCGTTGGTGGGATATTTGTGGCGCACCTGCTGTGTCCCCGCCATGTGCTCTCCCCACTGCGCCGTAAAGAGAAGGGGTGGGGAATAGACGAGAAAGATCGTCAGGGGCGGGCGGAGTTTGACGCATGCGCACTGTATATAAAACGTCACACGCCTGTGTCGTAGCCACGATCTGGGAGACGAGGGGAGAGAAAGCTCACGCACGAGACGATCGCTACAAACGAAGGTACAATTTGACGTTGGTACATAACTAGCCTAGACTGATTAGAACTTGAGGCTTCTTTATGGAGAAGATTAGGAGAGTTTAGGCTGACATTATTTATATTGTTTTGTGTGGCGTTGTGTCTTGCAGAGGTGATGGATGCCTTCTACAACGTGAGCTTTCTCCCACACTTCATTGATAAATACCGGCAATTCCCCCTCTTATGGCAGGCAAAACACAGGGATTATAGCAACAGACCAAAGAGGTACGCAGCCCTGCTGAAACTGGTGGCATTTGTAAAGCCTACCCTGCCCATGGCAACCGTCGCAAACTTAAAAGTGAAGATTAACAACATGAAGACTACCTATTTCCGGGAGCGCAATAAGGTCCTGAAGTCACAAGCATCTGGAGCTGCAGCAGCTGATGTCCATGTCCCCACGCTCTGGTACTATGACAGGCTCCACTTTCTCAAAGACCAGGCTACTGTCAGGAAGTCACTCTCGACTCTTCCTTGCACGCGTCCTTCCACGCACGCCACCCCGCGTGAGGCTTCCGAGGACCAACCTGGGCCTTCCAGTCAGGAATATGTGCAGGTGCCCAGCTTGTTCCAGGTATAGTAGTTTTGGAACCAGTTTGTTGAATAATGAATGATGTTCAGTTAATTCAGGATCCCCAATTGCTTATTTCCTAACGTGATTGACATATCAACAGACAGTGGTGTGGGAGACATTTTTGGGAAGAATCTAAACTGCAGGGCTGAGAATTGTATGGTTTTGTATTTGAAAACATTTTGCAACAGTCACTAGATGAGAATTGTGTGTGTTTGATGAACAAATAACTGAAACTATGTCCCTTTTTCAGACACAGGAAGACCTCAGCCAGGAGGTGGCTGTGGAAGGTGGCAGTCAGGAGGAGGCAGGGGGTAGTGGCAGCCAACAGGGGGGTAGGCGTAGGAGCCTGACTGTCTCCCAAGTCTCTCCCCTCCGCCTTCCCTACAGAAGGGCGAAAAACATGGGGGAGGTGGGAGAGTCAGCGCTCCAGCTGATAAAAGATGCCTCAGCCTCCCTCTATGCCACACCCACCTACGAGGAGGCCTTTGCCTCCTTGGTTACAAGTAAATTTACGGGTATGGAGGCGGGGCAACGCAGCATGTGTGAGGAGGTCATCCTCAAAATACTAAATGAGGGGATGGCTGGGGAGATGACTCCCCTCACACATGTTTGCGAGAGTGACCTTGCTCCGCCTCCTCCTCCTCCTTCTGCCACCCCACCAGCACCAGCACCACGGCGTGGAAGGAAGCGTACAAGGAAGACAAGAGAGTGACAACCTGGACTCAGTCTGGTCTGAGAGAAGATGGAGCCTCTCGTAGTACCAGAGCCTGGGGACCTAGATGGCATCTGCTGCAGTTCCGGATGTTTTGGACTTCAGGACCAGATTGCGCTCCCTTATTATTTAGATAGGTAGTCTTCATGCCCCCAATTGTTTAAGTCTGTAAAATGATGGTTGCCATGGGTGTCCAAGGCTTTGCAAATTCCCCAAGTTTCACCATGGCTGCGTTCCTCTTTGGTCTGTTGCTGAGACCTAAATAAAGGTTTTTTTGATTTGAAATAATCATTGACTATTGTGTTTTACTTTTCTACAATGACAGTTTTTCTTTGAGTAGGCAGGTACATTTCACTAATCCTAGAATTAACAAGGGGCACCAACAACCAACAAACTCCTAGTAAATGTAAGCAAGAAATACAAATGTTAATAATGTGGTTTTGCTAAGTTGAGACATACAAACCCCCTCCAAAAAAAAAAAATCTCCTTCAAATATGTATTCCCCCAAAAAAAAAAAATCTGGGTAAAAAAATAAGAAAGATTGTATTACGATCTGAGTAAAAATAAACATGTAGTGTATAAATGCTGCAAAGTAATAAAGAAGTAAGTTTGTGAGAAGTGCGGGTGAATAGGAGCAGCTAAAACATGTCATTCTTGTTGCATTGTAAAGAAAAAGAGAATGCGCTGCATTAAAGACATTTTAACATTGCAGCGTGACGAATGTGCTGTGTCGATTAGGAAAGGTAGTTTTACCTGACCGAGCGCTTCCGTCACAGAATTTCTTCTGAGCATGCGTAGCACTTTGTCCGTCGGACAAGCGTACACACGCTCGGATTTGGTGTGATCGGACCGGGTTGACGGGAAATCTTTCCAGCAGGAGATAAGACTTTGTCCGACGGACAAACCGACGAACACTGTCCGATGGTGCATACACACGGTCTGATTTTTCAACAACCTTGTCCGATCGGACCAAATTGATGAAAAAGTCCGACCGTGTGTATGGGGCTTTACTGTGGTTGTCCACACCTGAGTTCAATTTCTCTAGCCACACCCAAGCCTGATTATTGCCACACCTGTTCACAATCAAGGCATCACTTAAATAGGAGCTGCTTGACACAGTAAGGTCCACCAGAAGATCCTTAAAAGCTACACATCATGCCGAGACCCAAAGAAATTCAGGAACAATTGAGAAAGAAAGTAATTGAGATCTATCAGTCTGGAAAGGGTTATAAAGCCATTTCCAAAACTTTGGGAATCCAGCGAACCACAGTGAGAGCCATTATCCACAAATGGCGAAGACATGGAACAGTGGTGAACCTTCCCAGGAGTGGCCGGCCGCCCAAAATTACCCCAAGAGCGCAGCGACGACTCATCCAAGAGGTCACAAAAGACCCCACAACAACGTCCAAGGAACTGCAGGCCTCACTTGCCTCAGTTAAGGTCAGCGTTCATGCCTCCACCATCAGGAAAAGACTGGGCAAAAATGGCCTGCATGGCAGAGTTCCAAGGAGAAAACCACTGCTGAGCAAAAAGAACATCAAAGCTCGTCTCAATTTCTCCACAACACATCTTGATGATCCCCAAGACTTTTGGGACAACATTCTGTGGACCGATGAGACAAAAGTGGAACTCTTTGGAAGGTGTGTGTCCAAGTATATCTGGCGTAGAAGGAACACTGCATTTCAGAAAAAGAACATTATACCAACAGTAAAATATGGTGGTGGTAGTATGATGGTCTGGGGCTGTTTTGCTGCTTCAGGACCTGGAAGACTTGCCGTGATAAAAGGAACTATGAATTCTGCTGTCTACCAAGAGATCCTGAAGGAGAATGTCCGACCATCTGTTCGTGTACTCAAGCTGAAACGAACTTGGGTTCTGCAGCAGGACAATGATCCTAAACACACCAGCAAGTCCACCACCGAATGGCTGAAGAAAAACAAAATGAAGACTTTGGAGTGGCCTAGCCAAAGTCCTGACCTGAATCCTATTGAGATGTTGTGGTATGACCTTAAAAAGGCCGTTCATGCTCGAAAACCCTCTAATGTAACTGAATTAGGACAATTCTGCAAAGATGAGTGGGCCAAAATTCCTCCAGGATGCTGTAAAAGCCTCATTGCACGTTATCGCAAACGCTTGGTTGCAGTTGTTGCTGCTAAGGGTGGCCCAACCAGTTATTAGGTTTAGGGGCAATCACTTTTTCACACAGGGCCATGATGGTTTGGATTTTTTTTCACCTTTAATAATAAACACCTTCATTTACAAATTGCATTTTGTGTTTACTTGTGTTGTCCTTGACTATTGTTTAAATTGGTTTGATGTTCCGAAACACTTAAGTGTGACAAACATGCAAAGGAATAAGGATGAGCCCGGTGTTCGATTCGAACCCATGTTCGAATCGAGCACCGGGTGTTCGCTCGCTCGGCGAGCCCAGAACTATTGGGGCCGCTCGCATCAAATTCGTGTGATGCGAGCGGCCCCGCAATGCATTGCGGCCCGCGCAGTGCAATGCTGGCTGATGATTGGCCAAGCATGCACTGTGACCCCGCATGCTTGGCTAATCACAGCGCCGGCAGCGAGGAGAGCCATAATTGGCTACAGGCAGGATGCCTGTAGCCAATTATAGCTCAGGGGCTTTAGTACACGCCCCACGGTATAAGAGGCCGCCGCGCCGGCGGCCTCGCATATTATGTTTCAGACAGTGTCAGCGTGTCAGTGTGCTGCTGACTGCTGACAACAATATGTGCTTTATTTCTGGGATATGTGTGTGCATGCTGTTAGAACAGCATTGCAGTATCACATCTGGGGGGTGTCTATAGGTGGCCTGTGAAGGGGGCAGGTTTCCTGTGCTTAGAACTTTCCCTGCAAAAAAGTGTCATTTTTGCAGGAAGAAAGCTATTTAAATCACTCGCGGCTAATGAATTGATGGCTCCTGTAACACAGAGAGCTGTCATTCATTAATAAAAAACAAAAAAAAAAAAAGCGTAGGGGTCCCCCCAAATTCAATAACCAGGCCCTTCAGGTCTGGGATGGATATTAAGGGGATCCCAGCCAAAAAAAAAAAAAAATGGCGTAGGGTCCCCCTCAAAATCCATACCAGACCCTTGAGGTCTGGTATGGTTTTTAAGGGGAACCCTAGCCAAAAAAATGGCGTGGGGTCCCCCTCAAAATCCATACCAGACCCTTATCCGAGCACGCAACCTGGCAGGCCGCAGGAAAAGAGGGGGGGACGAGAGCGGCCCCCCCTCTCGCCTGAACCGTACCAGGCCACATGCCCTCAACATTGGGAGGATGCTTTGGGGGTCTAAGACCCCTAAAGCACCTTGTCCCCATGTTGATGAGGACAAGGGCCTCTTCCCCACAACCCTGGCCGTTGGTTGTGGGGGTCTGCGGGCGGGGGGCTTATCGGAATCTGGAAGCCCCCTTTAACAAGGGGACCCCCAGATCCCGCCCCCCCCCTGTGTGAAATGGTAAGGGGGTACAAAAGTACCCCTACCATTTCACCAAAAAAGTGGCAAAAATGGTAAAAATGACAGGAGACAGTCTTTGACAATTCCTTTATTAAAATCTTCTTTCTTCTTTCTTCATCCTTCGGTTTCTTCATCTTCTCCTTCCTTCATCTTCTTCCATCTTCTTCTTCCATTTTCTTCTTCCTCCGATCCGCTTCTTCTTGCGCTGGTCTTCTCGTCCTTCTCGTCCGGCATCTTCTTCCGTCGGCGTCGGCGTCGGTGTCGGTGTCTCTGTCTCTTCTTGGGCCGCTCCGCGCAATGGGAGGCTCCCGCTGTGTGAGGCTCCGCTCCGTCTGACAGGTCTTTTATAATGGAGGGCACCTGGTGACCCCGCCCCTCTGACGCACAGGGACGTCATGGGGAATTCCATGATGGCTTTCCCCATGACGTCAGAGGGGGGCGGGGTCACCAGGTGCCCTCCGTTTTAAAAGACCTGTCAGATGGAGCGGAGCCTCACACAGCGGGAGCCTCCCATTGCGCGGAGCGGCCCAAGAAGACACCGACACCGACGCCGACGCCGACGGAAGAAGATGCCGGACGAGAAGGACGAGAAGACCAGCGCAAGAAGAAGCGGATCGGAGGAAGAAGAAAATGGAAGAAGAAGATGGAAGAAGATGAAGGAAGGAGAAGATGAAGAATCCGAAGGATGAAGAAAGAAGAAAGAAGATTTTAATAAAGGAATTGTCAAAGACTGTCTCCTGTCATTTTTACCATTTTTGCCACTTTTTTGGTGAAATGGTAGGGGTACTTTTGTACCCCCTTACCATTTCACACAGGGGGGGGGCCGGGATCTGGGGGTCCCCTTGTTAAAGGGGGCTTCCAGATTCCGATAAGCCCCCCGCCCGCAGACCCCCACAACCACCGGCCAGGGTTGTGGGGAAGAGGCCCTTGTCCTCATCAACATGGGGACAAGGTGCTTTAGGGGTCTTAGACCCCCAAAGCATCCTCCCAATGTTGAGGGCATGTGGCCTGGTACGGTTCAGGCGAGAGGGGGGGCCGCTCTCGTCCCCCCCTCTTTTCCTGCGGCCTGCCAGGTTGCGTGCTCGGATAAGGGTCTGGTATGGATTTTGAGGGGACCCCACGCCATTTTTTTGGCTAGGGTTCCCCTTAAAATCCATACCAGACCTCAAGGGTCTGGTATGGATTTTGAGGGGGACCCTACGCCATTTTTTTTTTTTTTTTTTGGCTGGGATCCCCCTTAATATCCATCCCAGACCTGAAGGGCCTGGTTATTGAATTTGGGGGGACCCCTACGCTTTTTTTTTTTCATTTTTTTTATTTTTTATCAATGACTTTTTTTTATGAATGAGTTTCAATGAATCACTGTTCTCTGTGTTACGGGAGCCGTGAATTAACATTAGCCGCGAGTGATTTTAAATAGCTTTTTTTACTTTCAAAAATGACACTTTGCGCAGAGACAGTTCTAAACACGGGAAACATGCGCCCCTTTACAGGCATACTATAGACACCCCCCAGGTACGAAATTTAAAGGAATATTACACTTTTATTGTTTCAATTTAAGCATTATTAAAATCACTGCTCCTGAAAAAACGGCAGTTTTTTAAAAAAAATTTTATATTCCTGAGGAGGTTACTAGTGATTGCATCCAGACCTGTGTCCAGGATGTAGGATTTATGTTCATTCACCTTATAGTAAGATATATTACTAAACACTTTGCAATAGTAGTTGTACCAAAGCCAGGAAAAAAAGGGGGACTGTGATCATCATTATTACATCATCCGCAAACAAATTAATTTTGTGCTCTATGGTGCTGATTTTGAAGTCTGCTATTTTGCTGTTGGAGCTGACATGTTCTGCTAGGAGTTCCATCACTAGATTGAAAATTAGTGGCGACAATGAACAGCCTTGGCGGGTGCCATTGGTGTTAGAAAATGGTTTAGGTAACATCTCTGAGGTGTATACCTTTGCTGAGGGGGAAGAATATAGCGCCATTATTGTGGACAAAATGGGTCCCTGGAAGCCAAATTTAATGAGGGTTGCTCTCATGTATTCCCAATGGACTCTATCGAACGCCTTCTCTGCATCCAGGGAAAAAGGCAGAGATGGCGTCCGAGTCGACCCAGCATTGTGAATGATGTTGATAAGTCTACAGGTTGCATCAAATGTTTGTCTCCCTTTTGTGAAACCGGACTGGTCTCTGTGTATGAGAAAGGGCATCAGGTCTATCAATCGATTTGCCATGAGTTTGGCGTATATCTTAGTTTCTAGATTGAGAAGAGAGATGGGTCGGAAGTTTTGCGCAAACGTGGGTTCCTTACCTGGCTTCGGCAACGTCATAATCAGGGCAGACAACATTTCCGGATGGAGAGAGGAGGACAAAGCAGCGTCATTGCATACTTTAGATAAGAAGGGTGATAGAATTGTTCCAAATTTTTTATAGTACTCACTAGTAAGTCCATCAGGGCCTGGGGATTTATTGGAGGGTAGAGCTGATATTGTACGCATAATTTCAGGGGAGGTGAACGGGGCATTTAACCTGATCTCTGATGTGGATACTTTGGGCAGGGTCCATTTGTCTACCAAAAAATAGTCAATCCGGTTGTAGGAGTTGTGGCGAGGGGAGAAGTAAGAATAGTCTCTTTCGGTGGTGTGGTGGCATCTCCACAGGTCATATAGGTCATTTGTCCGTATAGAGGGACGTGAGTTGACGTGATCCTATTAGATCGGGATGAACTGTCGATGGAGTTATCCGGGACTACATTAAAGTCTCCACATATAGTAAGGTGTCCCTGTTTGAAACGGTTGATTTTCTTCATGAGTTTGGATAGAAAGCTGATTTGTTTTCTGTTGGGGGCGTATATCGCCACAATGGTATATCTGATGTTGTTTAAGGAGCAGTCCATAGCAAGGTATCTGCCATTTGTATCTACCAGGCTATTGTGGAGTGTGAACGAGGCTGTATTTTTGATGGCTATCAGGACTCCATTCTTTTTATCGGGCCCTGAGGCTTTATGTTGGTGGTAAAGTTCTTCTTGGTACAAGAAGGCTCTGCAGTGATTTTAAAGTGTGTCTCTTGCAAGCATAAGACATTGCAGAAGGAGTTTTGCGCAGTTCACCACATAGATGCCCTTTTAGCTGGGTGGTTTAGACCCTTTACGTTTAGTGATAACATTTTCGGCATCTTGGGTAGTGTTGTGTAGTATATCAAGATAAAGTATTACTTACAGTTTGCGGGTAGTCAGTTTGTTTCGGTAGGGAAACTTGTGATTCTGCTGGATCTTTAGACTTGTTGAGATGGTGCTCTCAGAGGAGACTTTATCTTAGTGGTCTTGTGCTCTCCGGGGTCAGGATAGGCGGGGAGATAGGTAAGGAGGTAACAGTTAGTGCAGAACAATAACAGAAAGGGTAAAGGGAAAAACAAGGGTCAGTAGTATACCAGATGAACTACTGACCAAGTTTGAGGGTATTAGTTCGTGGGCTATCTGCAACGAGCAGCCACTGAATCGGAGTGCATATTTGAGCTTAGCACAATGATATCACTAACCTCATATTCAATTGTTGGAGCTGGAACTGGTTGATGAGGGTTTGAACACTTTGATGAGGGTTTGAGTGTTCTCTGTGGGTGACATCTGGGTTGATGCGTCGCATTCTGGGATGATTTTCCATTTCCTGAGTAGTTGAATGCCTTCTTCCACCGAATGGATACTGTGCTTCACCCATTTTTGGTGACCAGAAGTTTGGTCGGGAATCCCCATTGGTATGGGATCTTGTGATTATTCAGGGGTTTGGGGATGGTTTGAAGTCGTCGCCGTTGTTGGCGGGTGTATTGGGAAATGTCAGCAAAAAGTTGCAGCTTTGTGTATGGTGGCGGTAGTTGGTCAAGATGTCTCGTTTTGGCTAGAAGCATATCTTTGGTATGAAAGAAGTGGATCCTCATAAGCGTGTCACAGGGGACCTCTGCTGGGAGATGAGAATGCTTCGGTAAGCGGTGAATGCGATCAATGATAGTATTCACAGGAGGGAGATCTGGCAGGAGTGATGAGATCAGCTTTCGAGCATATGAATTCAGATCTGCTGGCACGATCGTCTCGGGTATACCACGTATTTTCACGTTATTGCGTCTCGATCGGTCCTCAAGGTCCGCCATTTTGGCCCGTACCCACTGTTGTTCTTCTCTAGTGTGATCGTGCGCATCCACTAGATCATTCACTGTTTCAGTCATGGTGCTCATCTGTTGTTCAATGTGGCCCACTTTGTTCCCCATATACACCATCTCAGATCTGAATTATGAGAACATAGATGAAATGTTATTGTGCAGTGAGCTATGCAGAGAGATCAGCATTTCTTTCATCATAGTGTCTATAACCGGCTGGTTATTAGTGGGGAAGGCCGCTATAGGGGATGATGCAGGCTTCTGTGTGAGAAGATAATCTAATGCAGGCCTTACCTCTGAGGCTTGTGCGCCTGTATCCAGGCGCATCCACGATTTTGCTGGACTGTTTGAGGTGGAAGACGGCCAAGATGATGAAGGGGGGTCCGGGGTGTTTTCCTGTGGCAGGATGGCGGAATCCTCTGCATCAGGCAGGTCAGTGTAAGCCCGTTCTCCTCGCGGTGAGCGATCGTGGGCGCCATTTTGGATGTATCCTCCGGGAGACAGAGTGTAGAAATCTGTCAACTTTTTTGGCTGTCGATATTCCTTCCATTTGCGGGAGGTCCTGGTCTGGTTCCCCATTGTGTGGGGGTCTGTGTGGTGCATTGGTGCATTGTAGCTGTCTGGGTTAGTGATTTTGGCGAATCTGTGGATTCAGGCTTCCATACAGCTCGGCGGTTAGCTACGCCCCCTCAGAAGTGAGTTTGTTACACACAGAGTGGGCATTCCAAAGGGCATGGCTTTGGAAAGAAGAGGAATAAAAACTAAATTGTGTGGATTGTGGCTGCTTTTAGAGAGTGCGGGGTAATGGGTGTGTTGGGTACAGTTAAGTCAGGGGTGCCCAACCAGTGGCCCGGGGGCCACATGTGGCTCGCGGAGCCCTCTTATGTGGCCCGCGACCTCCTGCTCTGGGATAGAATAGAAAGCATACTGTTATTTAAGGTCAGTTTATTACTAAAATCACAGTGTGTATATATGGGCATATCTTTTCTGCAGTGGTTACTGGGCTGCTTTCAAACTGATCCGCAGGTGCGGAGCAGTTTACCTGCGGGTTACCTGCGCTGAGACATAGACTTCTATTATTACCTGCGAGTTTGGTAAGCTTTCTGAAAGTGCACCAAACTTGCAGGATATAATAGAAGTCTATTGCAAACTGCAGGAAAGTACACTGCGTTGCACACGTGGTGCGGGTAAACCGCAGCGCATCACTGTGAAAGCAGCCTTGGACCCCTTTCACACGGTCAGTCCGACAGTCCGACCAATTGGACCCTCCATTCACCTGTAAGTAGTGGCAGACATAAACCGACTTGTGTTCTACCTCCAATACGATCCACTAAAAAGTATTGTGGGCTGCGTCCGTGTCCGCTCTGCAAATGCAGAGTGCACACGGACATGCCATATACGCGCTCCAACCTTCAAAAGGCTGGGCACCCCTGAGTTAAGTGATGGAGGCCAGGGTTTGGGAATATATCCCCAGAGGTTAGGAGAAGCAGAAGGGTGAGGGAGGTAATATGGGAGTGTGATTTATATGAAGGGACATGCCCCAGTGCCCTGGAGGTTTTTTTACTCTGTGGATTTACAATTAGCAAGAGTTGGTGAGTGCAGTAATAAGGAGAGGACAGAAGTGAGGATGAAATATATAAGGTGTGGGGTGGAGAAGAGGGGTGAAGGAAAGAGAGTTTAAGGATAGAGGACACAAGTGTCAGGAGTGGTAGAGAGCGCATGTTGAGTGGTAGGAGAGCTGAAGGTGTAAACACGGTCACCTGCGTTCTGTGTTGTTCAAAGTATTTATCTGTATACTTTTGCTGAAGTGCAAAGTCGGAAGTGCTTCCAGCAAATGTGCACCCCAACAAATGTGCTCTCCTCATAAAGATGCTTATTTTTATACTGTTAGAGGTGGGGTGGTGCTTGTTAATTTACTAATCAGGAGTTAATAAAGTATAGGTGTCTAGCAGGGCAAATTTTCCACTTGAGAATCTGACTGCAAGGGGCATAGTTGTAAAGATACAACCAGTTTTCAATTCTGGGTGGATGGGAGTCAGCTGCAATATACTATAGACTAATACAAACAAGGAACACAATTACTTTTCAGTTTTCAATTCTGGGTGGATGGGAGTCAGCTGCAACATACCTGTGAAGGGACAGAGAAGAAATCTTCAGATGATGAGTACAGATCCCCCACTTATAGAAGGAACCCCAGCAGCAAATATGCACCCCAGCAAATGATGGTGTACTTACCATTCAGTCACTATGTGAAATTTGGAGTTTGGCAGTTGGAGGGTGGTAAAAACGCCAACCCCACCAGTGTTAACATTGCCAAACTTGGTCGAACGGCTTAGTTGTTTCATACACAATAAGTTACCAAACAAACATAATAAAACTTATAGATTTTCAGACCCCCAGGGATATTTGCTATGTTTCATCAGGGCAGTTTGTCATAAGTTTCTGATTAGGGAGAGAGACAACCTCCCATCTCCACACGTTTTTTTATGGTTGAATGGATACAATTTTTTCAGGCAGTAAGTCAAGTCTTTCCTTTCTTAAAAAGCTCCAGGTACTGCTGCTATCCTACAGGTGCCTCTATCAATGGGCACTGTGGTTCATCCGGCCAGCCCCTGCAAAACTATAGTACACAATAGTGACACAGAGAAGACCTTTGGCTTCATAGATGCTCAAGAGAATACATAACTGACTGACTGCCCAGCAGAAAGGTAAGGGGACACGTGTTTTTTTTTTTCTTTTACTGTGGCGACAAGGCCACTTGTTACCTTGTTAATTGTTACTTGTTGTTAACCATCTTACTAGGGTAACTAAATATAGAGGAACAAAATACATTAAATACCCACTGCTCCAGTTTTCCAAAATGCTAGTCATATAATCAAAAAGTTGGTCACATGATCTTATCTGAAGGGCAGATCAACACTACAGAGAGCATGGGGTAACATTTTCTGTGGAAAAGGTAGTTACATCTGTTATAAATTCAGCACAGCAGGAATAATAATAATATGTCTTCATATTAACCTTTGATTATAGTTCAATTTAAGTCCTAACACCCATTAGCTGCTAACTATAAAGGTTTGGCTTAGTCTTTGGAAAGCTCTGTGACTTTCCAGAATGGTAGAAGTAGCAACCTCCTCTTTAGGGCAGATCCACTCGGAATTGCATCACAACTGTTTAAAATGGCTTCCTTAGAGGCTGGTACAAAAAGCTGTTTGTTATATTGGTTCCTAGGATGCAGAGCTACCAACCACCTGTATATTTATGGGAAGTTTATAAAAATTGGCCAATTTTTACACTGTCTGTAAATGTCCCAGAAGGGCAACCGCTGTCCTAACAAAAGGGCGTGGGGCAGGCTTCGGAACTGCACATGTGAAGTTTTGTAGCTGGCCAAATGGTGCTCAGGGCTGGCTCGGTATGGGAGCGGTAATGTCATGGCACTTGGCACCTTTTTCGAAATGCAAACAAGTCCCTTTGAATGCAAGGAGGGGAGAGTGAACAGGAGCGACAGGCCGGGACTCTGAGCAGAGTCAGGAGGGGTGGAGTGGATCAAAGACAAAACCTACCTGTGCTCTCAGTGCCCTGCATGCAACCAGCGAGCAACTGTCATTGTGAATGACAGTTCCAGCCAAGAGGCTAAACAGTCTGCGGTGCGGGGGGGGGGGGGCAGCTTACTGATGTGAGGGGCGAGTGAATACACTAAGGTAAGGGGGGGAACTGATGTAGAGGTTCCCCTTTACCTTTGTGTATTCACTTTGCGAACGGTGGTCTGTTGTCCCCAGGGTCCCCCCCTCACATCAGAGTTCCCGGAATTCCCTCTTAAATCAGTGTCCTCAGAGTTTTCCTTTATATTAGAGTCTGCAGGATTTCCCCTTTCAGTGGAAGGAGGCACTCTGTGGACCCTTGATGTAAAGGGGAACACTGTAGACCGTGATGTAAGTTGGAGCTCTGGTGACCAGTGACCACCTTGCATCAGAGTTTCCCTTTACACCAGAGTCTGCAGCATTCCCCCTTACATCACGGTCTGCAGCGTTCCCCTTTACATCAGGGTCCGCAGAGTTCAACCTTGAACTGTAAGGGGGAGTATTGCAGACTCAGATATAAGGGGCTCTGATGTAAGGGGGAGCTCTGTGTACTCTTGTGTAATGAGGAAGTCTGTGGACCCTGATGTAATGGGGGACTCTGATGTTAAGGGGGGCACTCTGATCTAAGAGGGGACTCTAAAGTAAGGAGGGACTCTTGGAACCCTGATGTATAGGGGAATGCTGGGGACTTGGAAATTAGGGGGGACTGATGTGAATACAGAGTTCATCCTAACTGCTGCACTCTATATTTTGTTTTGAATGTTACTTACTCCTGAGCCCTGCACTCTATACATTATGTTGTACATTGCATAGTCCTGATCAGAGAGTATAGCATCCCAACAGTTTTTGGTTTTAAAGAAGTTCCTCTTATGCCGCGTACACACGTGCGGACTTTTGCCGGCGGACTCAGTCCAGCGGACAATCCGCCGGACTTTCCAGCTGGGTCCGCTGGACTTTCCGAGCGTGTGGACTTGCCCACACACGCACGGACTTCTCCGGCGGATAATCCGCCGGCCAAAAGTCCGCGGGACTTTTGAAAATGAACGGACTTGCCCACACACGGAGCAGTCCGTTCATTTAGAACGTAACTTCAGGTTACGTAGCTAGCGTAGGCAGTAAATGCCGCCGCGCTAGCTCCGTAAGCTGGCATGGATTTAAAGGGACTCCCCACGCCGAAAATACGGCGGGGGGGTTCCCCCCAAATACATGTCAGACCCTTATCCGAGCACGCAGCCTGGCAGGCCAGGAAAGGGGTGGGGACGAACGAGCGCCCCCCCCTCCTGAGCCGTACCAGGCCGCGTGCCCTCAACATGGGGGGTGCCCTGGGGAAAGGGGGGCCGTGCGGCCCCCCCACCCCAAAGCACCTTGTTCCCATGTTGATGAGGACAAGGACCTCTTCCCGACAACCCTGGCCGTTGGTTGTCGGGGTCTGCGGGCGGGGGCTTATCGGCATCTGGGAGCCCCCTTTAATAAGGGGGCCCCCAGATACCGGCCCCCCACCCTATGTGAATGAGTATGGGGTACGATGTACCCCTACCCATTCACCTAAGGTGTAAAATGTAAACTACAAAAACACACACACTTTTGAAAAAATATTTTATTGCACTGCTCCGGGGGTCTTCTTCCGTCTTGGGGGTCTTCTCGCCGGACTCCTCCGCTCTCTTCTGCTCTTTTACCTAGCTCTTTCACGAGCGGAGGAGTCCGGCTACCTTCTTCGTCGTCGCCGCCGTCGTCTGGGGTCTCGATCCGCCTTCGGGGGTCTTCCGGGGTCTCTTCTGTTCTTGCGGCGGTCGTCGTCTTCCGCGCCGCCGGCGCCTTCTTCTTCTTGTTCTTCTTCTTGTTCTTCTTCTTCCGATGTTGACCCGACGCTCTCTCTGCCCGGAATGCCAGAGCCGCGCTGTGCTGGGACTTATATAGGGACATGGGGACAGGGTCACATGCTCATGTCACATGGTGACCCCGCCCCCTTGTGATGTCACAGTCCCAGCATCCTCCGGGACTGTGACAAAGGGGGGGGGGGGGGGGCGCTCGTTCGTCCCCACCCCTTTCCTGGCCTACCAGGCTGCGTGCTCGGATGAGGGTCTGACATGGATTTGGGGGGAACCCCCACGCCGTTTTTTCGGGTGGGGAGTCCCTTTAAATCCATGCCAGCTTACGGAGCTAGCGCGGCGGCATTTACTGCCTACGCTAGCTACGTAACCTGAAGTCACGTGCTAAATGAACGGACTTGCCGATGAGCGGCAAGTCCGTTCATTTCAAAAGTCCCGCGGACTTGCCTACTAACGGCGGGATTGTCCGCCGGACTGCCAAGTCCAGTGGATAATTTTAAAACCAAACTTAAAACTTTGGTCCGCCGGACTTTGGCGCCAAAAAGTCCGCCGACGCCCACACATGAGGGGATTATCCGCTGGACTTCAGTCCAGAGGATAATCCCGCGGGATAGTCCCTTCGTGTGTACGCGGCCTTAAAGTTCAGCTCAGTCAGTCAGTCCTTTTTGTATGCTTTTATAAAAGCATATGCAATGGAAGCATTTAATTTTTAAAATGCTATCCTTTGTCCTGCGGTTTATTTGTGTCTGTGAGGCTATCAGTTGTGGTACAGTAATTAAGAATATTTTGTGGGTACAAGGACTGTTATACAGAATGTGTGCAGTGTATATAGCGACTAGGCACAGATCCTGTTTAATCATCCCCCTTTAAAGCCCCTCCCAATCTGGCAATGCACGCTGATTACTGTGGAGTGCTACGCATGCCACAGAACTTATTTTTCGGTTTTGTTCCAGGGTGCCCCAGGTCTTTCGTCATTCTAGTCGTGCTCACATTTTATCACTCTGTTTGGAATTTTTCATTGTAAAGCCAGCAGATTTTTTGTTCTGAGTATTGTTAATGTTTACATATTGTTTATACTGCTTAAATATTAACCACTTCATCTCCGGAAGGTTTTACCCCCTTTATGATCAGACTATTTTTTGCTGTGCCCAAACGATATTTCTATTTATTTTTTTATTTTTACGCAAATAGAGCTTTTTTTTTTGGTGGTATTTGATCACCACTGTGTTTTTCTATAAAAAAAAATAAAATATATATGTAATTTTACTTTCTGCTATAAAACCTATCCCATTAAAAAAGATAAAAAAAATTATGTATATTGTTTGGTTTGTGTGAAAATGATAGTTTCTACAAACTATGGGATATATACTGGATTTTTTTTTATCAGCGACTTATAGCGGGACAGTGGGAAATCTGACACTAACTGATATTTTGTGGGAACTAACTGCCACTAACACCACCAGTAACATAATTACAGTGATCAATGATAATAATATGCACTGTCACTGTACTAATGACACTGGGCAGGAAGGGGTTAACATCTAGTGCGATCAAGGGGTTAAATATGTGCCTAACAAGTGTTTGTGTACTGTGTGCTACTTTTACTGGGGATTTCGTTGTTTTATTTCCTGAAGCTCAGAGCTGATCATCAATCACTGGCCGGGACCTGGTGATCAGCATGTGTTGTGATGAATTACAGTACAGCCAGACAGATGTGCGTGCCCCCTACCTGTCAATGCAGAATCACATATATATATATATATATATATATATATATATATATATATATATATATACATGATTCTGCGCATCCGGCCTGCACTGTAGCAATAGTTGTACAGTGTGCGGTCGGCAACTGGTTAATTTTCTTAATTTAAATGAAGTGTTTCTGTTATATTTCAGGATGTCAGTAAAAAAAGGGCTCCGTCAGTACATTTTTCATCTAAAAAAAGTCATGGGAGGTTGGCATCCCTGCTAGGATGCAAGGTAGTTTCAGCAATCACAAAATAATTTAAGTCTCCTGGCCAGACTTTTGTCAGAACATGGAGTGGCCACTGGCCGCTGAGCAGTGGAAAATTACTTACAAATTGTTGGCTGAAAAACTGGAGGTAAGAAATTTATAAATCTTATTGGCTCATTTTTTTCTAATATCCAGGTCCAAGTTTAGCTGAACATTTATTTCTGAAATGCAGTAAAATTACACTATGAGCCCTGGGTCACATTGACTGCCGGAATGAAATTGTGCGAGTTCAGCTCAACTCGCACAATTTCATTCCTGCATGTCAGTCCCGACTCCGGGGCGATTTCAGAGACATCTGTGCGGGTTTCTGCACATATGTCAATGGAAATCGCACCCCAAAATCGCCAAAAGTAGTACAGAAACGACTTTTGGGAATCGGACAGTGCCATTGCCAGCAAATGCCGCCGATTTGACTTGCGATTCGACATGTCAAATCGCATCAATGTGAACCAGGGCTCAAAGAAAGATTTTTCACTGACTGTGCCTGCTAGTTACTTACAAATGAACTCCATGGTATTTATAAAACAAAAATTACTGGACACCCATTGAAAATGCTCTTTTCTAGATTAAAAACATCAAAACCAAAGACATTTTAGCAAAAATCTGATATGAAACTGCTTATACTGAGTATGAAATGTGTAAAAAACAAATCTGCATATAAGCAGAAAAAGAGTAATGCCGCATACATGCGGTCGGAATTTCCGACAGAAAAAGTCTGATGGGAGCTTTTGGTCGGATATTCCGACCGTGTATATGCCCCATCAGACTTTTTCTGTCGGAATTTCTGACGGACTTAGATAGAGAACATGTTCTAAATTTTTTCATTGGAAATGCAGACGGAGGTTATTCCGTTGGCAAGTCTGACCGTGTGTACGCGGCATTAGAATGCTTAGTATGACTTTGATTTATAGACCCTCTATCCACTAAGGGAATTAGACTCAAGCTAAATATTGTGTGGACCATTTTTCGGAGAAAGGAACATCTCGTTTGTATAAAAAAAAAAAACTAATCTAATGATAGGATTATCTTGGCAACAAAAAACCACCAACACAAGGATGTATTATCCCAGCGTTAATAGAGTGAGGGGAGCTACCTTAGCTGAATGCTTTGGTAGACTGAGTGACCAGTACATAGTAAAAAACGAGGTCTGTCACTGTATGTAGCCAATAACATTGCCATATTTGAGTTTTGCGCTTACAAAGTGCAGTGGGAGAACAGCATGGGTTTTTTAGTACCATGCAGGCATATAGGCTGACAATAGTCAATGTGTACTATGTTCCATGAGCACCACATTAATATAACTGCTTTAATTCACTCCCTGCTGCTACTGTGGCTTTCTTCCTATGAATTGATGCTAGTGGGAGCCAAGTTTTCCATTCATACTTCATAAGAAATTGCCAGAAATCCTGACCTGGAATTTCAAGGGCTGCCGCTGTTTCATAGTGCAGGCTAGTGCTCCCTAGGATCAGGATCGGACGCTGAAAACCTTTATCTGACAAGGAGAAGACTGTCATCAGCTCACTACATTAATCACTTTATGCTTTCTTAACAGCTTATAGTTTGAGCTCCTGGGAAATATTCAAAACTTGTAAGACAGAAAAAGCATATGATCTATAATAAGTTTTGCCAGCCTGTGACATTCTCATTGTTGAAGTAGAGAAGACGCAGTGTTTTAGATCATTGTTGAATACACACGATTAGGAGTCAGTTCATCCAAAATTGACATTTTTGTTATGGGTACACTCTAACTGGATGAATTAGTCACTAACACCCTATATTTCTCATGGACTCCAGTAGCGAGATCTTGAGAAAATTTCAGCTCTTCCAAACTCACTGTTAAACTTCTGTTTTTGGTGTGACATGAATATTCTCATCCCTCGATTTGCAATTGCAATAATGTAAAACAAATTAAAAATTGAGAAAAATGGTTAGAGTGAGCCAACCTCATAGTAACTTTAATTCCTGTAAGATAATAGAAACTTGTGGGTGATTTAACTTATAGGTATCTGTCCAAAAATTGCTATTATGTCTACTAAGAAGGTAATTTGCACACCAAGGAAAGGAAAGAGGCACATCAAGGAAAATAATGATGTATTGAAAGTTTCTAGTGGCTAACAGGCAATACTGATTACTACAGTAAAGAATGTTTTTAATTTCTTGTTAAAAAAAAAAAGAATGTTTTTAAGATAAGCATTTACAGTAATAGTTGGCATAGCTTTGAAGCCAGTTTCCCAGAGCAAAGTTTTTTTTATAAAGAGAGAGCACAGAAGAGAGGTATCACCTTTCAGAAGAAGTGATGTTAGGGTTGTCACTGCTGTATGTGAATGTAAATTTTACCTTGAGCTATGGAACTCTGCAAACAAACAAGAGGTACAGTATATATATATATATATAATATATATATATATATATATATATATATATATATATATATATGTAGCACTGACTCCCGAAGGAGCTGCTGGTTTTATTTGGACTTACCGTTACCTCACCTGTTGTAGCTCCGTCTTGGGGATCCGTTGGAAAATGGCCCAAAGAAAGTGTTGAGACTGACACTGAATCCTCTTTTAGGTTATTTATAGAGTTGAGAGGACACCTGGATGTTCGGGTTTGACGGGTTCGGCTGAACTTCGGATAAAAGCTTGAGTTTGGGACCGAACTTGACCCCGAACCTGAACCCCATTGAAGCCAAACTTTTTGAGGACTAAAATGGCTCTAAAAAAGAAATGGCTCTAAAATGGAAAGGGCTAGAGGGCTGCAAATGACAGCAAAATGTTGTTAAGAACATGGCGAGTGCTCTGCAAACAAATGTAGATAGGGAAATAACTCAAAATAACACAAAATAAATAAAAATAAAAAATAATATGCTGGAGGCCCCCTTCTCAGAAGAAGAGGTACCGGAAGTCATTAGGGTACACCCCAAAAGAGTGAGAAAGATCAAAAATACAACAATGGCTGGGTAAGGCCAGTGATGTGTCGAATTCTGTCCCCCGTCGGATAGTGTCCGCCCTGTACTGCGCTTGCTCAATACGTAGGACAAGGGGATTTCGAAAATCTCTGAAGAGGTTCCAGGTTCAAACCACACCATCCGAGATTTAAGCTGAGCGAAGCGAGGCCGTGCCCGAAGCGTGGCGAGCGAAACGAGCCTGTGAGGGGCCCTGTTACTATGTGCTACCATATGTCCACTTGGATGGTGGGGCTTGAACATGCACTCAGTGCACATGCGCCGTTCATCTTCGAAGATTTTCGGAATCTCCTTGTCCTCTGTACTGGGCAAGCGCTGCGCCTGCGCAGTACGGGCCAGACACTATCCGATGGCTGGACAGTTTTTGTCAGAACACCGGTATACATGTCTATTCTGCACAAGGTATGGACAAGTCCTGTGGGATCCATGCCTGGTTCATTTTAATGAACGTGAGCTTGTCCACATTGGCTCTGGACAGGCGGCTGCACTTGTCTGTGATAACGCCCCCTGCAGTGCTAAATACACGTTCAGATAATACACTGGCTGCAGGGCAGGCCAGCACCTCCAAGGCGTAAAGGGCAAGCTCAGGCCAAGTGCCCAATTTGGAGACCCAGAAGTTGAAGGGGGCCGACTCGTCATTCAGTACGTGTAGGCGTGTGCACACATACTGCTCCACCATGTTGGTGAAATGCTGCCTCCTTCTAAGACGTTCCATCTCAGCTGGTGGTGCTGGTTGTTGTGGCGTGCTGACAAAGATTTTCCACATTTCGGCCATGCTAACCCTGCCTTCTGAGGTGCTGGCGGGGCCCCGGCTGCGCTGGCGACCTCTTCCTCTGCCTTCGCCTTGTGCTTTCACTGTACCCCCGCTGTCAGGTGGGAATGCCACCAGCAGCGGGTCTACCAGCGTGCGCTTGTAATCGCGCATCTTACGATCACGCTCCAGTGTCAGGGCTACGGCGCCGGACGAGCGGCCCGCTCTCCAGTGCGCATGCGCGGGGGCCAGGCGCTCCGGCGCATGCGCACTCGCGGCTCGGCGGTCCGGCGCTCGCGCATGCACACTAGGTGCACAATTAGCGTCCTCTGGGCGCCTATAAAAGCTGCCTGACGCACAGGCACTTTGCTGGTCTGTCTTTCCAGCTTAGTGCCTGTGCGTCCCTGTGTAAAACCAGTTCTGCTCCCAGTATCTTGACCCCCTGGCTTGCTATAACGGACTGCTGCTTCCTCCTGTGTTTGACCCCCTGGCTTGCTCAACGGACTCCGCTGCTTCTCCTGTGTTTGACAACTGGCTTGATCAACGGACTTGATACTCCTCCTGTGTTTGACCCCTGCCTGCTCAAAAGGACTTCGCTACTGATCCTGTGTTTGACCCCCGGCTTGCTCTAACGGACTTTGCTACTGATCCTGTGTTTGACCCCCGGCTTGCTCTAACGGACTTTGCTACTGATCCTGTGTTTGACCCCCGGCTTGCTCTAACGGACTTTGCTATTTGATCCTGTGTTTGACCCCCGGCCTGCATCCTGGACTTACGTAGCATCTGGCTGCTCAGTGACCGGTGTTAGACTCTCAGCCAGGTGTTTGGGCTCCTGCCTCTCCTTTCTGCCATCTGCCGGTCTGCCCGGGCCAGGCTCACATCTCCTCCAGGCTTCACACCAGTTCCGCCCACCTGACGGAGGTGACCTGTGCCTCCTGGTGCTGTTTGTTCCCTGTCTCATCACCAGGGGGCAGATTGCGCTGGGTCGTAAGGGTGAACCGCTCTCAGCATCTCGGTCTCGGTAAGTACATCTCTGATATCCAGTGAGGTAATTAAGGACGGTACGTTGTCCTTGTAATGGGAATCCAGCAGGGTGGCCACCCAGTAATCAGCACCAGTTAGAATGTGGGCAACTCGGCGGTCGTTGCAGAGACACTGCAGCATGTAATTGCTCATGTGTGCCAGGCTGCCCAGAGGCAACGAAAAGCTGTCCTCTGTGGGAGGTGTATCGTCTTTGTCCTCTGTATCCGCCCAGCCACGCACCAGTGATGGCCATGAGCTGGTCTGGGTGCCACCCTGCTGTGAACATGGTTCCTCCTCCTCCATCTCCTCCTCCTCATCCTCCACCTCGTCATCCTCCAGAACTGTGCCCTTGCTGCTGGACAATAGTATACCTGGCATTTGTTGGTGCAGGAACCCACTCTCGTAGCCACTTGTGAATGACTGCCCTGAAAGCCTTGGAAATTATCCCTCTTCCTCCTCCTCCTCCTATGCCACATCCTCTTCCATCATCGCCCAAAGCGTTTTTTCAAGGAGGCATAGAACTGGGATAGTAACGATGAGAACGGCGTCACCGGCACTGGCCATGTTGGTGGAGTACTCGAAACAGCACAACAAGGCACACAGGTCTCGCATGGAGGCCCAGTTATTGGTGGTGAAGTGGTGCTGTTCCGCAGAGCGACTCACGCGTGGGTTCTGCAGCTGAAACTCCACTATCGCCTGCTGCTGCTTGCATAGTCTGACCAGCATGTGCAAGGTGGAGTTCCACCTTGTGGGCACGTCACATATGATGCGGTGAGTGGGAAGGCCAAAGTTACGCTGCAGCAATGACAGGCGAGCAGCAGCAGGGTGAGAACGCCGAAAGTGCACACAGACGGCCCGCACTTTCTGCAGCAGCTCTGGCATATCTGGGTAATTTTTAAGGAACCTCTGGAACACCAAGTTTAGCACATGCGCCAGGCAAGGGATGTGCTTCAAACCGGCTAGGCCTAGAGCTGCTACGAGATTTCGCCCCTTTAACGCGCACCACCAGGCCGGGCTTGAGGCTCACTGCCACCAACCACTCATCGGTCTGTTGTTCCATGTCCCTCCACAACTCCTGCGGGGTGTGGGGTTTTTCCCCCAAACAGGAAAGTTTTAAAACTGCCTACTGTCGTTTACCCCTGGCTGTGCTGAAGTTGGTGGTTAAGGTGTTACGCTGACCTGATGAGGAGGCGGTAGAGGATGAGGAAGCGGAGTAGGAGGAGTTAGCAACAGGAGTCAAACTGAAGCTCCCTGCAATCCTTGGTGGTGGAAGGACATGCGCTAAACTGCTATTCGCCTCAGGCCCAGCCGCCACTGCATTTACCCAGTGTGCTGTTAGGGAGCTATAACCTCCCTGACCGTGCTTACTGGTCCACACATCCGTAGTTAGGTGGACCTTGCCACAGATGGCGTTACGCAGTGCACACCTGATTTTTTCCCCCACTTGGTTGTGCATGGAAGGGATGGCTCACCTGGAAAAGTAGTGGCGGCTGGGCACGACGTACTGTGGGACAGCCAATGCCATCAGGCTTTTAAAACTCTGCGTCTCCACCAGACGGAATGACAGCATTTCAAAGGCAAGGAATTTTGAAATGCTGGTATTCAGGGCCAGGGATCGCGGGTGGGTAGGGGGGTACTTCCTCTTCCGCTCCAGTGTTTGGGAGATAGAGAACTACACTGGTCACCTGCATGACGTTGATTCCATGTGGGGTCGAGGACCTTATCGTCCTCCACATCATCTTCCACCCAGTCTTCACCCCTGCCCTCCTTGTCGGTCTGCACAATTGCGAAAGCAGCAGCATGGCCCCTGTGTTTCGTTATCATCCGAAACGTGCTGCGATGGTCCTCCCATGTACTCCTCATGAAACATAAGTGGTTGGGCATCGGTGCACCCAATCTCTTCCACTTCTGGGGCAGGGCTAGGTGGATGGCCCTGGGAAACCCTTCTAACAGAATCATCAAAAAGCAGAAGAGACTGCTGCATGATTTGGGGCTCAGACTGCTTGGCTGATTTGCAAGGGGGTGAGGTGAAAGACTGATGGACATTGGCTGCAGGTGCCAACTCTGATCTTTCATCAGGAGACTGTGTGGGAGACAATGTGAAGGAACCGGAGGCACTGTCAGCAACCCAATCTACTATCGCCTGTACTTGTCCTGGCCTCAACATTCGTACAGCCGCATTAGGCCAGACCAAATACCGCTGCAGGCTCTGTCGCCTACTCGCACCTGAGGAAGGTGTTTCACTTGTGCGTGTAGCTGGCACAGATCGACCACGTCCTCTCCCTGCAACAGAAGCTCCACCAGCAGAACCACGACCTGGGCCACGTCCCTTCTTTGACGTTCTTCTCATATTTTTCAAATTCAGGATCTTGCCCTAAATGGGTGTTTTTAGAATAGCAGAATACACCGAGAGTATGTAAAGGGTGTATCTCACACCTACAGATATGCAGAAAATGCTATTGAAAAAATATATTTTTGCCCTAAAAAATTTTTTTTGAATAGCACAATAGAAGAACACTATATAAATTGTGTATCTCACACCTACAGATATGCAGAAAACACTGCAATTTTTTATTTTTTTTGCCCTAAATGGGTGTTTTTTGGAATAGCAGAATACACCCACAGTATGTAAAGAGTGTATCTCACAGTAACATATGCAGTGAAGGTGCACTGAGCTTGCAGATAAAAGTTATATTTTCTCTGGCACTGGGCTCATGGCAGTGTAAAAAGACTGTGCACTGCACCCACACAACTAAATCAATGTAGATCGCTGAGCTGAGTAATTAGAATAGATTTCTGAATCAGGACTCCTATCTAATTCTCTTCCTCAAAGCAGCAGCAGGAACCTTTCCCTACACTGTCTATCTTTTCTCTCAGTGCAGTGTAAAAAGCTTGTGCACTGCACCCACACAACTAAATCAATGTAGATCGCTGAGTAATTAGAATAGATTTTTGAATCAGGACTCAATTCTCTGCCTCAAAGCAGCAGCAGCCAGGAACCTTTCCCTACACTGTCTAAAGTAGAGTGACGTGCTGTGCTGTGTGCCTCTAGCTTATATAGAGGCTGGGTCACATGCTGCACTGGCCAATCACAGCCATGCCATTAGTAGGCATGGCTGTGATGGCTTCTAAGGGCACACCAGTTAAACAAATGTTGATTGGCTGCCCTGCAGCTTTTTAAATGCTACATTACATTGCCGAACACCGGACCGAACCTGAACATACAGTAAATTTTAACTTTACAGTTCGGGTTCGCGCAACCCTAGTTATTTATTCAGAAATTAGAACACAGTCTCTTGTTAAAGGTTAGAGGGTTAGGGGTGAGTTCAGGTAATTAAATTGCAGGGTGAAGGTATTAAATGAATCCAGAGAAATTGACCGTGTCTCTCTCACTAGGCCTAACAGCTGGTAGGATGCTCGGTAAAGTCTCTGCCACAGACTTGTAAGTTACACTTTAGTGTCACTGATGAATTGGATGAACTTTAAAGAACTATCATACGGTACCAGTTTCTTTCAGCCGATCCGGCGATACCATATGAGTATTGATCCAGGTCGCGTCCTTGCGCATGGCCTTCTCCTGAAATGGTCCTCCCCTGGGGTTCTTCAGTTGCTGGGCCTCTCCCTTCAGATGAGATGGCACCGGACCTTCCTTGGATCAGTAGGGTGCCCCAGGTCTTTCGTCATTCTAGTCGTGCTCACATTTTATCACTCTGTTTGGAATTTTTCATTGTAAAGCCAGCAGATTTTTTGTTCTGAGTATTGTTAATGTTTACATATTGTTTATACTGCTTAAATATTAACCACTTCATCTCCGGAAGGTTTTACCCCCTTCATGATCAGACTATTTTTTGCTGTGCCCAAACGATATTTCTATTTATTTTTTTATTTTTACGCAAATAGAGCTTTTTTTTGGTGGTATTTGATCACCACTGTGTTTTTCTATAAAAAAAAAATAAAAATATATATGTAATTTTACTTTCTGCTATAAAACCTATCCCATTAAAAAAGATAAAAAAAAATAATGTATATTGTTTGGTTTGTGTGAAAATGATAGTTTCTACAAACTATGGGATATACAGTGGTGTGAAAAAGTGTTTGCCCCCTTCCTCATTTCCGGTTCCTTTGCATGTTTGTCACACTTAAGTGTTTCGGAACATCAAACCAATTTAAACAATAGTCAAGGACAACACAAGTAAACACAAAATGCAATTTGTAAATGAAGGTGTTTATTATTAAAGGTGAAGAAAAATCCAAACCATCATGGCCCTGTGTGAAAAAGTGATTGCCCCCCTTGTTAAAACATACTATAACTGTGGTTGTCCACACCTGAGTTCAATTTCTCTAGCCACACCCAGGCCTGATTATTGCCACACCTGTTCACAATCAAGGCATCACTTAAATAGGAGCTGCTTGACACAGTAAGGTCCACCAGAAGATCCTTAAAAGCTACACATCATGCCGAGACCCAAAGAAATTCAGGAACAATTGAGAAAGAAAGTAATTGAGATCTATCAGTCTGGAAAGGGTTAAAAAGCCATTTCCAAAGCTTTGGGAATCCAGCGAACCACAGTGAGAGCCATTATCCACAAATGGCGAAGACATGGAACAGTGGTGAACCTTCCCAGGAGTGTCCGGCCGCCCAAAATTACCCCAAGAGCGCAGCGACGACTCATCCAAGAGGTCACAAAAGACCCCACAACAACGTCCAAGGAACTGCAGGCCTCACTTGCCTCAGTTTAAGGTCAGCGTTCATGCCTCCACCATCAGGAAAAGACTGGGCAAAAATGGCCTGCATGGCAGAGTTCCAAGGAGAAAACCACTGCTGAGCAAAAAGAACATCAAAGCTCGTCTCAATTTCTCCACAACACATCTTGATGATCCCCAAGACTTTTGGGACAACATTCTGTGGACCGATGAGACAAAAGTGGAACTCTTTGGAAGGTGTGTGTCCAAGTATATCTGGCGTAGAAGGAACACTGCATTTCAGAAAAAGAACATTATACCAACAGTAAAATATGGTGGTGGTAGTGTGATGGTCTGGGGCTGTTTTGCTGCTTCAGGACCTGGAAGACTTGCCGTGATAAAAGGAACTATGAATTCTGCTGTCTACCAAGAGATCCTGAAGGAGAATGTCCGACCATCTGTTCGTGTACTCAAGCTGAAACGAACTTGGGTTCTGCAGCAGGACAATGATCCTAAACACACCAGCAAGTCCACCACCGAATGGCTGAAGAAAAAACAAAATGAAGACTTTGGAGTGGCCTAGCCAAAGTCCTGACCTGAATCCTATTGAGATGTTGTGGTATGACCTTAAAAAGGCCGTTCATGCTCGAAAACCCTCTAATGTAACTGAATTAGGACAATTCTGCAAAGATGAGTGGGCCAAAATTCCTCCAGGACGCTGTAAAAGCCTCATTGCACGTTATCGCAAACGCTTGGTTGCAGTTGTTGCTGCTAAGGGTGGCCCAACCAGTTATTAGGTTTAGGGGGCAATCACTTTTTCACACAGGGCCATGATGGTTTGGATTTTTTTTCACCTTTAATAATAAACACCTTCATTTACAAATTGCATTTTGTGTTTACTTGTGTTGTCCTTGACTATTGTTTAAATTGGTTTGATGTTCCGAAACACTTAAGTGTGACAAACATGCAAAGGAACAGGAAATGAGGAAGGGGGCAAACACTTTTTCACACCACTGTATACTGGATTTTTTTTTATCAGCGACTTATAGCGGGACAGTGGGAAATCTGACACTAACTGATATTTTGTGGGAACTAACTGCCACTAACACCACCAGTAACATAATTACAGTGATCAATGATAATAATATGCACTGTCACTGTACTAATGACACTGGGCAGGAAGGGGTTAACATCTAGTGCGATCAAGGGGTTAAATATGTGCCTAACAAGTGTTTGTGTACTGTGTGCTACTTTTACTGGGGATTTCGTTGTTTTATTTCCTGAAGCTCAGAGCTGATCATCAATCACTGGCTGGGACCTGGTGATCAGCATGTGTTGTGATGAATTACAGTACAGCCAGACAGATGTGCGTGCCCCCTACCTGTCAATGCAGAATCACATATATATATATATATATATATATATATACATGATTCTGCGCATCCGGCCTGCCCTGTAGCAATAGTTGTACAGTGTGCGGTCGGCAACTGGTTAATTTTCTTAATTTAAATGAAGTGTTTCTGTTATATTTCAGGATGTCAGTAAAAAAAGGGCTCCGTCAGTACATTTTTCATCTAAAAAAAGTCATGGGAGGTTGGCATCCCTGCTAGGATGCAAGGTAGTTTCAGCAATCACAAAATAATTTAAGTCTCCTTCTGGCCAGACTTTTGTCAGAACATGGAGTGGCCACTGGCCGCTGAGCAGTGGAAAATTACTTACAACTTGTTGGCTGAAAAACTGGAGGTAAGAAATTTATAAATCTTATTGGCTCATTTTTTTCTAATATCCAGGTCCAAGTTTAGCTGAACATTTATTTCTGAAATGCAGTAAAATTACACTATGAGCCCTGGGTCACATTGACTGCCGGAATGAAATTGTGCGAGTTCAGCTGAACTCGCACAATTTCATTCCTGCATGTCAGTCCCGACTCCGGGGCGATTTCAGAGACATCTGTGCGGGTTTCTGCACATATGTCAATGGAAATCGCACCCCAAAATCGCCAAAAGTAGTACAGAAACGACTTTTGGGAATCGGACAGTGCCATTGCCAGCAAATGCCGCCGATTTGACTTGCGATTCGACATGTCAAATCGCATCAATGTGAACCAGGACTCAAAGAAAGATTTTTCACTGACTGTGCCTGCTAGTTACTTACAAATGAACTCCATGGTATTTATAAAACAAAAATTACTGGACACCCATTGAAAATGCTCTTTTCTAGATTAAAAACATCAAAACCAAAGACTTTTTAGCAAAAATCTGATATGAAACTGCTTATACTGAGTATGAAATGTGTAAAAAACAAATCTGCATATAAGCAGAAAAAGAGTAATGCCGCATACACACGGTCGGAATTTCCGACAGAAAAAGTCTGATGGGAGCTTTTGGTCGGATATTCCGACCGTGTGTATGCCCCATCAGAATTTTTCTGTCGGAATTTCCGACGGACTTAGATAGAGAACATGTTCTAAATTTTTTCATTGGAAATGCAGACGGAGGTTATTCCGTTGGCAAGTCTGACCGTGTGTACGCGGCATTAGAATGCTTAGTATGACTTTGATTTATAGACCCTCTATCCACTAAGGGAATTAGACTTAAGCTAAATATTCTGTGGACCATTTTTCGGAGAAAGGAACATCTCGTTTGTATAAAAAAAAAAAAACTAATCTAATGATAGGATTATCTTGGCAACAAAGAACCACCAACACAAGGATGTATTATCCCAGCGTTAATAGAGTGAGGGGAGCTACCTTAGCTGAATGCTTTGGTAGACTGAGTGACCAGTACATAGTAAAAAACGAGGTCTGTCACTGTATGTAGCCAATAACATTGCCATATTTGAGTTTTGCGCTTACAAAGTGCAGTGGGAGCACAGCATGGGTTTTTTAGTACCATGCAGGCATATAGGCTGACAATAGTCAATGTGTACTATGTTCCATGAGCACCACATTAATATAACTGCTTTAATTCACTCCCTGCTGCTACTGTGGCTTTCTTCCTATGAATTGATGCTAGTGGGAGCCAAGTTTTCCATTCATACTTCATAAGAAATTGCCAGAAATCCTGACCTGGAATTTCAAGGGCTGCCGCTGTTTCATAGTGCAGGCTAGTGCTCCCTAGGATCAGGATCGGACGCTGAAAACCTTTATCTGACAAGGAGAAGACTGTCATCAGCTCACTACATTAATCACTTTATGCTTTCTTAACAGCTTATAGTTTGAGCTCCTGGGAAATATTCAAAACTTGTAAGACAGAAAAGGCATATGATCTATAATAAGTTTTGCCAGCCTGTGACATTCTCATTGTTGAAGTAGAGAAGACGCAGTGTTTTAGATCATTGTTGAATACACACGATTAGGAGTCAGTTCATCCAAAATTGACATTTTTGTTATGGGTACACTCTAACTGGATGAATTAGTCACTAACACCCTATATTTCTCATGGACTCCAGTAGCGAGATCTTGAGAAAATTTCAGCTCGTCCAAACTCACTGTTAAACTTCTGTTTTTGGTGTGACATGAATATTCTCATCCCTCGATTTGCAATTGCAATAATGTAAAATAAATTAAAAATTGAGAAAAATGGTTAGAGTGAGCCAACCTCATATTAACTTTAATTCCTGTAAGATAATAGAAACTTGTGGGTGATTTAACTTATAGGTATCTGTCCAAAAATTGCTATTATGTCTACTAAGAAGGTAATTTGCACACAGAGGCACATCAAGGAAAATAATGATGTATTGAAAGTTTCTAGTGGCTAACAGGCAATACTGATTACTACAGTAAAGAATGTTTTTAATTTCTTGTTAAAAAAAAAAGAATGTTTTTAAGATAAGCATTTACAGTAATAGTTGGCATAGCTTTGAAGCCAGTTTCCCAGAGCAAAGTTTTTTTTATAAAGAGAGAGCACAGAAGAGAGGTATAACCTTTCAGAAGAAGTGATGTTAGGGTTGTCACTGCTGTATGTGAATGTAAATTTTACCTTGAGCTATGGAACTCTGCAAACAAACAAGAGGTACAGTATATATATATATATATATATATATATATATGTAGCACTGACTCCCGAAGGAGCTGCTGGTTTTATTTGGACTTACCGTTACCTCACCTGTTGTAGCTCCATCTTGGGGATCCTGTGGAAAATGGCCCAAAGAAAGTGTTGAGACTGACACTGAATCCTCTTTTAGGTTATTTATAGAGTTGAGAGGACACCTGGATGTTCGGGTTCGACGGGTTCGGCTGAACTTCGTATAAAAGTTTGAGTTTGGGACCGAACTTGACCCCGAACCCCATTGAAGCCAAACTTTTTGAGGACTAAAATGGCTCTAAAAAAGTAATGGAAAGGGCTACAGGGCTGCAAATGACAGCAAAATGTTGTTAAGAACATGGCGAGTGCTCTGCAAACAAATGTAGATAGGGAAATAACTCAAAATAACATAAAATAAATAAAAATAAAAAATAATATGCTGGAGGCCCCCTTCTCAGAAGAAGAGGTACAGGAAGTCATTAGGGTACACCCCAAAAGAGTGAGAAAGATCAAAAATACAACAATGGCTGGGTAAGGCCGGTGATGTGTTGAATTCTGTCCCCCGTCGGATAGTGTCCGCCCTGTACTGCGCTTGCTCAATACGTAGGACAAGGGGATTTCGAAAATCTCTGAAGAGGTTCCAGGTTCAAACCACACCATCCGAGATTTAAGCTGAGCGAAGCGAGGCCGTGCCCGAAGCGTGGCGAGCGAAACGAGCCTGTGAGGGGCCCTGTTACTATGTGCTACCATATGTCCACTTGGATGGTGGGGCTTGAACATGCACTCAGTGCACATGCGCCGTTCATCTTCGAAGATTTTCGGAATTTCCTTGTCCTCTGTACTGGGCAAGCGCTGCGCCTGCGCAGTACGGGCCAGACACTATCCGATGGCTGGACAGTTTTTGTCAGAACACCGGTATACATGTCTATTCTGCACAAGGTATGGACAAGTCCTGTGGGATCTATGCCTGGTTCATTTTAATGAACGTGAGCTTGTCCACATTGGCTCTGGACAGGCGGCTGCACTTGTCTGTGATAACGCCCCCTGCCGTGCTAAATACACGTTCAGATAATACACTGGCTGCAGGGCAGGCCAGCACCTCCAAGGCGTAAAGGGCAAGCTCAGGCCAAGTGCCCAATTTGGAGACCCAGAAGTTGAAGGGGGCAGACTCGTCATTCAGTACGTGTAGGCGTGTGCACACATACTGCTCCACCATGTTGGTGAAATGCTGCCTCCTTCTAAGACGTTCCATCTCAGCTGGTGGTGCTGGTTGTTGTGGCGTGCTGACAAAGATTTTCCACATTTCGGCCATGCTAACCCTGCCTTCTGAGGTGCTGGCGGGCCCCGGCTGCGTTGGCGACCTCTTCCTCCTCCTCTGCCTTCGCCTTGTGCTTTCACTGTACCCCCGCTGTCAGGTGGGAATGCCACCAGCAGCGGGTCTACCAGCATGCGCTTGTACTCGCGCATCTTACGATCACACTCCAGTGTCAGGGCTACGGCGCCGGACGAGCGGCCCGCTCTCCAGTGCGCATGCGCGGGGGCCTGGCACTCCGGCGCATGCGCACTCGCGGCTCGGCGGTCCGGCACTCGCGCGTGCGCACTAGCGCACGCTTGTGCGCTATGGCGCACAATTAGCGTCCTCTGGGCGCCTATAAAAGCTGCCTGACGCACAGGTACTTTGCTGGTCTGTCTTTCCAGCTTAGTGCCTGTGCGTCCCTGTGTAAAACCAGTTCTGCTCCCTGTGTCTTGACCCCCTGGCTTGCTATAACGGACTGCTGCTTCCTCCTGTGTTTGACCCCTGGCTTGCTCAACGGACTCCGCTGCTTCTCCTGTGTTTGACCCCTGGCTTGATCAACGGACTTGATACTCCTCCTGTGTTTGACCCCTGCCTGCTCAAAAGGACTTCGCTACTGATCCTGTGTTTGACCCCCGGCTTGCTCTAACGGACTTTGCTACTGATCCTGTGTTTGACCCCCGGCTTGCTCTAACGGACTTTGCTACTGATCCTGTGTTTGACCCCCGGCTTGCTCTAATAGACTTTGCTATTTGATCCTGTGTTTGACCCCCGGCCTGCATCCTGGACTTACATAGCATCTGGCTGCTCAGTGACCGGTGTTAGACTCTCAGCCAGGTGTTTGGGCTCCTGCCTCTCCTTTCTGCCATTTGCCGGTCTGCCCGGGCCAGGCTCACATTTCCTCCAGGCTTCACACCAGTTCCGCCCACCTGACGGAGGTGACCTGTGCCTCCTGGTGCCGTTTGTTCCCTGTCTCATCACCAGGGGGCAGATTGCGCCGGGTCGTAAGGGTGAACCGCTCTCAGCATCTTAGTCTCGGTAAGTACATCTCTGATATCCAGTGAGGTAATTAAGGACGGTACGTTGTCCTTGTAATGGGAATCCAGCAGGGTGGCCACCCAGTAATCAGCACCAGTTAGAATGTGGGCAACTCGGCGGTCGTTGTAATTGCTCATTTGTGCCAGGCTGCCCAGAGGCAACGAAAAGCTGTCCTCTGTGGGAGGTGTATCGTCTTAGTCCTCTGTATCCGCCCAGCCACGCACCAGTGATGGCCATGAGCTGGTCTGGGTGCCACCCTGCTGTGAACATGGTTCCTCCTCCTCCATCTCCTCCTCCTCATCCTCCACCTCGTCATCCTCCAGAACTGTGCCCTTGCTGCCGGACAATAGTGTACCTGCCATTTGTTGGTGCAGGAACCCACCCTCGTAGCCACTTGTGAATGACTGCCCTGAAAGCCTTGGAAATGATCCCTCTTCCTCCTCCTCCTCCTATGCCACATCCTCTTCCATCATCGCCCAAAGCGTTTTTTCAAGGAGGCATAGAACTGGGATAGTAACGATGAGAACGGCGTCACCGGCACTGGCCATGTTGGTGGAGTACTCGAAACAGCACAACAAGGCACACAGGTCTCGCATGGAGGCCCAGTTATTGGTGGTGAAGTGGTGCTGTTCCGCAGAGCGACTCACGCGTGCGTTCTGCAGCTGAAACTCCACTATCGCCTGCTGCTGCTTGCATAGTCTGACCAGCATGTGCAAGGTGGAGTTCCACCTTGTGGGCACGTCACATATGATGCGGTGAGTGGGAAGGCCAAAGTTACGCTGCAGCAATGACAGGCGAGCAGCAGCAGGGTGAGAACGCTAGAGGATGAGGAAGCGGAGTAGGAGGAGTTAGCAACAGGAGTCAAACTGAAGCTCCCTGCAATCCTCGGTGGTGGAAAGACATGCGCTAAACTGCTATCCGCCTCAGGCCCAGCCGCCACTGCATTTACCCAGTGTGCTGTTAGGGAGATATAACCTCCCTGACCATGCTTACTGGTCCACACATCCGTAGTTAGGTGGACCTTGCCACAGATGGCGTTACGCAGTGCACACCTGATTTTTTACCCCACTTGGTTGTGCATGGAAGGGATGGCTCACCTGGAAAAGTAGTGGCGGCTGGGCACAACGTACTGTGGGACAGCCAATGCCATCAGGCTTTTAAAACTCTGTGTCTCCACCAGACGGAATGACAGCATTTCAAAGGCAAGGGATTTTGAAATGCTGGTATTCAGGGCCAGGGATCGCGGGTGGGTAGGGGGGTACTTCCTTTTCCGCTCCAGTGTTTGGGAGATAGAGAACTACACTGGTCACCTGCATGACGTTGATTCCATGTGGGGTCGAGGACCTTATCGTCCTCCACATCATCTTCCACCCAGTCTTCACCCATGCCCTCCTTGTCGGTCTGCACAATTGCGAAAGCAGCAGCATGGCCCCTGTGTTTCGTTATCACCTGAAACGTGCTGCGATGGTCCTCACATGTACTCCTCATGAAACATAAGTGGTTGGGCATCGGTGCACCCAATCTCTTCCACTTCTGGGGCAGGGCTAGGTGGATGGCCCTGGGAAACCCTGCTAACAGAGTCATCAAAAAGCAGAAGAGACTGCTGCATGATTTGGGGCTCAGACTGCTTGGCTGATTTGCAAGGGGGTGAGGTGAAAGACTGATGGACATTGGCTGCAGGTGCCAACTCTGATCTTTCATCAGGAGACTGTGTGGGAGACAATGTGAAGGAACCGGAGGCACTGTCAGCAACCCAATCTACTATCGTCTGTACTTGGCCTGGCCTCAACATTCGTACAGCCGCATTAGGCCCGACCAAATACCGCTGCAGGCTCTGTCGCCTACTCGCACCTGAGGAAGGTGTTTCACTTGTGCATGTAGCTGGCACAGATCGACCACGTCCTCTCCCTGCAACAGAAGCTCCACCAGCAGAACCATGACCTGGGCCACGTCCCTTCTTTGACATTCTTCTCATATTTTTCAAATTCAGGATCTTGCCCTAAATGGGTGTTTTTAGAATAGCAGAATACACCGAGAGTATGTAAAGGGTGTATCTCACACCTACAGATATGCAGAAAATGCTATTGAAAAAATATATTTTTGCCCTAAAAAATTTTTTTGGAATAGCACAATAGAAGAACACTATATAAATTGTGTATCTCACACCTACAGATATGCAGAAAACACTGCAATTTTTTATTTTTTTTTGCCCTAAATGGGTGTTTTTTGGAATAGCAGAATACACCCACAGTATGTAAAGAGTGTATCTCACAGTAACATATGCAGTGAAGGTGCACTGAGCTTGCCGATAAAAGTTATATTTTCTCTGGCACTGGGCTCATGGCAGTGTAAAAAGACTGTGCACTGCACCCACACAACTAAATCAATGTAGATCGCTGAGCTGAGTAATTAGAATAGATTTCTGAATCAGGACTCCTATCTAATTCTCTTCCTCAAAGCAGCAGCAGGAACCTTTCCCTACACTGTCTATCTTTTCTCTCAGTGCAGTGTAAAAAGCTTGTGCACTGCACCCACACAACTAAATCAATGTAGATCGCTGAGTAATTAGAATAGATTTTTGAATCAGGACTCAATTCTCTGCCTCAAAGCAGCAGCAGCCAGGAACCTTTCCCTACACTGACTAAAGTAGAGTGACGTGCTGTGCTGTGTGCCTCTAGCTTATATAGAGGCTGGGTCACATTCTGCACTGGCCAATCACAGCCATGCCATTAGTAGGCATGGCTGTGATGGCTTCTAAGGGCACACCAGTTAAACAAATGTTGATTGGCTGCCCTGCAGCTTTTTAAATGCGACATTACATTGCCGAACACCGGACCGAACCTGAACATACAGTAAATTGTAACTTTACAGTTCGGGTTCACGCAACCCTAGTTATTTATTCAGAAATTAGAACACAGTCTCTTGTTAAAGGTTAGAGGGTTAGGGGTGAGTTCAGGTAATTAAATTGCAGGGTGAAGGTATTAAATGAATCCAGAGAAATTGACCGTGTCTCTCTCACTAGGCCTAGCAGCTGGTAGGATGCTCGGTAAAGTCTCTGCCACAGACTTATAAGTTACACTTTAGTGTCACTGATGAATTGGATGAACTTTAAAGAACTATCATACGGTACCAGTTTCTTTCAGCCGATCCGGCGATACCATATGAGTATTGATCCAGGTCGCGTCCTTGCGCATGGCCTTCTCCTGAAATGGTCCTCCCCTGGGGTTCTTCAGTTGCTGGGCCTCTCCCTTCAGATGAGATGGCACCGGACCTTCCTTGGATCAGTAGGCTCCGAAAGTCACTCGGACCTACCCCTGCAGTTGCGTTGCCTAGGGCCAGCCAGCCCCGAGACACAGGATGCATGGTTCCGTACCCCAGGCCAGGAGTGCCATGAGGCTGGGTCAGGAGGACCAACAGAACCACGCGGACAGGAAAAGCTTTTTTAGTCACATGGTTTCCGTACCTTAAATACCCCCCCCCCCCCCAGAATGCACAGCGGGAGAACACTCCCACTGGGCTGGTTCCGAGAGGTAAGTGGCATTCAATGCATCCAGCTAGACTGCTTTCTACTCTTGCCGGCGGTGACAGTGACACCTGCGGTCAAGGAGAACCCAGTGCAACCCAGCTGGACTGGTACTGAGACCAGAAATTTAGTAAAATTATCCTGAAGCCCAACTGTGGCTTCAGGCAACTTAATTTTCAAAAACAATAGCGCCTGTTCATCAGGAGCCAGCGCTACATATATATGTGATAGACAAACATAAAGTGGCACATAATTGTGAAGTGGAAGGAAAATGATAAATGATTTTCATTTATTTTTTACAAATAAATATCTGAAAAGTGTGGCATGTATTTTTATTCAGCCCCCTTTAATCTGATACCCCTAACTAAAATCAAGTGGAACCAATTGTCTTCAAAAGTCACCTAATTAGTAAATAGAGTCCATCTGTGTGTAATTTAATCATAGTATAAATACAGCTGTTCTGCTAAGCCCTCAAAGGTTTGTTAGAGAACCTTAGTGAACAAACAGCATCATGAAGGCCAAATAACACACCAGACAGGTCAGGGATAAAGTTGTGGAGAAGTTTAATATCCCAAGCTTTGAACATCTCACGGAGCACTGTTTAATCCACCCTCTGAAAATGGAAGGAATATGGCACAATTGCAAAACCTACCAAGACGTGGCCGTCCACCTTAACTGACAGGCCGGGCAGGGAGAACATTAATCAGAAAAGCAGCCAAGAGGCCCATGGTAACTCTGGAGGTCCTGGAGATATCTACATCTCAGGTGGGAGAATCTGTCCACAAGCCATTGTTGAAAGGAAGCCATAAAATGTCTAGTTTGCAGTTAGCGAGAAGCCATATGGGGGACACAGCAAACATGGAAGAAGGTGCTCTGGTCAGATGAGACCAAAATGGAACCTTTTGGCCTAAGAGCAAAATGCTATGTGTGGCAGAAAACTAACACTGCACATCACCCTGAACACACCATCCCCACCGTTAAACATGGTGGTGGCAGCATTACATTGTGGGGATATTTTCTTCAGCAAGGACAAGAAAGCTGGTCAGAGTTGATAGGAAGATAAATGGAGCCAAATACAGGGCAATCTTAAAAAAAAAAAAACCTGTTAGAGTCTGCAAAAGACTTGAGACTGGGGCAGAGGTTCACCTCACAGCAGGACAATTACCCTAAACATACAGCCAGAGCTACAATGAAATTGTTTAGACCAAAGCATATTCATTTGCTAGAATGGCCCATTCAAGGTCCAGACCTAAATCCAATTGAGAATCTGTGGCAAGACTTGAAAATTGCGGGGGCGTGGCCTAACTCCGGACCGAGATGGACGCTTAATCCAGGAGCTCGGGCACACAGGAGCAGTCTATCAGCACAATCGGGCTATTATCAACCCCATCCAAAGATGGGAAAGGGAGACAAGTGTTCCTCGGCACCCAGGGAACCACAAGAGGTAACCCAGGCACATTTAAACAACATCCCAGCGATGTTCCGGACAGCGCATGGTGAAGGCCCAAAAGCCGCGGCCTCGCCTAAGCATGGCGGCCCGCTCGGCGGCTCCAGCGTTACGCCGGACGGCGCGACCGGCCTTTCTAATAACACAGGCCAAGACAACCACATACAGCACCCCACACAGACCCTATGCCTCTCCGATTTACAGGCAGTGGCTCTGGACATAAAGGCAACCCTATCTGCAGCCATCACTGACCTGAAAGCTGACATCCAGGGAGTAGCAGCCAGAATGGGAGCTGTGGAGCAGACTTCAGCACGCCAGTCGGACGCTATAAAGCAGGTACAGAAAGCCTCAGATATGCATCTCTCACACATTATTGAAATGCAACGCCATTTAGAAGACCTTGATAACCGAGGAAGACGCCATAATATCAGGGTCAGGGGGGTCCCGGAACTAGCAGACCAGAACCCACTAGAACAAACTGTGGCAGCCATATTTAATGACCTGCTTGAAAGACCGCCCGACTCCCCCATAGACTGAAAGAATCCACCGTGCACTCAGACCAAGAGGGAGAGACACAGACCCACCTAGAGACATTATTTGTTGCTTGGTTAACTTCCCTCTTAAAGAAGCCATTTTAAAAAAAGCGAGAGAGAAGGCCAGAGTCCTCTTTAATGGGAATGAAGTAAAATTGTTCCAAGACCTATCAAATATCACATTACAACAACGCAGAGCATTACGCCCAATCACCGACCAACTGCGAACCAGAGGAATACCGTATAGGTGGAAATTCACCTTCTGTCTCTCTGCAGCATGGAGAGGTCAAACAGCACTGCTACGCACACCAGAAGATCTTCGATCGTTCTTTGAGACACTCAACATTCCACCAATTGAGGTCCCTGATTGGTACAACTCCTACATGCTAAACGAAACCTGGATCGAAGTAACCAATAACTGCACTCCCAGAGCGCAAAGGAACAGAGATCGTCGTCGACGATCACCATCGGCTCAACATAGCAGGCGAAACATAAACCAGGGAAGCCCCGGTTTCCCTCCCCCAAGACGCAGAGATCGCATGGAGCATCCTGAACAAATGGACGTCTGAATACAGAATTTCTACTGAAGACTCATCAATCTTCTCCCACCCTAACAATGCAGGTCATCTGACCTACACATTTTCTACAACCACACACGACAATCAGCTATCAAGCTAAAAATCATCTTTTTAAACCAACGGTTTACATTTACCGCCCCACAGAGTGATGGCTCTTCTGCACCCTTTTTACTGTAATTACTTTTTATTTTTTTTTGCTTGTTCTTTTCTCTTTTTCCTTCTCCCCCTATCTTCGCAGGAAAAAGACGCACAAGGCCCACAGCGAACCCAATCTCAATGGATCTATCTGCACAAGCCTGGTGGACGAAAAAGGTACCAGCTAACTCAACTACAGAAGCGTAAGAGCGTTATGCCTGTGCCACTTGTGCTTATACGTGAGTAACATGATTCTGCCAAATCCCCTCACACACTCAGGGAAGGGTCAAGGAGATAGACGTAACCCAACTCACCATTGTACAGTGTATGTCGCATCAGACTGTCCGATACGCGAAAATTTAAGGGAGATCAAAAAGATGGTAACAAGAGGGGAGAAGGAGAGAAGGAAATGGATGCACGTAGGGGGGACAATTGATTGGAACTCTAATCATCCTCACCCGAATCTGAACAATTATCTCTCTATTTGTCACTTTTTCCCTTGCGATCTTTTACCTTCATGTTTTTTTCTGGTAAGCCTGGTATGACTTTACGTGAGTAACTGGACCGTAATGAAGTTCCCCATGCACTAAAGAAAGGTAAAACTCGAGACTTATACCTCAAAACACAGTTTTTTGTTTCTTTTTTTTTATGTCTTCTTAAGTCTAATCATAAAGGGGAATGCATTACTTACATTACTCCTATGCCCTATATGACGTATCAATCTTTATGATACATAACTTTAAGGGAAAAAGACTTACGCGAGTTGGACAGGGAACTTGAACTATCGCTATCTCCACCCGCAACTGAACGTTCGATTTTTTTCATGTTTTACTTTTTCCGCCTTTTTGCGGTCTTTATTTGCTTGCTAGCCTGACTTCTACGCTTTATAGCCTAGAAGTAGGGCACAGTTGAATAATTTGGCAGGTACAGTTACGTTACATATTAAGTAATAAATTGTTGAAAAATAGAAGGGTTACCATTTAATGATAAAATTCTACCTTCAATGTTATGCTAAGTTCAACTTATTACGGTGATGAGGCAATATGGCGGATCTCTGTGAATATCACATTAGAAATGAAACATAACTTACAAAATCTATCTAATTCCCCACCTCATCAAAATAGTGTCCCTCATATTAGAGGTGACACAACTGGTTGACACCTCCGCTGGTTATGTGGCTCCCAAGCAATTAGCTAGCAGGGCCATGATAAGACTATATAATATTTCCTGACCGCCATGTTGCCTTACAAACAATTCAGCCCTCTCGGTAATAGATATACTGGGTAAATAATACGTATTAACATTTGCTAGTACTGATGTATAAGAGCCCAGACAGATATATATATAGCATGACTTAAATAAGTTACACCCAACAGGTCTGTGCCCCAAAAGTTCTCTCTCATTATCCTATAGTTAACGAAAAATCTGGACTTTCCAACACACTAGCCCCATCTTGTGGCCAAAAAACAGAATTGCAGAAGAAATTATTTTACATACCAAACCTGTTTAAATAATCATCACATGTTTATATGGCCTAGCTCTATTACAATAAAAGATACACTAAAAAGAGTACACGCATAAATCCAGCATTCAATATCCCAATAAACACAATGCGATAGATACTTACCCACTTAACGCCCAACATCCATGATTCCCAGATATTATAGTACTTCATTTAGCCTGTAACATTAAGTACAACATTTAGCTAGCTGCTCCAGAGTGCCCGCTAGAGAATATCTAACAGTAGTTTATTGAATATTTTAAAACATCTTCTGGTTCTAATTAGACCTCGTTCCCACACAAAGAGCATTATACCTGCTCTTTGACCTTACCGGACCTTTAAAATAGGTTAGACTAGTTGGTCCTAACCTATCTCCGGAAAACCCCCTTACCCCTTTTTCTTGCCAACCTCCCCCCCCCCCCCCCCCACATACTTACCTCTTACTTTTTTCTTTATTTTTATTTACTTAATTAGTTATATATTCTTTTTTTAATTTTTATTCTCCTTTTTTTTTTTTTCTTCATCCCTTACTCTCCCACCTTCTGTGTGATAAACAATATTTGCATAAGCTAATAGACAATTTCCTTCAATAAGTGCACTCAAATTCTTACTTCAAATACCGTAGCCTAATCTCAGTATCTCTGAGACAGTAAGCCCTTTGACCTTACGGACTAAACTCAAGATGCCATCCTACAAGCCTCAAACCATTCAAACCTCGATAAAATTGTTTTCAATAAACGCAAAAGGGCTTAACGTCCCAGAAAAAAGAACTAAATTTCTCAACGAATTCCACAAACAAAAAGCAAGTATTGTATGCATACAGGAAACACACTTCAAATCAGACAAAACTCCAAAATTACAGGACAAAAGATTTCCAACAGTGTTCCACGCCACCAACCCGGAAGGGAAAACCAAAGGTGTCTCAATATTACTCTCAAAACAGACACCTTTCCAAATCCATGACAAACTAGCAGACCCAGGGGGTAGATACCTATTTCTGAAAGGAAAAATAGGCCCCCATCCTATCACGATAGCAAACATCTACGCCCCCAACTCTAAGCAGGTAGCGTTTTTTCGCAAAATAAAAGAACTTCTGACAACCTTTTCTGCAGGTATCCTAATTCTAGGTGGAGACTTTAACGCTCCCCTGGATCCTCTCATTGATACATCAAGCGGTACATCGAGCCTTCCCTACAGAGCACTGAAACAAATAAAAACCCAATTGCAAGAACTCGCGCTGCACGACACCTGGAGAACTCTGAACCCACAAACTAAAGACTATACATATTTCTCACCAATACACCAAAAATATTCCAGAATAGATTATTTCTTCCTTTCACAGACAGATCTCAAACTCCTAGTAAAGACCTCTATTGAATCCATGACAATATCCGACCATCACCCGGTTACCATGACACTAACTTTCCCAGAAAAAAATACCTCTACTAAGACCTGGAGACTCAACACCACAGTCTTGAAAGACCCCATAGATTTGTTGCACTTCAAAAACACCCTAAAAGAATATTTTACACAAAACGAGAATGACGAAACTTCTCCACTTATACAGTGGGAAGCACATAAGTGCGTCATAAGAGGGGAATTCATTAAAAAGTTAGCCAAATAGTGAGCCCCACGCGTTGTATGTCAGGAACATTAGTTGAAAACAGGTGCGTTGGACGTAGCCTCAATATGCGCTATGCAAGGAGGGGGAGGGGGGGGGGGGGGGGGTTGGGGAGGGTTATAAATGGGTCTTGTCACGAAATATTAAATGGAAACCTTTTGGTTTTTGTCTTTGTTATTGTAATATGTTTGTGACATGAGAAAAATTAACTAAATAAAGAATTAAAAAAAAAAAGTTAGCCAAAATTAAAAAAGACCACCAAGCCAAAATTAGCTCCCTACTGGACCAAATCCACAACCTAGAGACAACACATAAACGAACCTTGGCGATCTCAGCGTTTGAGGAGCTGACTAGAGTAAGGACACAATTATCTGAAGAGCTCAACATGAAAACCAAACGACAGTATATCCTGAGATCTATTATGAGCAGGGAAACAAAAGCAGGAGACTTCTTGCGAGAGCAGTCCAGAGTAAAAAAGCTGCTTCAACAGTACATCACATAAGAGACAGCCAAGGGATAACTCACTCCTCAAATGAAGAGATCGCCAAACAATTTGAATTATACTATCAGAACCTATATAATATCCCGTCTAATCCCCAATACCCCCTTAATTCAACCAAGAGGGTAAATCTCATCCACAACTTCCTCGAGAATTACAGCCCACCACATATAGCAGAGAACACAGCACTAGAGCTTGAAGCACCTATATCCGGCCCAGAGTTTGATAAAGTGATAAAGGACATGAAATTAGGGAAAGCCCCAGGCCCCGATGGACTTCCATTACAATATTATAAATCATTCACAGATATCCTTAAACCAAGATTTCTGAAAACTTATCAATCACTACATTTAGATCAAAACCCTCCAAAACAAATGCTTGAGGCCCATATAACAGTCATACCCAAAGAGAGCAAGGATACATCCCAAGTTACGAACTACAGACCAATATCTTTAATTAACGTCGACGTAAAGATATACGCGAAAATACTCGCCAACAGACTGTTACCACTACTAACCTCCCTTATATCACTTGACCAAGTGGGCTTTATCCCAGGGAGAGAGGGACGAGACAATACAATCAAAGCATTAAATATAAATCACTGGCTAACATCAAAAAAGAAACCAGGTTTCTTCTTATCCCTAGATGCAGAGAAGGCGTTCGACAGAGTGGCCTGGGACTATATGGATGAAGTACTAAACACGTAGGTATACTACCACAAATGAGAGCATATATTAGAGCTTTATACTCCAACCCAACAGCCAGGGTCCGAGTCAATGGCCACCTGTCGAACGCCTTCAATCTCCGTAATGGTACAAGACAAGGTTGTCCCCTCTCCCCATTATTGTTCGTACTTACATTAGAACCCCTACTAAACAAAATAAGGTCTAACCCAGACATTAAGGGAATAGAAATTCAAAACAAAACATACAAAGTCGCAGCCTTTGCGGACGATATGCTCCTTTTCCTCGCGGAACCCCATATATCCCTACCCAACTTAATTCAAGACCTAGAGCACTTCCAATTACTCTCTAACTTAAAGATCAACCATTCGAAATCCAACGCCCTCAACATCACTCTACCCCAAAACGCAGTAGATTTATGCAAACAAAATTTCCCATTTGCGTGGGCCAAACAAAAAATAACATACCTAGGAATAGAGATCCCCACAAACCTAGAAGAACTTTTCCAAATCAATTTCCTTCCCATCTTGAAGGAAACCCAAGAAGACCTAAAAAGATGGAATGCCCTCAATGTATCCTGGTTCGGTAGAGCATCCCTAATAAAGATGACAATATTACCTAGATTTTTATATACTATGCAAACTATTCCCATCCGCCTGCCATCATCATTCTTTGCATCCTTCCGCAAAGCGTGCTCGGGTTTTATTTGGAGAGGTAAACCGCCCAGAGTTAAATTCACCAAATTGAACCTACCCAAAAATAAAGGGGGGATAGCCCTGCCCGACTTAAAAAAATATCATCAAGCAGCCCTCCTAGCCAGAATAGTGGATTGGAACATTCATCAGACAGTTAAAGACTGGGTAGCCCTGGAACAAATTCAATTCTCCGAACAGATTAGAGTACTACCGTGGTTAAACCCAAAGCACCACTCTAAAAATCTCAAAACTCATCCCCTCATAGGACCTACCTTAGAAAACTTTCAAAATACCTTCAAACAGACTCGTCCTTTCCCCTGGCTTAGCCCCCTCACTCCGATAAGAGATAATCCTGACTTCCCCCCTGGTCAGGATCAGTACTTCCTGATCAACGACTGGCCTCATGAGGACATACAAGTGAAACATTTCTTTAAAAGAGGTAACCTCTTAACCAGGGACGAAATTAAAACGGAAATTGATCCAAATACGATATCGCAATGGAACTACATGCAAATCCGACACTTCCTGACAAAAAGTGAGACTGCCCAATACTGGACGAGACCTCCTACAACACTAGAAACCCTATGCACAAAAAAATCCCCACAAAGACATATTATATCGTCCCTATACTATTCTTTGTTTGGGGAGGATGCGGAGTTCTCCAGTGTGTCGTGTCAGGCGTGGGAAAAAGACCTTGAAACAAACATATCAGAAGAAGATTGGGAAAAAATACACACTTTTGCACACAAAGGATCTTTAAATGTAGCCACTCAAGAGTGTGGCTTCAAAATAATCACAAGGTGGTATAGAACCCCCACGCTTCTACATAAATTTTACCCCCAGATATCTGATAGATGTTGGAGGTGCGGAGATGGGGAAGGCTCCATGATACATGTATGGTGGTCCTGCTCTGCAATCCAGAACTTCTGGAGGGCGGTGCATGAAGCCATATCATCAATCACTTCAGAAGACCTGGAGTATTCCCCTGCGCAATACCTGCTACACCACAACTCTCTACCCAAACAAAGATATCTGAAATCGTTATCCATGACCATGATAAACACAGCAAGACACTGTATCCCCTGTCACTGGCGCACGAATATAGTCCCTACAAAAAAGGAATGGTTCAGGAGAATAAACTGTATAGAAAAAATAGAAGAGCTTATCAGTATCTCCCAAGAGAAAATAACCAACTTCACATCTGTGTGGTACAACTGGCTGGAGTTTAAAAGCACGCAAGAATATAAAGATATTATCACTTAAGAAAGGTATATATTGACTGGGAAAGAATTTATTAAGACTATCCGTGAAAATATTGAAATAATAATGTCTCACGTTAACCACTTCAGCCCCGGACCATTTGGCAGCCAAAGGACCAGAGGTCTTTTTTCAATTTCGCACTGCACTGCTTTAACTGGTAATTGCGCGGTCATGCAATGTTGTACCCAAACGAAATTGGCGTCCTTTTCTTCCCACAAATAGAGCTTTATTTTGATGGTATTTGATTGCCTCTGTGATTTTTATTTTTTGCGCTATAAACGGAAAAAGACTGCAAATTTTGAAAAAAAAAGATATTTTCTACTTTTTGTTATAAGAAAAATCCAATAAACTCAATTTTAATCAAACATTTGGGCCAAAATGTATTTAGCCACATGTCTTTAGTAAAAAAAATGCCAATAAGCGTATATTTATTGGTTTGCGCAAAAGTTATAGCGTCTACAAACTAGAGTACATTTTCTGGAATTTACACCGCTTTTAATTTATGACTGCCTATCTCATTTCTTGAGGTGCTAAAATGGCAGGGAAGTACAAAACCCCCCAAATGACCCCATTTTGGAAAGTAGACACCCCAAGCTATTTGCTGAGAGGCATGTTGAGCCCATTGAATATTTTTTTTTTTAGTCCCAAGTGATTGAATAAAGACAAAAAAAAAAAAAAAAAAAATGTTTTCAAAAAGTTGTCACTAAATGATATATTGCTCACACATGCCATGGTTATATGTGGAATTGCACCCCAAAATACATTTAGCTGCTTCTCCTGAGTATGGGGATACCACATGTGTGGGACTTTTTGGGAGCCTAGCCGCGTACGGGGCCCCGAAACCCAAGCACCGCCTTCAGGATTTCTAAGGGTGCAAATTTTTGATTTCACCCCTCACTACCTATCACAGTTTCGAAGGCCATAAAATGCCAAAATAGCACAAAACCCCCCAAATGACCCCATTTTGGAAAGTAGACACCCCAAGCTATTTGCTGAGAGGCATGTTGAGCCCATTGAATATTTTTTTTTTTAGTCCCAAGTGATTGAATAAAGACAAAAAAATAAAAATAAAAAAAAAATAAAAAAAAGTTTTCACTAAATGATATATTGCTCACACATGCCATAGTTATATGTGGAATTGCACCCCAAAATACATTTTGCTGCTTCTCCTGAGTATGGGGATACCACATATGTGGGACTTTTTGGGAGCCTAGCCGCGTACGGGGCCCCGAAACCCAAGCACCGTCTTCAGGATTTCTAAGGGTGCAAATTTTTGATTTCACTCCTCACTACCTATCACAGTTTCGAAGGCCATAAAATGCCAAAATAGCACAAAACCCCCCCAAATGACCCCATTTTGGAAAGTAGACACCCCAAGCTATTTGCTGAGAGGCATGGTGAGTATTTTACAGCTCTCATTTGTTTTTGAAAATGAAGAAAGTAAAGAAAAAAAAAATAAAATTTTTTTTCTTTTTTCAATTTTCAAAACTTTGTGACAAAAAGCGAGATCTGCAAAATACTCACAATACCTCTCAGCAAATAGCTTGGGGTGTCTACTTTCCAAAATGGGGTCATTTTGGGGGGTTTTATGCCATCTGGGCATTCCATGGCCTCCGAAACTGTGATTGGCAGTGAGAAGTGAAATAAAAAAATTACACCCTTAGAAAGCCTGAAGGCGGTGCTTGGTTTTTGGGGTGACGTACGCGGCTAGGCTCCCAAAAAGTCCCACACATGTGGTATCCCCGTACTCAGGAGAAGCAACAGAATGTATTTTGGGGTGTATTTCCACATATGCCCATGGCATGTTTGAGCAATATATCATTTAGTGACAACTTTTTGTAAAAAAAATATATATATTTTTTTTTTTTTCATTATTCAATCTCTTGGGACAAAAAAAAAAAAAAATTTAATGGGCTCAACATTGCTCTCAGCAAATAGCTTGGGGTGTCTACTTTCCAAAATGGGGTCATTTGGGGGGGGTTTGAACTGTCCTGGCATTTTATGCACAACATTTAGAAGCCTATGTCACACGTCACCCACTCTTCTAACCACTTGTAGACAAAGCCTTTTCTGACACTTTTTGTTTACATGAAAACATATTTTTTTTTTGCAAGAAAATTACGTTGAACCCCCAAACACTATATATATTGTTAAAGCAAAGGCCCTACAGATTAAAATGGTGGGTGTTGCATTTTTTTTTTTCCACACAGTATTTGCGCAGCGATTTTTCAAACGCATTTTTTGTGGAAAAAATACACTTTTTTTTATTTTAATGCACTAAAACACACTACATTGCTCAAATTTTTGATGAAATAAAAAAATATGATCTTAGGCCGAGTACATGGATACCAAACAGGACATGCTTTGAAATTGCGCACAAACACGCAGTGGCGACAAACTACATACATTTTTAAAAGCCTTTAAAAGCCTTTACATGATACCACATTAGATTCACAGAGGAGGTCTACTGCTAAAATTACTGCCCTCGATCTGACCTTCGCGGTGATACCTCACATGCATGGTGCAATTGCTGTTTACGTATGACGCCAGACCAACGCTTGTGTTCGCCTTTGCGCAAGAGAAGGGGGGGCAGGGTGCTTTTTTTTTTTTTTTTTTAATTTTTTTTATTTATTTAGCTTTTTTATTTTATTTTAAAACTGTTCCCTCCATTTTTTTCTTTTGTTATCATTTTTATTGTTATCTCACGGAATGTAAATATCCCCTATGATAGCAATAGGCAGTGACAGGTACTCTTTTTTTGAAAAAATTGGGGTCTGTTAGACCCTAGATCTTTCCTCTGCCCTCAAAGCATCTGACCACACCAAGATCGGTGTGATAAAACGCTTTCCCAATTTCCCAATGGCGCGGTTTATATCCGGGAGGGGGGACATTCCCTCCCACTGCTTGTAAAAGCAGTCTAGAGGCTAATTACCCGCTAGAATTGCTTTTACATGAAAGCCGATCACTGGCTGAAAAGAATGATACCAAGATGATACCTAAACCTGCAGGCATCATTCTGGTATAACCATTCAAAGTCCAGCAACATACTGGACATATATTGTAATCTTTATTTTTCATGCAGCCTCTTGGCTGAACGAAAAAAAGAGATTGATTGGTGGGTATGCCCACCATTAGAATACCACCCTTCATCCACCCACTTCTAATGATGGGCATACATGCACCATTTATATATGCCGAAGCATGGGGGCATCCTCCCACAAAAGTTATGCCATGTACACACGGTTGCACTTTTCCACGGGGCAAGGCTCCGTCGGAATTTCGACCGTGTGTACGCAGCATTAGGAGCCAATCGCTCCTCCGCCCCTGCTGCCCCCATGCTTCGGCATATATGCTCTTTTTTTTAACTGTGGTGGTGAAATCACCTCCTACAGTGTTGGAGTCGCGTCTTTATGTATCGTGGGAGCAAACACTGTTGCTGTCAAGATAAATAAATCCGCGCTGCAACTGAATGGCGCACCTGAAAACAAAAAAATGGTTAACACTAAAACACAGTAAACAAAATTACATACCTGAAAAGCAAGCATGATAAAACATAATAAAACATTGCAGAATAGAATGGAGTAAAAAAAGAGCAACAATAGAGAGAGAACAATAAAACGACAACTATTTTTTTATTTTTTTGAGATTTACAGGTAAAAAAGCTCCTGACTGTTAGCGACTGAATCAAAACGCTACCACAAAAAAACTGTTAGCGATCGCAGGGATCGGGCCTGACTCTGCGAACGCTGCAGTTATGTGTGCTTAGTGTTTTGTAAGTGACAGTGATCGATCGATACTGCACTTGGGTGGGCTGGGCTGGGCTGGGCGGAGGGGGAAAACGCAGGTGCTAGCAGGTATCTGGGCTGATGCCGCTAACAATGCGTTTTTTTGGAACCCTAAACTGCTGGGACGCTAGTATAGATCTGATCAGATCAGATATTGATCTGTTCAGATACTGTACCACTAAGGGAGGTGTATGCTTTGTGCGTGGGTGTTTGCGGTGCTGGCACTAACCTGGGGCGACGCAGACCTTATTTGACCCTAAAACCTAATTGATATCACCCGCCGGGCGATCAGGGGGTTAAACCGTTATTGGGTAATAAATGGCGGGTGCCCTGACAGTATAAAAAACAAACTATCTAACCAGCGTCACCCGTAACAGTTATACGGTGATCACTGGTGAAAGGGTTAACTAGGGGCAATCAGGGGGTTAAAACCTTTATTAGGTATTATATGGGGGTACCTGATGCTATATAAAAACCTGACGGGGAACCTAAATAACTAACTGGCTAACCAGCGTCACCAGTGACAGTTATACTGTGATCACTGGTGAAAGAGTTAACTCTAGGGGCAATCAGGGGGTTAAAACCTTTATTTAGGTTGTAATATGGGGGTACCTGGCCTATAAACCTATTTATGAACCTATATAAACCTGGCGGTTACCTAAAAAAAAAACTGGCTACCTAGCGGCACCAGTGACACTAATGCAGCGATTAGAAAAACGATTGCTTAGTGACACTGGCAAAAGGGGGTGAAAGGGTTAACTAGGGGCAATCAGGGGGTTAAAACCTTTATTTAGGTTGTAATATGGGGGTACCTGACCTATAAACCTATTTATGAACCTATATAAACATGGCGGTTAACCTAAAAAAAAAACTGGTTACCTAGCGACACTAATGCAGCGATCAGAAAAACGATCGCTTAGTGACACTGGCAAAAGGGGGTGAAAGGGTTAACTAGGGGCAATCAGGGGGTTAAAACCTTTATTAGGTAATATATGGGGGTACCTGACACTATATAAAAACCTGACGGGGAACCTAAATAACAAAATAACTAACTGGCTAACAGCGTCACCAGTGACAGTTATACTGTGATCACTGGTGAAAGGGTTAACTCTAGGGGCAATCAGGGGGTTAAAACCTTTATTTAGGTTGTAATATGGGGGTACCTGACCTATAAACCTATTTATGAACCTATATAAACATGGCGGTTACCTAAAAAAAAAAAATGGTTACCTAGCGACACCAGTGACACATACAGCGATCAGAAAAACGATCGCTTAGTGACACTGGCAAAAGGGGGTGAAAGGGTTACCTGGGGGGCAATCAAGGGGTTAAACCTTTATTAGGGGGGGGGGGGGGGGCTACCTTGGACCTAAAACTAACTGCCCTGACAGTTATTACAGTCACACTGACACTAAATGCAGTGATCAGTAAATAAATGATCACTGCAATTAGTGACACTGTGACTGGGGGGGGAGGGGGTGATCTGGGGGGTGATCTGGGGGTGACAGGGGGTGGAATATGTGCCTATGTGTACTGGTGTCAGTGTACTGTTGGTGCACTAACCTTTACATGTTGTCTCCTCGGCGTTCCGGTCACATAGACCGGCGCACCGAGTGTGACATCACTTCCTCTGCCTGTGTTTTGATTGACACAGACAGAGGAAGCATCTGATTCGCCAGGAGCGATCGCGAGGGGGTGGCCAGAAACCACTGGCCGTCCCCTCATCCCGGATCGCTCCTGAAGCGATCCCGACTGTCCCCGCCGGCCGGGGGGGGTCCGATCGGACCCCCCACGCGCCTGAAGAATGGCACGTACAGGTACGTGATTCTGCCTGTACGTGCCATTCTGCCGACGTATATGTACATGGGGCGGTCGGGAAGTGGTTAATGCACACTTCCCTATCTCCTCCTCCCCCCCCCCCTCCTTATCTATCTTTTTTTTTTTTCTTTTTTTTTTTTTTTTTCCTCTCTCCCCCTCACCTCTCTCTTCTAAATAAAGATATTATCACTTAAGAAGGGTATATATTGACTGGGAAAGAATTTATTAAGACTATCCGTGAAAATATTGAAATAATAATGTCTCACGTTAATGCACACTTCCCTATCTCCTCCTCCCCCCCACCTTAACTATCTTTTTTTTTTCTTTTTTTTTTCCTCTCTCCCCCTCACCTCTCTCTCTCTCTCCCCCCCCCCCCCCCCCCCACACTCCCATGATATAGTGTGGTATGACCACACCAAAAATATATAAGTATATTTGTTTGAACCACTCTTACATGACAGAATTTATTTACCATTAAATTCTATAGGCCTAGAAATATGTTAATAACTCATTGTTAATATATTTTGAGATTTCTGTAATTCATCTCTAATCATCATAAAATGTAATATGCTCACGTTTCTCTATTGACATGACATTGTATTACCTGTTTATACTTTCTCAATAAAAATTTATGAAACAAAAAAAAAAGAAAATTGCTGTTCACAGATGCTCTCCATCCAATCTGGCAGAGCTTGAGCTATTTTGCAAAGAAGAATGGGCAAAAATGTCACTATACAGAAGTACTAAGCTGGTAGAGACATACCCAAAAAGACTTGCAGGTGTAATTGCAGCGAAAGGTTGGTTCTACAAAGTATTGACTTTGGGGGGAATACAAATACACGCCACACTTTTCAGACATTTATTTGTAAAACTATTTATAATTTTCCTTCCACTTCACAATTATGTGCCACTTGTGTTGGTCTATAACCTAAAATCCAAATAAAATACATTTACGTTTTTCGTTGTAACATGACAAAATGTGGAAAATTTCAAGGCACTGTATATATATATATATATATATATATATATATATATATATATATATATATATTTACTCAGTGCAACTTATAACATCCAAGTGAGTTGTAAAAAGGATCACCCACCTTATGTCAGTATTTTGTTGAACCATCTTTTGCTTTAATTACAGCCTTTAGTCTGTTGGGATATGTCTCTACTAGCTTTGCACATCTAGACTTTGCATTATTTGCTTGTGGACTGCAGTATTCAAGTCATTCCACAGATTTTCAATGTGGTTTAAGTCTGACTAAGCCATGCAACGGCATTCACCTTTGTGTGCTTTGGGTCATTGTCATGTTGGAAGGTAAACTTTATTACCCGTTGACAACTTTCTGGCAGAGGGCAGAAAATTTTTCTCAAGAATTTGATGCTATTTTTCCATCATTTTTCCTTCTATCCTGACAAGTGCTGCAGTCCCTGCTGCAAAGAAACACCCCCATAACAGGCTATTACTACCTCCATGCTTTACTGTAGGAATTGTGTTATTAGGATGGTGAGCTGTATCGGATTTCGGCCAGACATATCGTTTGGTTTTGAGGCCAAATAATGACATTTTAGTCTCATCTGACCATAACACCTTTTTCCATGTGGAAAAGGTATTATTGTTTTCTTTAGTGATTGTTTTGGTTTCTCTGTATGAATCGCATGAAGTGAAAATTTCATGTTAATAGCACCTTTAAAAATATATTTACAGTACCTAGTAAAATGGTGACCTGTTCAATACTTATATTACTCACTGTGTGTATATATATCAGTCAGTAGAGCAGAGGTTGGTGTCAGTAATACAGTGGATCGGGTCAGTCAGTAGGGCAGAGGATGGTGTCAGTAGTTTTTAGTTTTTATTTATTTTTATTTTTTTTCTACAATAATATATATATATATATTTTTTTTTAAAATTTGGGGAGCCCCGTTGGGGGGTTTTGATGAAATATCAGCACCAGACAGCAGGGGGAATCTGCACCGGGTGATTAGGGTGTGCCCAGGCACATCTGGCAAACCCCCTGCGCACACCTATGTGCAAAGCTGTTAGTGGCAGCAGTAAACCATGCTGGAGACATAGTCGCCCAGTAAAAATTCAACTTTTTTGTCCTGCAGTTGTATTCATCAAGGCAGTAAACAAACACATTAACTAAACTTTTGTTAGTTCCATACTAACAGGGTGCCTCCTAATCAGTTCCCTAAAACAAAGAGGGAGCACATATACCGCCTTCAGGCCAGGTTTACACTGGTACGACACAACAGTCGTACCACTTAGGATCCGACTTTGCCCTGCGACTTGAAGTCCGACATGCGTCCGACTTCAATGAACAGGGATCCGAATTTGATCCCCGACAATACCAGGCACTGTGTCTGGTATGGATTTTAAGGGAAACCCCCATGCCGAAAAAACACGTGTGGGGGTCCCCCCAAAATCCATACCAGACCCTTATCTGAGCACACAGCCCGGCAGGTCAGGAAAGGGGGTGGGGACGAGCAAGCACCCCCCTCCTGAACTGTACCAGGCCACATGCCCTCAACATGGGGGGTGGATGCTTTGGGGGCAGGGGGGCTGACAGCTTTGGTCAGGAGCCGCTGAATTAACCATGCAAGGTTCGTCCAGCAATCTCCCCCACTGAGCTGTTGTGTTCTGACAGGGAGACGGCCCCCCCGCCAGAACACTCTGATCATCGCTCTCTGCCATTGGCTGTTTGAAGAAGAAGAGAGGGGAGAATAGATGCAACCGTGCACAGCGCTGGATCTATTCTCTTCACACAGGGAATATTATTATTATTATACAGGATTTATATAGCGCCAACAGTTTGCCCAGCACTTTACAATATGAGGGCAGACAGTACAGTTACAATACAAATCAATACAGGAGGAATCAGAGGGCCCTGCTCATTAGAGTTTACAATCTAGAAGGAAGGGTCAAGTGATAAAAAAGGTAATAGCTGTGGGGTATAAGCTGATGGAGAAAATTAAAATACAGTTGTTAGGTGTGGGTAGGATAGGCTTCTTTGAAAAGAACAAAGAGAACGATTAGGTTGTTATTTTGAGACTACGCTAGTGATGTAGCTGGGGGCTGAGTTGTGGGTGGCTTTGTAAGCTGTTGTTAGTATTTTGAATTTAATTGGGTGAGCGGAAGCCAGTGGGGGGATTGACAGAGAGGAGAAGCAGACACAGAGCGATTGGTAAGGTGGATGAGTCTGACAGCAGCATTCATGATGGATTGAAAGGGGGATAGACTATGTAGAGGTAAGACAATAAGAAGGGAGTTGCAGTAGTCAAGGGGAGAGATGCCCAGGGAGTGAATTAAGAGCTTTGTTGTGTCATTGGTTAGAAAGGGGCGTATTTGGAGATGTTGCAGGGGTTAAGGCAGCAAGATTTAGACAGTGATTGAACGTGGGGCTTAAAGGAGAGTTCAGAGACCAGGACTACACCTAGGACTTTGGCATGTGGTGATGGGCTTAGAGTCGTGCCATCAATTTTGACAGAGAGATCAGGGGAAGGGGCACATGGGGGAGGAAAATGATAAGTTCGGTTTTGGATAGATTGAGTTTGAGGAAGTGGTGTGACATCCAGACTGATATATCTGTTATATCATTGTAGCACTGACCCCCGAAGGAGCTGCTGATTTGTTTTGGGCCTGGACTCATTACAGTACAATATAATATAACGCAATATACCTGTATTGTCACTTCAGGATCCACTAGCTCCACCTGCTGGGAGAAAACAATACTCCACACAACAGGGTACTTAACCAAAGTATATTTTACTATAAGTATTGGCAAACAGGTGGTTACAATAATTGTGTTGTCATCCCAACATAGGATGACAGTACAATGAATTCTTGATAAAACAATTATAAACAATATAGATACACGGGAGCTCCCCCTACTTTTATAGCTATGCGTGAGATCTCACTTAAATGACTCAGTCTTTAGTCTTCTTGTCTTCGCTAGCTAGGATAATTCCTTGTGATTTGTAATCCAAGGGTTAAAGTAATTCAAGTTGAGTTAAAGATGATCCTGGTGAAGGGGCGTGACCGGACGTGCGAGATGCGAGAGGAGAGAGCGTGATGAGCTGAGCAAGAATGGCTGTGTGTTTCCCGTCCTCCGCTCCCTAAAACCCCATGCCTGACGTACTTGACGGGTAGTGCTGGCGGTGTTGTTCTCCCTCAGAAGCGGAGCCTGGTGCCTGTATATCGCAGCGGCCTTAGGTGGAGCGAGCGAGCAGAACGTAGCGGAGTGGAGCGGCTGGAGCGGGAAGAGTGCAGCCTGCAGAGTGGGCACGGAAGCTCAACCTCAACCTCAACTTTACTGCAAGCTAAGTAGCTCCGCTGTGTGGTCCAGCAGGCGGAACTAACGGGAATTGGCAGGCGTGGAGCCGGAGCTGTGCTGAGGACAAGCGAGAGTGACGTCACACGCCGGACAGGCGCTGCTGAGAGTGAAGTGCGAGCGGAGGGAGAGAGAGCTTACTCTGGAGGATCGAGTGCAGCAAGCACAGCAAGCACACAGCAAGCCCGCGTTCACCCGAGAGACTGCTGAGAGACTGCTGAGAGTCTGCTATACCCCAACGGAAGATTCTCCAGATCCCCCAGATCCCCCAGCAACGGTCAAAAATCTGCTACACCCCAGCGCCGACCAAAACAGGAGGTCTCATATCATATCAGGTCGCGTGAGTACCAAAAAACTGAGAGACTGTACCTGTTATTGTGAGAAGTTGAACACTCTCTTAGAAATAATCTATTCTGACACCGTATTCTGACACCAATTACACATGTACGGCCCAGAGTGAAATACGGGTACCCCTTAAGAGACAGTTAAAGGTTTTGCTGTGAGTGACTGTGATTACCTGTAAAAAGGACGTACCCTAAGAACTGTTCTCTGAGAGGAGAGGAGCACCAACTTTAGACAGCTGCGAAAAAATAGCCTGCTGCTCAGCAGTACCTATGCACAACAGAGGCAGATGTTTAAGGAGCTTAATGTGCTGTAGGCATAACTAACAGGACCTGAGACAACTGCGATAATAGAACATTCAGCGATTCCTGTCCTGCCCCTGTCTGCTCCGTACTCCCCCTATTTCTTTTGTTGTCAGCGGCATAAGGTTAATCTATACCGCTGTATTATCCCTGTATTACCCCTGTATAACTGGGTTCTAGAGGAGATAAATTAGGGGGGAGGTAGGAGTGGGGATTTGTTCTTAACCCCCAAAAAAAAACGGGAAAAGACTATACCAGCAAATAATTTTTTAAAATAAAAATTCCTGCCTGGCCCTTATCCCCCTTGTGCGTTTTTTTTTTTTCTCCCCCCCCCCTTTTTTTTTGCCCCTTTTGCTCTCTTAATACCGAGTCCGGGAGAAACAGAGAGAGGAGGAGAGAGAAGGTAGAGGAGACAAAGGTGGAAAGAAAAAAAAAGAAAAACGTCTTGAGCCGCACCGCTTCCCTCTCTGTTTATCTTCCTTTTTTTTTTGGGCCGTGAATTTTTCAAAAACTTTTCTTTTTTTTTTTTTTTTTAAATGCAGCAACAGTTACGGTCAGGTAAAGATAAAAATCTTCAGCAAGCGGGAGCTGCAGCAGCCGCTAAACTAGAACAATATGCACATCCCTCCGCACAATCCCCCACAAAGAAAGGGGGGGCGCAACCCAAGGCACAGCAAGGAGGGGCGCTGGATAGGAGAAGCCATGGTCAGAATCAAGCCACTCTTTTAACCCCTCGGGCTTCGGCCCAACCCAATAAAATAGGGGGCAACAAGAACTCAGCCCCCCCCGACCACAGCACGCAGGGTACACAGAGCCCCGCTGAACCAGTGGAAGGCGCAGCGGGGATCAATATACCACCACCGAAAGAACCGACCCTGACCGATGTATTAATGGCTGTAAGGGCATGTAATGAATCACTCAAGGACTTATGTGAGCAAATGAAAGGGGTCAAACAAGATTTAAACATGGTTAGGCTCGATGTGCAAAAGACAGCAGAAAGAACCACCGAGTTGGAGGGGAGGGTCTCCCAGATTGAAGATGAATTATTGCCCCTAATAAGAGAGCTCAAAGACATGAAAAAACAGATGCATCGGCAGGAGTTTAAAATGGAGGAATTAGAAAACAGGAGTCGGCGGGACAATGTGCGTGTGGTGGGGATACCGGAAAAAAGCGAGGGTAGTAACCCTATTGAATTTCTAGAGAATTGGCTGGTCGAGACTTTTGGGAGAGAGACTTTTTCACCAATGTTCTGCATAGTGAGAGCACACAGAGTACCTTCTAGACCTACCGTTACAGGGGGACATCCTAGAACTTTACTGATTAAATTCCTGAACTTTAGGGACAAAATTACCCTGTTACGAAAAGCCAGAGAGGCTGGAACTATCCAGTACAACGGCACAAAAATTTCATTCTATTCAGATTTCTCAATGGATTTACAGAAGAGACGGGCGGAGTTCACTCATTCCAAAAGAAACCTACAAAAATTTAAGATCCCCTACGCCCTCTTTTACCCCGCAAAACTCCGCGTGACTGCTCTAGGAACTAACCTGTTCTTTGAAACCCCGGCTGGGGTGGATAAATGGTTGGAGGAAAACAAGGACTCATTCCAAATAACCTGATTGGGAGAGGGGGGGGGGGGGGGGTGAAACGGGGGGGGGCAAGGGGAAAGTTATTTGAATACTTATATGTATATGTATAAAGTCAGCACTAATATGATTTATGAAAAGTGAGAAGGGAGTGGAGGGAGGGGGGTGAGCACATAGCGAATGGGTGGAGGGGTAAATGTTGGATGAGAAAGATTGGAAGATTGAACAAAAGGAGTGGGTAATGGTCACTAATAGCCCCTTTGGGGGACACCAAGGAAGGTGGAGGGAGGAGGGAGGGGGGGAGGATGTAGAAAGGAAGAGGGAGGGGAAGGGCATATTAGTACACGGAAATTATTTTTTTTTAACAAGAAAAAAAGAGAGATGCACCAAAAACACAGATTTAAAGTTAGTAATAACACAGTGTAGGATTAAGAATGACAATATTTTTCAAGGTTTTGTTTTTGCATGTAAAAGGAGGAGTGAAACACGAGTGAACCTAAAAATAGATAACTGGGTGGGTAAAAAAAAGAAAAAATGTCGTAAAGAAAAAAGTAAAAGAAAAATAAAATATAGGAAGGGGTCACTTGAAGTAAGACAGGATGGAGAGTGTCCTTGATGCAGGTTAAGACACTACGAGTAGGATCTTGGAACGTAAGAGGCTTAGGTACAGCGGGTAAGAGGGCGGTGGTATTCTCTATGATGGAGAAATACGGAGTAGAACTGATCTGCCTGCAGGAGACACACCTCACTAAGGACACAATATTTCAAATCCTGGCGAAAAAGAAATACCAGGCACAGTATCACTCAGTCTACAGCTCTTATGGCAGGGGGGTGAGTGTGCTGGTAAAAACAGGGATGAATTTCTCCTGCAGGCAGGTCAGTATAGATGAACAGGGCCATTATATCTTTCTTCTTTGTACCATCAATAATAAAATGCTAGTGGTGGCCAATATATACATCCCCCCGCCCTTTAAATTGGACGTCATGCTAAAATTAAATGACTTTTTGATGGATAAACAGGATATTCCAACAATGATAATAGGAGATTTTAACGAGGTATTAGACGACAGGATTGACAGACTTCCAGTAAAGGGGGGGTTAGGAACCATGGAGCGTAATAGGCTAAGTCGGTTATTGACGGAGGTAGGCTTGCTGGACCTGTGGAGGGTGAGGCACCCCGGGGTACAACAATACTCCTGTTATTCTGCTACCCACTCCACTTTATCTAGAATAGACATGGTACTGGGGAACGACAGAATGTTACAGCTTACGGAGGAGATCAGGTACTGGCCGAGAGGGATATCAGACCACTCACCACTAACGATAGCATTAAATTTGGGGGACCAAAGAAAACGGGAGGAATGGAAAATAAATGCATATTGGTTCGAACTATTTAAAGACCCAAGAGATATCCTCGCCAACTTGAGGGAATTTGTAGAAAGAAATACTGGTACTGCAAGTACCCGGATAATATGGGATACATTAAAGGCTTTTTTAAGGGGGGTCCTTATACAGCAAATCGCCAAACATAATAAAGCAGAAAGGGCACAAGAGGAAAATATGAGGGCGGAAGTGACGCTAGCAGAAAATAACTATATAATGGACCCATCCCCAGACAAGAAAATAGTATGGTTAGCCAAACAGCAGGAATATAGATTGATAAATATACAGAGAGAAGAGAAAAAACTGCTACTGCAGCGCCAAGTCTCCTTTATGGAAGGAGAATCTATGGGTAGGATGCTGGCACAGTTGGTGAAGACCAACTCACCATCATCCACAATCACGGTAATTAGGACCGCAGGACAGGAGGAGACTTCAGACCCCTTTCAGATTTTACAGACTTTTAAAGAATATTATCAAAAACTATACACAGCCCAAAAGAAAGGTAGGGAGGAAACAATGGAAGATTTCCTGGGCAGCCTGGAAACCCCAACTGTCTCACAAGAAGATAGAGATTCATTGGAAGCCCCATTAACTCTTGCGGAGTTACAGCAGGCAGTGGCAGAGATGGCCAACCATAAGTCTCCGGGTCCTGATGGGCTACCCATAGAGACGTATAAGCACTTTGGCGAGATACTCTTACCGGAATTGCTAAAAGCATTGGAGGGGGCGAGGGAAATGGGACACTTGCCCGCCTCAATGCTAGAAGCCACTATAACCGTACTACACAAGGAGGGGAAGGACCCAAAAGACGTGGGGGCATATAGACCGATATCATTATTGTGCGCAGACGCAAAAATTTTAGCAAAGATACTGGCAACTAGGCTGAAAGGGCTCATCCAGGGATTGGTCCACCCAGACCAGGCAGGGTTTATACCGAATAGATCCACTAGCACAAACATTAGAAGGACCTTTCTAAATTTACAATCCCCAGTAAAAAATAGGGGGGATAGAGCGATACTGTCCCTGGACGTGACAAAAGCTTTTGACACCATAGAATGGCAGTATATTTGGAAAATATTGGAGAAATTTGGATTTGGCCCTTCATTTATCGGCTGGATCAAATTGCTCTATGATAAACCTACCGCAAGATTAAAAATTAATAACAAACTATCAGACAGGATATCACTGGAAAGGGGCACAAGGCAAGGATGCCCACTGTCCCCACTGCTCTTCGCCTTGGCCATGGAGCCCCTGGCTATCGCCATAAGAAAGTGTACCGACTTAAAGGGTTTTCAGAGGAGCTCAGGAGAGGAAAAAATAGCGTTATACGCGGACGATATCCTTTTGTTCCTGGGCGACACGAGCCAATCCTTGGGCAAGGCGATGAGATTAGTGGAGATATTTGGCAGTTTCTCAGGGTTGGAGATCAACTGGTCCAAATCAGAACTAATGCCGATAGATTCACAGGGGGAAATAAGTTTGCCAGGGAACCCCCAGTTGGCAGTGGTAGAAGCATTGAAGTACTTAGGGATAGTCATTACTACAGATCCTAATCAATACATCAAAAAAAATCTTCTCCCTCTTTTAAAAAAACTTAGGGAAAAAAAACGATATCTGGAGACGACTACCCCTATCAGCAGCAGGTAGATGCAGCCTGATCAAAATGATCTGGCTGCCTCAACTGCTGTACGTACTACACAATGCACCTGTGTGGATTGCCAAAAAATGGTTCAATAAGATGGAAAGCCTCTTCAGAGAACTGATATGGAAGGGGGGACAATCCAGGATAAGCCTACGCACATTACAATTACCCACAGGGGAGGGGGGAGTGGCACTTCCCAACCCAGAGTATTATTTTTGGGCGGCACAACTACAGCAATTGGCGGGGTGTGGGGAGGAGAACGGAGGTACCCCGAACGGGAAAATTCTGATGTCAGACAACCCACACGACTCACTAGTAGAGGCATTAGAGGCAGATTCTTTTCCCTGTAGGTACCCGACAATTCGGATGCTAGCGAAGATATGGAATGCATCTAAAAAAGCCCTGAACTATAATGGGTGGAACGAGTTCTCGCCCATATGGAATAACAACAAGTTACAAGAAATATTACTGATTGGCAGAAATAAAGAATGGGTTGTGCACGGAATAAAAAGATTGAACCAACTCTATATGGGAAATAAGCTTAAAACATTCGCAGCCCTGAAAGAAGAATTTAAAATACCCCAGAATACGCATTATACGTACCTCCAAATAGCGCACGCCCTGAGATCTCAGTTTAGCGGCCAATCACCACGCTGGGTGGAGATTCCCCTGTTACAACGACTATCTCGGCTGGGCCCCATGAAGGGCCTAATCTCGGTAATATATGGGCAGATCAATACAACAACTAAAAGTAACGTGAAACTCGATCTAGTAAGAAGCAAATGGGAACGGGACATAGGGGAAGTATCACGGGAGCAGTGGAGAAGGGTCCTTGAGATGAGCCCAATGGTGTCAGTCTCAGCCTCGCAAAGGATGTCCCACTTAATGCTATTAAACAGAGCCTACTATACCCCAAAACGCCTGCACAAATTTGGCAAAAGAACAGATGACAAATGCCCTAGATGCCAGGGAACAGGGGACCTCCTACATATGGTATGGAGATGCCCGAAACTCTTTCGTTATTGGGAGGGAGTGACCCAGACCCTGAGGGAAAGGTTCTCTACGGGGCTGGCAAACGAGGCGATGGTGTGTATTCTGGGGTATAGACAGGAGCAAGGGGAAAGGAAGAGCACCACGGTGGCCATTCTGAGGAGTCTGTTCCAAGCAAGGAAGATGATTGCACTGAGGTGGCAATCAAGGCACCCACCGACAGTTGAGAACTGGGTAGAAGGCGTAAATGAAACACTCATGAAAGAAAGAGTAGCCTACATGAAAAAAGGAAATTTTGCAGAATTTGAGAATATGTGGAGATTATGGATGTTAAATAGTTAATATAAAGTAACAAAGAAAATGGGGTGGGGTAAGGGGGGGGGGGGTGGACAGGGAGAGAATAGACGAGGGGTAGAAAAGGAATACAACAATGTTAAATTATTGGGGCAATAACAGGCAGGATAAATTATTGTATAAGTTTGGTATACGCTTTGTTAACGTAAATGTCTGTAAGATAAAAAGAAATATGTTTAATAAAGATTAAAGTTAAAAAAAAAAAAAAGATGATCCTGGTATAACTTCAGTAACTATGATACAAGGCTTGAGATGCAATAGCAGATAGGCCTTATGCCTGCCTAGTGTCAGTTGCTATACTCCTCCTCCGTAGGACTATAAATCCCAGCAAGGCCTGTATATAAGTCTGACTAGTTGCAAAAGTCAATAAACTGTGGGCCTCAACCCGTTCACCAACCAGATCGGGGCTCTGTATGGTAGCTTTGGTCCGGTGTTTGCAGCTTGCTTCTAGGTCAGCCGGCTCCGTCTCCCCGTTCCGCTCCGGTAGTTGGACCCGGTCTTCCGATGCTCAAACGAGTCTCTCTGGATCTTCCCAATCCGGTCACTGTATCTCTGGCACTGTCAGGTCACTCACACAATCGAGCGGGGGTTGCGCTCAGCAATGGCTGTAGGCCGCTTCCTCCAGGAGGCCTCCTCACAAGTCCTCACAAGTTCTCACAAGCAACAGACCTAAGATGGCCGCTCGGGCTCCTTTTATGTCCTACCCAGCATGCACTGTCAGAGAGGGTGTCCATGGGTAGGTCACCTGGCATCCTGGGTAAAAAGGTCAACTCTCAAAGTAAATAACAGTCACTTCCTGTAATTAGCTTAGTGCTTTATGAAAGCAAAAATAACTTAAGTCCACTATCTGTGTTTTGCCGCTAGATGGCGCCAAATACTAAGCCATAGAAATGTCCATAGACTTTTGTTATAAATGTTAATACAATTCAGTAGGCAAGGATACCCGCACTACATCATAAAAGCATAAGGTAAAAAATATTTTTAACAAGTGTCACTTATTTGGTAATCAATCGATTGGTTTAATCAGCTGCTTTACAAGCTGGTAACAAAACCAAAGCCAGAAGTAACAAAATCCTTTTTGCTTCCTGTTTGTAACATCACAGAGAGGGAGAAACAATATCAGTTCCCTCAATATGTGCAGTGGACAGGAGCGTGAAAGGCAGCAGCGGTGGCGAGAGGGCGGGTGACCTCCTTCCGCCACCTGACAAAGTGATCAAGCAGCTGAATAGCCACTCTGATCACTTTCACATGATGTGGAATTGGCTGCTGAAGAAAACTGTACCAGGATTATGGTTGTAGCCTCAACAGTTACCATATAACCACCTCAATACAAGGCCCTATATATAAGTATGGCAGTATTGAGGTGGTTAAGGCAGTTAAGGCACAGTTTTGGTCCAAACCTGGTTCATTCCATTTTGTTACTATAGTAGCCCAATGTTCTTCACATGGAAAATAATAGAAAAAATATTTCATTAGAACAATAAAAGACTTCTACGTCTGGCAGCTCATCTTTTGCTTTGGACCTGCCACATAATAAATAAAAGTTTTCAATGAGAGTTTAAATTAAATTATGGCATTGGGATGAGTATATGGAGATTATAAAAGATTTTGATTTAATGAGAACATTTTTTATAACAAGATTTCCATATTACAGAGGATTGTTCTGGGAAACATATAAGGCAAAGAATGAATACCACATGAGAAGAAAACTGGTGGGCAGCCTGCATCAATCTATTTATTCAAACCGGTAGTGGCATAGAAAGCAATGGTTGAACATGGTGCAGTGGGTGAGAAAAACTAATGGCACAGACTGAGAATAACAGTTAAACTTTTGAATTAAAATCACATTCAGGCAATTTTGAAACTGGAAGATAGAGTATGTTAAATGCTAAAACTTAAAACTTAAAACTATAAATGCTTAGGTTATTTGCTTTTTGTGCTTTTATTTTCAAGTGTTTGGAAAATGATAAAATGATGAAAGCTGTTTAAATTATTATCTAACCCAAAAGCAAACATTTATTATATTGCAGATTACCAATTGTAGCACTGACCCCCGAAGGAGCTGCTGGTTTGATTTTGGGCTTACCGTTACCTTCTTGACCTCGTCTGCATCTAGGGGTTTCCCGAGATAGATGGCCCAAAAAACTGCGGAGACTGACACTGGATCTGCTTTGGGATTTTTATTTGCAAAAAGGGATAAACAAAACACAGTCTCTCAATAGGGATAGAGGGTTTAGGTGGAAAGTTCAGGTACTCTTGGAACTGCTCAGACTGAGAGTCTCTCGACATATAAATCCAGAGAATAGCCACTCACAACTGGATTCTCACAGCTATCGGATAAACTTTCTCTCACTAGGCCTAACAGCCAACAGAGTGTTCAAATAGAATAAAGTCTCTGCCACAGACTTGGTTGTAACTGAAGAATAAAGTCTCTGCCACAGACTTGGTTGTAACTGAAGAATAAAGTCTCTGCCACAGACTTGGTTGTAACTGAAGAATAAAGTCTCTACCACAGACTCGGTTGTAACTGAAGCATATAGACAAACTTAGAGAACCCTCATATGGTACCAGTATCTTGCAGCCGGTCCAGCGATACCGTACAAGTGTGGATTCACTTGGTGTCTTGCAACTTAGCTTCCAGGCTCTTGCTGAGAAAGAAGCCTTGTGCATGGCCCTCTCCCGAAGAGTCCTCCCCTTGTTGCTTTTCTCAGTTGCTGGGACTCTCCACAGATGAGACGGCACCAAGCCACCTTAGAATCCTTCCAGTTACTGTGCCTCGGGCTAGCCAGCCCCGAGACTCGGAATTGGATGGATCTGCAGCCCAGGCCATGAGGGCCCCTGAGGGCTGGTCAGAAGGACCAGGACCAAACAGACAGAAAGATCTTCTGGACCGGAACCCAGAAGCACGTGATCTCAGTACCTTAGGTACCCGCTCCCAGAATTCACAGCAAGACGACACACTCACTGATTGGTTCCGAGAAAGATTGGCACCCAATTCGTCCATATGTTTGTTATTGTAATTTAAAAAAAAAATTTTAGTAACACTTTAATACGGCTTTAATACTTATCTCATTGTAGAAGGGCTGAGAAGCCTCACAGGAAGAAGGTGTGCTAAGGACTTCATAAACAACTCTGTGGATGGTTAACTGACAAAATGTCTGACTGTGGAAGAACACTTGGATTGACAACCAAGCAGAACTGTAATGCCGCATACACACGGCCGACGGAAAGATTTAGAACATGTTCTATATCTAAGTCCGTCGGAAATGCTGGCACAAAAAATCCAATGGGGCATACACACGGTCGGAATGTCCGATGATAAGCTCCCATCGGTCTTTTTCTGCTGGAAAGTCCTGCCGTGTGTGGCATCAGTTGTTGAGGATGAGTAACAGCCTTCTACTATAAAAAATAAAAAGAATAATTTATCAAAGGTACACAGAAATTATTGAAGAAATGATGACACATGCACAATCAAGTCTAAATCGATTACGATTACGGAATATACAAATATAAAAACAAAGAAACAATTAAATAGAATGCATAAATGCCAAATCATTTTATTATACAAAACTCAACTAAAGTTTCCCTATCGTATATTTGAATTCGGAGATAAAAATGGTAGACTACTGGCGTTTCTTGCACGACCGGAATATGTTCCGATCTACATTAACACAGTTTATGATATGCGGGGTGTAGAGGTTTGTGATTCAATGGATATACTTCGGACGTTTACCCAGTTTTATGCAGATCTCTATAAGTCTTGTGCCCCGCAGGAAAATGGGGCACTGGAGGAGTATCTGACTGAGGTGGACCTCCCAACAGTATCTGGGGACGAAAATAGTATTTTGTAGGCGGGGATAACGGTAGAGGAGGTGGAAGGAGCAATAGCCTCCTTTGCCCCCCGAAAATCCCCGGGTCTAGATGGATTCCCCTCGGAGTGGTATCATACATTCCGCAATGCTCTGGCACCCTGACTGTTTAAAGTGTTCAATGCGGCGAGCTTGCCTCCTTTCATGCGAGAGGCTCTGGTTGTTCTGATCCCTAAGGGGGGGAAGGACCCCAGGATGTGTGACTCCTACCGTCCGATCTCGCTTATGAACGCGGATACAAAAATTCTGGCTAAAATACTAGCAGGGAGGTTGCAAACGGTCATTCCGAGACTGGTAGACGCAGATCAGACAGGCTTTATACAGGGGAGATGTGCCCAAATGAATATCAGGAGGCTTTTTATAAATTTACAGACGGAGCATGATAATTCTGGGACCAGAGTTATCGCATCGTTAGATACAAACAAGGCGTTTGACTCAGTAGAGTGGGCATATCTGTTCCGCCTTCTGGAGTCATTCGGCTTCGGCCCTGTTTTTATTTCATGGGTGAAACTGTTATACACAGATCCATTGGTCAGGGTAAGGGTAAACGGCATCATTTCAGACTCTTTTCCAGTGTTTAGAGGGACCAGGCAGGGATGCCCGCTCTCGCCCCTTTTGTTTGCCCTGGCCATAGAGCCCCTAGCGGCAAGACTGAGAATCACTACTACTCTGACCGGGCTGAGAATAGGGGCATTTGAAGAGCGGGTATCTCTCTATACAGATGACATGCTGCTTTATCTACAAGACCCGGGACCCTCTTTGTCAGGAGCTTTTCAGTTAATACAGAAATTCGGAGACCATTCTGGGTTTAGAATTAACTGGACAAAATCATCCCTGTTTCCAATAGATACCGGGGTGGTGGTGCCACTGGGATGTCCTATTCCGATCTCATCTACCTTTCGCTATTTGGGAATTGATATCCAGTTGCCCATATCGGGCTTTTTGGAAGCTAATCTGTCGCCAATTATCAGGGTCTTTCGGGAGAAGGTACAGAAATGGCAGAACTTACCACTTACGCTGTTCTCCCCAAGTTTCTGTACATCCTCTCTAATTCCCCGGTGTTTGTGACTCTGCGGACTTTCAAGCACATTGACTCCATTATTGTGAGTCTCTTATGGGGGACGCGAGCCCCCAGGCTCTCGCTGAGGATTCTAAAGTCGCCTGTCATACAGGGGGGCATGGCCCTCCCGGACTTGCAATCCTATTTCTTTGCATCACAATTGTCCTTTCTACATTGGAGACTCCTCCCCCAAACTCAGAACGCCACCAAGTTGCTGGAGGCAGCGGTTGCCTCCTCACAGGAGACGTTACAGAATATGGTATATAGGAAAGGAGTCCCGGGGCGAAAGGTGGGATCAGTTATGGCATTACCAGGAAAAATTTTCCATATCTGCGCACAGCGGAGAAAGGACGAGCCGCTTTGGCTGTCTCCAAATAGCCCCCTATGGTGTTATAGGACAATGGGGGAATTTCTAAAACTACCGGACGGACAGGTAACGTGGGCAAAATACAGTGTGAAATACCTTCATCACATATGTCAGGAGGAGAATATTTCTACCTTCGCACAGTTGAGGGACCAGTTTGGTGTACCTAAGTCGTGGTTCTTCCGATATGCGCAATTAAGACATGCGGCGATTGCGCAGTTTGGAAGTGACAAGCCACGGGTGCAAAATACAGGCCTGGAAAGGACACTGATAGACCCAGACCAGACTAAGAGGATTTCTAGGTACTATAGAGCAGTAGGGCCGGAGGAGATGGGAACTACGTCTAAAGCTCAGGCAAGGTGGGTGGCGGTCATACCGGAGTTGTCAGTGGAAATGTGGCAGGAAGTTATGGATTCTTATCTGCGGACTGTCATCTCATCTACGGATAAAATGATTCAACTTAAATACTTGCACCAGATGTACTATACCCCACAGAGACTGTATAAAATGAGTAGAAAGGACTCAGCGTTATGTCATAAATGTATGAGTGGGGAGGGCACTTTTCTTCACATGGTGTGGGAATGCAACAAGATTAGGCCACTCTGGTCTCAGGTCACTGCTTTTATTTCAGAACAATTTGATCTGCCGAATATTTGTTCCCCCCTACGATGCCTTCTGGGGATATTTGACCAGGAGGAGATGAATGCTCATACGAAACTGTTTCTTAGACTCCTGTACTTTGCAGTCAGGAAACTTGTTGCCAGGAGGTGGATTCATGAAGAACGGCTGACAATTGGAATGTGGCTAAAGGTAGTTAATGCGGATGTTCAAATGTATAAAATTACATATGAAGCTAGAGGGGCTCCCAAGAAGTTTCGGAAGGTGTGGTCTAGGTGGGTGGATTCAGAAAATACCCTGAAAGGGGAAGGATAGATGACAACAACTATGTACCTTTTACGGGGGAACTGAATTATAAAGGCTTCAATGTAATGTAGAGGTATAGAATAATAGGGGACTATTCACACAACAAACATAGATACCGCAGGGCAGCGCTATTCCAGTGCAATCTGGTAATTTTTCTTTCAATCAGGGGAGTGCTGTGGGCTATGTGATATGTGGGCATTGAACGCAGAGAGACAAGGGGTGGGGGGGTGGGAGGAGGGAGGTTTAAGGGACGGGGGTGGTTGGTTTTTTTTTTTTCAAAGGTTTAAAAAAAACTTACTATATATGTATGGATGAGAGATTTGGAATCCTTTGACACATTGTATATACTACAGTGGCGGTTGTGCCTTATTGAAATGTCTCTCGAATGTTTTTTGGATGTTATATTTTCTTTTGTACAATAAAAATTATTTTCAAAATAAAATAAAAAGTTTCCCTATCAAAAACACCCCCCATGAATGCTAAAAGGTGACAAATTGTCATCTAGCCCTGAACTTTGCATACCATGATCCTTTAGGATGCAACAGAAGGACAGAGAGGAGGACAACCACTGAAAGCACAGCGGTGGGCCCAGGAGGTGCAGCAGGAGAAGTTATATTCCATCCTGCAACCGCTGACACAACTAGCTACAGTGGAGATGTATAAGCTAGCCATTTCCTACAAGAAGTTGACCCCATATAATGATGTAGAGGTCTTCCTTTACAATTTTAGAGGGTTGCGGACTGAAAATAATGAGGCACATGTCCTGGCACTTTACCCTCTAAAGATTCTCAGCCAGCATGCTTTGACCTATGCTCAGAGGTGGCTGGGGATTATTGCTTTGACCTATGCTCAGAGGTGGCTGGGGATTATGAAAGCCTGAAGTCAGAGATCCTCTGTCAGCTAGGTGTGACAACTGTGATAAGGGCACAGTGGGTCCATGCTGGGGCCTGTCACCCAGAAAACTCAAGCCATGCCTAGGTATATAAACTGGCCCATTTTGCAAAGAAGTGACTTCAGCAAAAGTTATTGATGGTGGCCCTATAGAACAGGTTTTCAACAGACCAATTCCTGACAGCCCTTTAGCAGGAATTACAGAGTTGGCCTGGTTACAGCAATGCTAAAAAAGCAGAGGGCATGGTGGCGGGTATTGTAAGCTACTTTGCCATTGAGGAATGGCTCCTGGCCACTTCACCCACCTGTGCAACGTTACCTGTGACTCTCAGGAATTGGTGTCCCTATGAGAGCCTCGAGATGGCTCCACAGGGTCTGCCCACTGAGATTTAGCACTGGTCTGAACCCCACATAAAATGTTTGCATGCAGTGGGCCAGGTCACATTGCTGCCTCCTGCCCAAACTCAGGGAAGCCTATAAACTGCAGCCTGACCTGATGCCTGTTCCTGTAAGCCAGATCGGTGTGTACTGGTAACCACAATTAGTCTGCTGCGTGGTAAAAATATACAAAACGTCTACCCTGGCACTATTGGATTCTAGCAGTATAATCACCTTAATTGAGGTCAACCCTAGAGACCTGTGAGGCCATAGCTTGGGAATGTCAGTATCTATGGGGGCATTAGAAGGTATCCCATGACTCTAGTGGCATTGGAACTGGCAGAAACTCAATAGAGACATCTATTTTCACAGAATATATTTCCTTCGAAAAGGTTTCCCGTGGTTTGAGAATAAAAAAATTCCCCACATCAGATATGTTTGATGACAGTCTCAAGAAAGAATGGACTCATACCTTATCAACCTGTTAAACTTATGGATATCATCGTTTCATAAAAAAAGAAGGAACTTGAACATTTACAAGCTGAAATGTCCATTATGCAGAAAGACTTGACCACTCTACAAAACCATCTAGTGGCTTTTCGGAGCTAGATGGTCGCCTTAATAAAAAACTGGATAAAATGGAAAAGGATGTCATTGAGAATAAGAGAGGCAAGATGACCAGAGATCGCATGGACTATGAGAGCAATAATGTATACCCGTGGAAAAAGCCTCAATTATTCTCCGGTCGGTCACGTAAAATACACAAAAAAACTGCCTACCACTAAAATTGTCCGGGATCGGCCGATTGATGGCCGTATCGCTTCAGGAAACCCTTGTGGGACCAGCAGAAAGGCGAAAAAGAAACAAGCACAAAGAAAACAAGGAGAGTAGGAAGGGGACAAAAGCGACACAAAAAGGTACTCACTATGGGGCAAAACCCTACGATAATTTCAAATGTTTTGAATATTTCTAAAAGGATATTAAGCGACGATGAAGAAAAGCTACTATCAAAGGGACTGAACTTTTGCCCTACTAGGAACTATGATTTATTCGGGACATTGCTAGATGTGAATAAATTTGCAAGGAGTCTTACTCTAAAAAAGCACTATTTTGATGTTTTGTATATTAAAGCGGGGTTTCACCTTACAAAATTTTTTTTTTAAAAGTCAGCAGCTAAAAAAAAAGTAGCTGCTGACTTTTAAGAAGTACACTTACCCTCCCAGGGCACCCGCGATGTCCGTCGTGGAGGACGAGCTGTCCCTCGGCGATCCGGTTCCAGCGCCGCCATCTTCGGTAAGGGAAACAGCTTCACGTTTCCTACTGCGCATGCGCGACTCTAATTTGTGAATGGGGAACGCGATGTGTTGTGGGACATAGTTCCCATAACACATCGCGCCCCATTTAACAGAAGACGGAAGAAGAGAAGATCACCGCGGAGCTGGAGGAGGCAGATTAGGACGATCTTTTTTTTTTTTTCATTTTAAATGGTTACTAACATATTTTTAAGTTTTTGTTTTCAGGGTGTCCCCCCACTTTAATGATGATAACTCATTGATTGCTTCTGACACAGGTGAGTCTCCTCCCTCCCCTCATTTGTTCACGGAGGTCTGTGCGTTACAAGATCTCATAGATCTGGCCTCATAATCTGGCCCGTGCTCCGAAGATCCCACTAATAGACATAAAACTATTTCTTTCAAACTTAGATCTGATTTTTACCCAGTGGTATAACGGGGAAAGGACCTAGATATTTCAGAAACTCATGGAGAAGGATCTGACTCGCCTGGCTCGCAGTTGTCAGATAGCTTTTATGTCGGACGATCTCACCAGTTCCGAGAGACAAGCCCTTAAAAAAAGTACTGATGATAGTATTGTTATCAGATATTTGTGCTGGTTCAGTCGTAGTTTTAGACTCCCTTGTGTATAGAGAAGAAACCCTACGGCAACTATCTGATACCGATACTTACCAGAAGCTCAGGGCAGACCCTCTTCTTTCAAAAAATTATTGTCAATTCTTCTAGACAGAGCTATTTATGTTGGTATTTTTTCCAAGAAAGAAAGAGACATGTTCATCCCCAAGTGTCCAACGATGCCAGTGTTTCACCATCTTCCTAAAGTCCATAAGGGGTTAAACCCCCTTGTGGGTAGACCAATTGTTGCGGGCATCAGGTCACTTAACCACTTTATTCAAAAAATAAGGGACAAAGAAATGTCCACAGAAAGCAATAAAGGTGTGAGTCAACAATGGTATAATTGTACAGAAGATAAGGCTTTATTGATGAATTACACAAATTGGTGAAAAAAAGTCCAACCAATTTGGTACAACGACCGTACTGGTGGAGCTCGTTCCTACAAAGTACACAGTGACTAATAAATAATTACTGCAGTAATAGACAACGTTGTCGTTAAAACCCAGCTGAACCAGAATACCCCGATACCCCCACTATGGAAGTTCTTAGATGTTTGCATATTGATCGTGGTGGGCAGTATAGGGGTACAAAACGTTCAACAAATTTCAGTCTTTGAATGATCTCCAAAGTGACACACTATAGGGAAGTGGCATATACATAAAGTTGCCCTGAATGGGCTCTTACCCCTTCTGTATTCGGCTAATTATGCCGTGGTTACTGCCATTCACTGTGTCTTCTGTAGAGGCGATCATGTAGTGTGTCAATTTGGAGCTCATTCAAAGACTGAAATGTTGAACGTTTTGTACCCCTATACTGCCAACCACCATCAATATGCAGCCCTCTACACAGACATACACTGTTAATATCAATCAGTGTAGAATTGATATTGCTGCCTTCGTTGTGATAGAGCAATGATTCAACACTGTGTACTTTTGTTGGAACCTGTGATTTGCTGAGTAGAACAATAGGAATCTTTCTCCAGCCTAACTACAGGCTTGTCTTGAACTTCGAAACCACTCTCCTTTCACCACCCATTGCTGTTATACCAGTATAAGCCTTTTCAAATGACAAAAGGATTTGTCCTAAGGGCTAATTAAATAATCTAAGGGTGGATTCAATACTGGGGTTTTCCCAAAAGGAGCAGGATAAAGTGTAGCACCATTTTTTGATCACATCTTGGATATAAGAACTTCCATGGTGGGGGTAGCGGGGTATTCGGGTTCAGCAGGGTTTTAACGACAACGTTGTCTATTACTGCAGTAATTATTTATTAGTCACTGTGTACTTAAGCTCCAACAGTACTGTCGTTTTTTTCACCAATTTGTGTAATTCATCAATAAAGCCTTATCTTTTGTACAATTATAAAATTGTTGACCCACCCCTTAATTGCTTTCTGTGGACATTCCTTTGTCCCTCATTTTTTGAATAGAGTATCTAATTGCTTATGGGGAGGTATCCCACCCTTGGGGCGAATTTTTTATTGTTCAAATTAGTTTCATGATACTCCTACAGGGTGTATTCCAAGATTTTTTATATTTATGTTTCACTTAACCACTTTGCCCTCTTCCTGACCAGGCCATTTTTTTGCGATACGGCACTGCGTCGACTACCTGACAATTGCTTGGTCGTGCGACATTGTACCCAAACAAAATTTAGGTTCTGTTTTCCCCACAAATAGAGCTTTCTTTTGATGGTAGTTGATTACCTTTGCGGTTTTTATTTTTTGCACTATAAACAAAAAAAAGAGCATCAATTTTGAAAAAAATACAATATTTGGCACTTTTTGCTATGATAAATATCCAAAAAAAAACTTAAAAAAAAAACTAATTTCTTCATCAGTTTAGGCCGATATATATTCTTCTACATATGTTTGTTAAAAAAAAATCACAATAAACGTATATTGATTGGTTTGCGCAAAAGTTATAGCGTCTACAAAATAGGGGATAGATTTATGTAATTTTTATTTATTTTTATTTTTTTTACTAGTAATGGCGGCAATCTGCAATTTTTATCAGGACTGTGACATTGCGGCGGACAGATCGGACACTTTTGACACTATTTCGGGACTATTGACATTTATACAGCGATCAGAGCTAAAAATAGCCACTGATTACTGTATAAATGTCACTGGCAGGGAAGGGGTTAACACTAGGGGGTGATCAAGGGTTTAACTGTGTTCCCTAGGTGTGTTTTAACTGTAGGGGGGATGGGACTGACCAGGGGAGGAGAATGATCAGTGTTTATACTTGGTATGAACACACGATCTGTGCGCGCCTGCTGTGACGACTTAAAGGAACGACGTACAGCTACGGCGATAACTGTGGCGGCTGGTCGGTTAGCGGTTAATGAGCATCTGGGAGAGTGGATAGATAGTCAGTTGCAGCCTTTGGTATTCAGCCTTCCCAGGTTTCTTAGGGACACTAAACAGCTCCTCATCAAACTGAAAGATTTTGAGTGGAAACCCAATTACAGGTTGGATCACTTGTGATGTTACAAGTCTATATTCCAGCATTCCCCACCCTTTAGGCATAAAAGCCGTCACTTTCTTTCTTAAAAGGTCTGACAACTACTCAGTAGTCCTTCAAGAATTAATTCTGCTGTGTTTAGATTTTTTACTCACACATAACTTTTTTATGTTCGATGGGTGCTATTACCTCCAAAGATGCGGTGCCTCTATGGCAAAGTTTTTGCCCTCCCTAGCCAACCTCTATATGGTGTGGTAGGAGAGGACCCGCATCTTGGGACATGATAGCCACCGTCGTGCGGACACAGTCTTCTTTTGTTGCTACATTGATGACTTGCTGTTCATTATATCAGACAATCAAGTCGATCTCAATGTATGGCTCCACTATCTAAACGATAATAATCTTAATTTGAAGTTCATGGGACATCTTCATGATGTCTCCATTGAGTTTCTTGATGTACAGTTGTCAGGTAGGAATGGTGCCATAGTCACTGGACTATACAGGAAACCCACAGCCAGTAACGCATTACTAAGAGCTAACTTTAGCCATCCGGGACACACTATCAGAAGTCAAAAGAGATATTTGGGGGGCACACCCTAAAAAATGCATAAAGATGGTGCTGCCATAAGACCATACAACAGAGCAAACATATTACAGCGCACACATGCAAAACTGACATTTACCTCCAGCAAGGCTATTTAAAAGCACCTAGACAGACAGAAATAGCCTTGCTGGAGGTAAATGTCAGTTTTGCATGTGTGCGCTGTAATATGTTTGTTCTGTTGTATGGTCTTATGGCAGCACCATCTTTATGCATTTTTTAGGGTGTGCCCCCCAAATATCTCTTTTGTCTATTGTATGGATTTTGACCAAATCCTTTTGGGTGGAGCACCCCACTCAGTAAGTACCTCAGTTAGTGACCACCTGTATCATGGGTGGAGACCTCATGTTCTCCCATATAGAGGAGTATAGCTCCCTTGGTTCAGAGAAGCAGGATCTCCCGATCTATGGAGAGTGTAGGACCCACTAATCATGGGGTACTTTGTCGCAGTAAGTGGGCTTAAGCACCATATAGCAATATGGTGTGACCAAATCCCCATATTTTTTGATAATGTTTTTTGAAAATGTCTGTCTAGGTGCTTTTAAATAGCCTTGCTGGAGGTAAATGTCAGTTTTGCATGTGTGCGCTGTAATATGTTTGTTCTACACTATCAGAAGTGTCCCAGTCAGACAGTTTTTGAGGCTCAAACGTCTGTGTAGCGACGATGTGGACTTTATCAAGGAAGCAGAGGATATGTCCCACAGATTTCGAGACAGAAATTATCATGAAATGATTCTCAATAGAGCCTTTCGTGTTACCAGTGAAGTCCCCAGGAACACATTGCTACTAGACAAGAACCCAAGGTATTGTGCTGATATTAGACTTTCTCACTCTGTGGTAGAAACTCCTGTGTTCTCCACACCATATAGCATTGAATTTAATAAGCTTAAAAACACAGTCACTAAGCACTTACCTATTCTCTTTAAAGATCCCATATACAACAAGATCTTGTCCAAGGGTATTAAGACGGTATCCCATTGAGCCCCCACTCTGGGTGGATATTTATCGCCCAGTTAATTCATCAGTGAGAAGTCCAGTTGCAATTGGCTACATTTCAAGGGCAATTTTAGATGTGGTATGAGGGGGTGCGACTACTGTCGCCATATCAAAAGAGATCAAAAGAGGTTTGTTCAAGTGTCACTGGTAGAGCCTTTGAGATCTCATCATTCATTAATTGTAACACTAAGTGCTTGATTTATGTCATTACATGCAAACTATGCCCCATCCAATATGTAGGTCGCACAGCACACAGGCTAAAAGATTGGCTTTACAATCACCTGCGCAACATCGAGAAAAACAAGTCAACCAATGTGGCTAAACACTGCAATTCGGTTCACAATAAGGACACTGCTAGTCTTTATATACAGGGTATTGAGAGGCTAGTGACACCAATAATAGATAGATTTAGGACACTCTGTAAACGTGAAGTGTTCTGGATCTTCACCCTGAATACCAGAATCCTGGCTGGGTTAAACTTTGAGAGGGATGTTTCCTACTATTATGATTAGGTATACCTGTATTAGTACTTCTAGGGCTGTGACCTAGATGCCATGACCAGTCTATATGCTTACATCTATTCAGCCTATATTTTTTAGACCATATTTCTTAGATACATATTCCACATCATCATTTAATTTGATCTATTTAGATCCAGTTGCCTATATTTAAGTTCAATGTCTTGATATTTGACCTCTGGAATACGGTCTTAAGGAACAACATTACTTACTGCATTTGCACGATATGACCATTATAGTAATTACTAATCTTTGATATAGACAACGTAATAGATAAGGTATGATATGATGACTATAGAACCCACCACCGATCTGAAATATTCATTCCAATAGATGGTATATACTTCATGAGATTACCGTTGAGTGTATTTTCCTTCCATCGTGCATTTATTCATCCATGTTTGTCAGTTCTATAGTATTTGTATGCATATGCATTTTTTGCTTTTGATCTTTAAAGTGGATGTAAACCCACATTTTTTTTTTTTATGTCATAATTTAGAGAATACGATTTCCTTTCATTTTAGCCCAGTCTTGCCACACAGATTTACTCGAGGCCTGAGCAATCCTCTTTTATTGTTCAGTTAAAGAAATCTTGACAAAGTCTTGAAAACTTTGTCAAAAACGCCCCCTTGCTGTGAGTGACAGGTGATTTACATATCTCATGCACTAGACTGAGACAGGTTATCATGAGATCACTGCCCAGCTCTGACTACATACATGTCCCCTAAATCACTTGTCTGTCTATAGTCTGCTGACTATTCACTGCCTCCCATGATGAGAAACATCCAGTCAAAACACAGCAATCCTGGGAGAGCTGGAGGGGAGGGGGATGTGAATCGTGAACTTTTTACACAGGATGTGCCTGTCTCAGGCTAGTGCATGATATGTAAATCACCTGTCACTCACAGCAAGGGGGCGTTTTTGACAAAGTTTTCAAGACTTTGTCAAGATTTCTCTAACTGAACAATAAAAGAGGATTGCTCAGGCCTCGAGTAAATCTGTGTGGCAAGACTGGGCTCAAATGAACGGAAATCTTATTCTCTACATTATGACATAAAAAAAAAAGATTTTGGGTTACATCCACTTTAAGTTGTTGTCAATGCGGGTAGTTTGTGAAGGGCTGATCTATGGATGAGTGCACCCACATACATTTACCAATCAATCGGCCAATTCAGCCGATTAAATTTACTATATTACATCGATCAGGCATGAACTCAATAGCACTTTTTGGTCTATGTCCACTCTACACTATGTGATCTGCTTTCATCTATCTTTCTTCATCTTCTCCTGTTCCTCTTTCTTTACCCACTTTCTTCTTCTTTTCTTTTTCTTATAGAATTTCTTTGTTTCTTGATTAAGAATGGAGCCATTGTAATAATCATTATGAACTTCTTGTGTTCATTGTGGAATTCATGAAAATAGTGTGATGTCTTGATGTCCATTATTTCTGCTTTCTCCCATTGACAATCCCGTCTACTTGATGCTTTATGTACTATTAATACATGTATAGGTATATATTGTCATCTCATCAGTTTTTTATGTATACACATCTTACAGGGCTCCTTTTTGTTCTGTGGTATTTCACTAAATGATGTTTCTATGTTTTTCCTTTGCCCATCCAGGTCGCCTAGTCTCAAATAATTACACTATATATCTCCTAACTACCAGTACTACTACTACATTAAGACATTTTATATTAGACTCTATAAAACTTTTCGGCGACCTCACAATGGGCATCGTTGCACACAATTTTTGTGCATGTTTTATACATATACATATTTCAGGTTTTGAAATGTATGCTTTTATATATACTTATTTTTTCATGTCTATACTTATTATTTTTTTTATGTGTTGCATTTTCGGTGTTTATTATTACACATATATATATATATATATGTCTTTCACATATAAATGCACTCTATATTATTGACACCCCTAAAATTATAAAAATCTGTTTTATATTGTCTTTGTATAAGCATTTGTCAAGGTATAATACATGCCCATTTATCCAGGAGTTGATTTATATATATATATATATATATATATATATATATCTTATAACCTTTTTACACATTTTTCATTTTTTTTTTTTAGATTTTTTTTTTAAAATTCGGCTATACTCCCGTTGTTCTTTTCCATGTCTTTTTTCCTGGCTAAGTGTGCCCTCTTTTCTAACCACACCTGTTTGCTATTTAATTTAATTAATTGATTTCAACTGATCACATGACCTATGTCATATTGGTATATATTTGTGGCAAACCTTTGTTGTTGTGTAGCTATGATGAAGCACCATTGAGAGTGTGAACTGCATCAGTTTTTCATCCTGTACCCTGCTGCTGTATGAATTTTTCTTATTTTATACAATAAAAGTTGTTTGTATCAGAGTGCGGCTGTCCAGATCTTCCTTCTTACTAGCTATAAGCTAATAACCTGGGGTCAGGCTGTGTGATATTTTGGATGTCTTTTTACATTTTATTTGGTGGTGGTATTCAAATGATGCAATGAGGTGATGGGATAATTCAGGCAGCTCTGGATTTAACTGAAAGATGAAAGTTTTATTTAGCAAAGATTTCAAAGCAGACTGGGGTTTCAAGATGTGCTGTTCAAGCTCTTTTGAAGAAGCACAACGCTTAGGATCGTAGACCCAGCGGTCGGCCAAGGAAACTTAATGCAGCAGATGAAAGACACATCATGCCTACTTCCCTTGACATTGGAAGATGTCTAGAAGTGCCATCAGCACAGAACTGGTGGAAACCAGTTGGACCCATGTCCTGGCTTGCCCCCTCTAAATGCCCGCGAAGTCCGCGAGAGGTATATGGAGTACTTTGTGGGTAGGGGGGCATTGATATGCCAGACGATGTGTGAGAGGCATTTTTTAATAAATTTATTTTGAAACCTGAACTAAGATTTCTTTTAATTTAATGCTTGTGTTTCTTGTAGGTGTGTTCTAGCTTATTTTTTATTTTATTTTTGGGCCTTTATATTCAACGGTGGGAATGCACTTTCTTGGCGAGAGGAGGTTACAGTCTCTTCTTCCTAAAAATAATCTTCTCATGTTGTGGGTCTGATACATAATAGTTTTTCTAGGTAAGGTATGTAGTGCATAACTGACCCCAAAAATACTCCTTTTCATCACCATGACAGAAATGTGTGTATTCCTAAAAATGGAGTGATAGGTGGTTTATTAAAAAGCACTGTGGGTGTAATTTCCAAAAGACAAATCCACTATGCACTACAAGTGCACTGCAAAAGTACACCGGAAACTGCATTTGGAGTGCAAAGTGGAATAGCCTTTAGTAAATAACACCCATTGTCACCAAATTCATTTACTTTTGATGCAAATAATGATTTTGGGGTTTGAAATAAGGAAGCCACACATTGTTGATATGGTAAAATTTTACTTCAAACACATTCAAGTGCCTTTCAAAAAGGCTTTTGGAAACTCAAAAGATCTTTGGTCTTTATAACATTCTTTACTAACTTGGCGCATTTGTGTAAACCAGGCATGTAGCAAAGCAAAACATACTGAACACAGGAACTTACAAAGTTCAACTTTGAAAAGTGAAGACAAGATCAGACATGACTATGTCCAAACTGTGTTTGATCGTGCCTTCATCACATGGGGTGCCACCCCTGGAAAAGTTAAATTTAGAACATGCACACAATTTGGGGATCAAAATGGGCATTTGATGCAAGAACACGTGCCTAGAATGTCCAAATGTGCAATCTCCCATCATGGGGATCAATGTACGTGTGCAACCCCTTCACCTTAGTAGTTAGTAAAGTGGTTGCACCCCCAAAACGTTGTCATTGATCCACCATGATGGGAGCTAGCACATGTTGACACACTGTGTGCATCTTCCAAATTTGGCAAAGTTCTGACGTAAAAATTTTGGGGTTACACACCCACAAATGTGTGATAAGTGGTTTGTGTGGTTTCATATTTTCTCTAAAACATCAATGATGTTCTTCATTTTTTGTTGAACATCATTGATGTTTTTCTTGATATCATCTAGATCTCGATTGCACACCATTATCTCCCCGATGAGGACGTGTGCACTTTCACTGGTAAAATGCGATTCTTCTTCCACAACATCCACATCACCTAAAAAAAAAAAAAGGGGTATTTTTAAGATGCAGGCATACATTGATTAGCTTACCTGTAGCTGTGGTCTCCGACACTCACCTGTTGTGGTGACAAGTTCTCCAACTTCTACAATCTTTCCTTCCTCCTCCTCCTCTGCTTCTGGTGTTGGTATTTCCCCTTCTTTGGGAGGTGTGGGGTTCCTGGTGTCCTCAGACGTCCCGAGTCTTCGCTCCCCTATGGGAATGTACAAAAGGAATACTTAGCACACCAATCTATGAGGGCAGAAATCGGAAATATGAAACATTGCTTGGAAGTGACGTACAATAGTGGTTTGTGGCCAGGTTCAAAGGCCAACAACATTAATTTTGACACTTTGTAAATATGCAATACTTACTATCTTTTTGGTGCAAGTTTGTCAGATGGAGACACCCCTATAGTATCCACTGGAGCACATGTGTGGGACACCCTAATAAAAAGGGTGTTTGGGTGTCCCAGCACTAGTGCTCTAGAGTCCAGATGTGTAAACAGCTACTGAGTCACCTCTCCCTTACACTGAATAAGTTTGCATTTCATTCTGGAAAAAAGCCTTATAGACAACAAACTTCCTTTGACTAAAAACAGGCCTGAAACAATGTAGTTAACGCCAACTTCACCAAACAGCGTATTATAAGTGGCCGAACAATCGAGGTTGAGTACGATCGAATGGACACACGAACATGAAAGTGGCCATTTTCAAATGTCCAACATTGAAAAACAAAGCACATGAAGCAGTATGCAAGCAAGAAAAAAAAAGATGAACACACGACAACTACTTACTTTTTTGAAGAACTCGCTTGATCTTTCTGTACTGATCGTGCTCCCTCCGTTTCAGGTCTGACCAGCGTTTCCTCAGTTGATCCTTGGATCGTTTTAACCCAAAATTCTTTTGCAGCCTCTTCACAACTTTAGCCATGATCAAGGCCTTTCTGACATTTGGGTTGGGGTAAGGCCCATACTTCCCATCATAGTCGCTCCTCTTCAATATGTCCACCATCTCCAACATTTCTCCAAAAGACATAATTAAAGCCTTAAATTTTAGCCTCCGGGATCGGGACGTTTCTGGCTCTGGGCTTTCCTCGTCCTCCTCCTCGTTGCTGGAATAGTTAGGGCGCACCTGCTGTGTCCCCGCCATGTGCTCTCCCCACTGCGCCGTAAAGAGAAGGGGTGGGGAATAGACGAGAAAGAGCGCCAGGGGCGGGCGGAGTTTCACGCATGCGCACTGTAAATAAAACGTCACACGCGTGTGTCGTACCGACAATCTGTGAGCAGAGGGGAGAGAGCTGACGCACGAGACGATCGATCGCTATAACGAAGGTACAATTTGAACTAGCCTAGACTGCTTCTCCATTGAGGCTTATTTGGGTACAATATTAGGAGAGTTTAGCCTGACAGTATTATGGTTTGTCTTGCAGAAAATACTATGGACCCACTTAAGTTTCCTTTTTTCTATGATTTGATCATTCATGAGCTCAGGGCGATGCCCTGCTTTGGAACCCCCCCCCCCCCCGATTTTGATAATAGAACCAAAAGGAAGGTAGCGCTGGAGAAACTACTCCATTATGTCCAAATCATGGTCCCCAAGGCAGGCATCACCTATGTGATGGCCAAAATTGGTGCCCTGAGGAGCACCTATCTCAGGGAGCGAGAGAGGTACCAGCAGTCCTTGCGATCAGGAGATCCAAATGCCATTTATGTTCCCAGGATGAAGTTCTACGAGAGGCTACATTTTCTGGCAAACCAGAGGGAACCCATGTCATCACCCTACCATCTTCCTTCAAGGCTTCTTTCCCCCCCCAGCTGAGGCTTCCGATGTCCAACCTGGGCCTTCCAGGCAACAACATGTGGAGGGGCCCAGCTTGAGACAGGTATAGCATTGGTGAACATATTTCTTGACGTACATTTAATGATGTTAACTAGATGTTATTATTGATCTGTTAAGTTGTGTGTTAACAAAGTGTTGACATATCAATAGACAGTAGTGATCAGGGATTTGGCCAGGAATGAAAAATGCTGGGCTCTGAATGATAGTATGTTCTATTTCTTAACATTCTATTTGCAACAGTCATGAGCTGAAAATAGTGTGATTGATGAACAAAGAACTAAAACTATGTCCCATTTTCATACACAGGAAGACCTCAGCCGGGAGGAGGCTGTGGCAAGTGGCAGCCGGGAGGAGGCTGTGGCAAGTGGCAGCCGGGAGGTTGCCCCTTGCCCTCCTCCTCCTCCACCTGCTGCCACAACTCAAAGATCTGAGCCACAGCCTGGAAGGAAGCCTAGAGGGAAGTGCCTTAGGAAGACCAGATAGTGATGGCCTGGGTTCCGTCTGGTCTGTCAGAAGATGCAGCCTCTTGTCTGACAACATCCTGGGGACATAGATGGCATCTGACCTTCCTGATCTCTTGGACTTCTGGACCAGATTGAACTCCCTCAGATATGTACTCCTCAGGCCACCAATTTTGCTATTACATATTTGATGTCTGCCGTGGGGACCAAAAGGCTTCGTGAAATGGACCAGTTTCTCCAGCGATGCCTTCCTGTTTATTTTGTTTATGACACCGAATAAAGGTTTTTTTTGGTTTGAAGAAATACTTGAGTTTTACTTCAAAAAGGACAGTTTATTTGTGAGTAGGCAGGTACATTTCACAAATCATAAAGTCAAATTAACAAGGGGCACCAACACCAAACAACCTCCTAGTGAATTTAGGCAAAAAATACAAATGATAATAATTGTGTTGGGATAAGTTGAGACGCACAACCCCCCCCCCCCCCCAAAAAAAAAAAAAAAGAAGTAAAGGAAATCACGAGTAAAAAACAAACCACTATAAATGGCAAATCAAAAAATAAATAAATAAACATTCTTAAGATTTGACGAATAAAAAAATTCTAGCCCATAAATCAGGAAAAAGAATAAAGAAAGAAGTTTGTGAGAAGTCAGTGTGAATATGAGCAGCTAAAAAATGTCATTCTTCTTGCATTGTAAAGAAAAAGTGAATGCGCTGCATTAAACACATTTTAACATTGCAGCGTGACGAATGTGCTGTGTCTATTAGGAACGGTAGTTTTACCTGACCGAGCGCTTCCGTCACAGAATTTCTTCTGAGTATGCGGGGCACTTTGTCCATCGGACTAGGCTACACACGATCGGAATTTGCGTGATCGGACTTTGTTGTCGGAAAATTTGAGAGCAGGAGATCAAACTTCGATGGAAAAACTCAGATGGAGCCCACACACGGTCGGAATTTCCGACAACTTGGTCCGATAGGACATTTTCCGTCGGAAAATCCGACCGTGTGTATGGGGCATAAGAATTAAAAAGACATTACTATCTGAAAGCTTTCTTACTCAAAGCAAAGGTAAAACAGAAACTAAAACCAGACATACAGAGGCCTAGAGTACCTAACTATAGGCTGGTCCAACTGAAAACAAAACAGAAGGGGTTACAGTGGAACATACCAACATAAAATAAAGAATAATAAAAAGGCTGCTGTGGAAATACAGTAACAAAGTCATTAGTGATTCTTTTGTCAAATACAGATTATTCTTGATTTGTGACTTTCTTAGAATTGCAATTAAAGATTTGATGAATTCCTAGGATTGGCCTTCCTGCAATCCACCCAAACCCTGTACATAATTTGATCACATTTTGGCATGTCATGCCTACCTTTGGCAAGTTGTACTTTTTTTGGACCTGCATATTGGTACAGCCCACAAACACTGAATCTACACAACATTATGAGTGAAAATTCTGGTGCAGTTCTGCATGGTATCAAATCAGCTTCTAACTTCAGCTTGTTCAATTAAAGGGGTTGTAAACCCTCATGTCTTTTCACCTTAATGCATCCTATGCATTAAGGTGAAAAAACGTCTGACACTGACCGGCCACCCAGCCCCCCGTTTTACTCACCTGAGCCATTCGTTCCCTCGGCGGAGACGTGCTCTTCCTCTCTGCTCGGGGTTCTCAGCTTTTGATTGGATAGATTGGTAGCAGCGCATTAGCTCCCACTGCTGTCAATCAAATACAATGACATGGGTGGGTGGGGCCAAGTCCAGCATTCTGTGTCTATAGACGCAAATGTTGGGCTCAGGAGCGCGCCCGCAAGGTAACCCCCCGGGAGTGCGCTTCTCCCAGGGGGTTTATCGTTGCGAGGAGGAGCCGCAAGCCCCGCCGAGGGACCCCAGAAGACGAGGTTCGGGGCCACACTGTGCAAAACTAACTAAAAAAAAACGAAGGTTTAGTGTCACTTTAAGCTTTGACAAAAAAAAAGGAAGCCGATTGGTTTCTATACAGAACTGCACCAGATTTTGCATGCTCCAGATTAGTAAATCAATCCCTATGTGTTAGATTGGAGGACAGACTACAGGCCACATTTTGAATTTGCAGTCCAGGACTTTGTGTGGTGTTTCATATCTCTCCACCAGGGAAACCTGCACTGTGACTCCTGCTGTAAACGGCAATGGCAATGCCATTGCTGTTTACAGCAGGAGTCACAGTGGAGGTTTCCCCGTGGAGTTTTTCTTACCATTACCAGGCATTGCTGCAGCAGGATAAGTGGGGTCTTACATTAAGCAATTGGTATTATCAAGAATTTGAATCTCTTATGTTGCTGGCATTCAGTGTATATGAAGCAATTTTTGGTGACTAGTCACACCTTTGGATAACCTTAGGACTTGATTATCCCTCGGTATACCATTTGCCCGTCTTATCTTTTGCTGGCTGCTCTTCATTCCCCACGGTCAACACTCTCCACAGTTAATCTGAAGATGACTTCTGTATGTGTTATACATTTTAACATTTGCCTAAGCTCCTCAGGAAGCACTGAAGCACGCAACATGTAGAGCAGCTTCACATCATATCCACTCCGACCGAGCCTATATTGAGTTATAGTCTTTCAATAGACGCATGTTTACTACCAAGATAAGGTTATGGTAGTTTTAGTGGTTTTGGTTATGATTCAACTCCTCTTAGGCATTATGTGCTATATGTATTAATCAATTTTTGTTTGTTTTGGAGTGGCATCTGTTAGCAGAAGCAGTAGCAATAGTTACAGTGCCAACATTTTTATCTGGAATGGATGAATCATATTTACCTACACCTAAGACAGTATCCTCTGGGGTAGTAATTTCATAAACCTGTCTAGCAGTAGAAGTAGAAAATGTTTTCATGTCCTATTTGCTTGCATTTGCAGCATCATGCACCTTTTGCATAAGATGCAGAAACTACCATCAATTGTAGATCATATCGGGTATCACTGATGGAACCAAAGAATAACCCCTTGTGTTCAACTGGTTCTGTTGTGACTGTGACATATGCAGAAATTGCACAAATGCAGACCTTGATGTAAATATACCTTACATTTTACATGCAATTCACATGGTATGGCAGTTTTTGTCCTGGCCAGCTGACAGTCTCACATCTTGTTCCCTGAGTAACCAAAGACCAGCATCCTCTGCTATTCCTCCTTGTTTCCCTATGTATTTATTTAAGCTTGTGTACTTGAGAAAAGCAAAAAAAAAATGAAATTAAAGACAGACTAAAAACAGGAAATAAATGTTTCTTTACAATGTACTCAGTATTAGAAAAACATGTAGCATTCTAAGATTTGAAAATAAAAATGTTATTCAACTATATTTAGACTAGTTGTAACATATGGACTTTGAACATGGTGTTTAACCCAGGATGAGAAAGTACTTTAGGTATGAGAATGGAATGTGTGGAGGAAATTGAAAGGAGCAATTTGTGTGAATTTGACTATGGATGGTAAGAGAAAATAAAGTAATAAAACAAAGTTATATATAGAGCCTGACATTTTGGTATACACAGGATTGAACCTATACTTTCTGCCTCCCTGACCAGTTTTGCATTGTCCACCCTTTAGCCTAAGTGTGACCAGTTAGCCTTGATATCACATTGTTGCTTCACAAGACATGCTGTGTCTGGCCACACAGATACTAAATTATAAAGCTTTATATTTTACACCTGTAACCCAAGAAAACAATGGCAACTGTTGCCCTACTCATCTAGCAATTTGGTTCTACGTATACGAACCGAGTGTAACGGTCAGGGGTCAGGCTCAAAGACCAGTAGCTATAGCAGTAGAGAAGTTCACACTGACCAGCAGGATAAGTAAATGAGCAGGTCACTATGGCGAATGATTGGGCTCACCCAATGTGCGGAGTCTAAGCCCCAACTGGTCTTCACCCCACCAGGAGGTGAGCAAGCCGGGGTCTGGTAACAGACGTAGCAGGTAGGGATCAAGCAGAAGCATAGTCAGTAAACAATACAAAGGTTGGTAACAAGTAATTGCAGGTTGGGATCAGGCAAAAGCATAGTCGTGGAACAAGCAAAAGGTCAGTAACAAATGGTAGCAATGATAAGGACAGCTTTAGGTATGCAAGGGGCAAGATATCAGTTAGAGAGAGCACAATAATCGACCAAACAGGAAGTGCAGAGACGTGACTTAAATAAGGAACTTCATGCGAGGAGCACAGAGTTTAAGGTTCCACAGAAACCAGATACAAGGCAAGATTGTTCAAGGGATTAGACAGAGAGCTGGTTGGCATTTTAGGTGCCACAGCAAGAAGATTTACAGACAGTCATGGTAGAGGTCCCAGGTTCAGATATGGACCCTGGCATTGAGATGGGCCATTATTAGTTGGCGTTCCATATATGAATAATAGTTATCTGTAGAATAGTTGAAATAGGTCCCTCAGAGGCTTGGATTACAGAACACATTAGCAAAAGCTAAAACTGGTGTGATTGTCTTTTTGTCTTAAATTGCTACTAATATGGACCTGAAGGGTTTACTAGTACTGTCCAAACCAAAATCCAACCTGGATATAGATGCAGTTTAAAAAACAGAAAGGTCTAGTTTAATAAACACTTAAAACTTAAAATAATAATAATACAATCCTATTACACCCAAAAAATAAAGAGTAATTTAGTAGACATTACATTTGCACATTTATTAAAATACATAACTTCACATTATTCTGGCTCCAAGGAATTTGCACGTATACACAGAACCACATTTACATTTTTTTTGTGAGTGCACTTACGGCAATAACAAATGCAATAAAATTTTTACAACTTCCAACATCCTGCATTATCCCACAATTTGCACTCTCCCTAAGCTTACATTAGGTATTAGAAATGCAGAGCTCTATTACACCAGATTGAGATTTTTAAACATGATATATAATAGGGCCAGTGGCGTATCATCCATGCAATGTGTGTGGTGCCCTGTCTTTTTTGTCTGGGCAAGGAAAGGGGCTGAACATAACAGTTAACTCTCTGCCTGCTGGAGTTGAAGCCCAGGAGAGCCGAACCCCACATTTGCAGACTGTATCTATACATAAGCACCTGGTGCTAATGAAGCTGGTTACTTGACAGCTGTAATCTACAGAGAAAGGAATGTTTCATCTGATCATCTCCCTCACCCTATCACCAGGTACCTGATGTCCTCCACATCACAAGCACTATGCCGCTACATGAATCTTTGCTGCAGCTCTAGCGGTTGTGATGTGGAGGAGATCAGGCACCTAGGGGGTGGCAGAGGGAGAGGATCAGATGAAAAAAAAATCCTATCCAGAGTACAGCTGTCAAGTAATCAGCTGGCCTTTCGGTAGCGCACGCTGGTAACAAAGTATAGATTTGGCTGGCAGCTGTGGTGTTTGCCTCCCCCGGGCTCCACCTCCAACAGGCAGGGTTTAACTTTCATGTAACCCCTCTACAAATAATCCTGATTAGAGCTCAACAACAACCTAACATTCTATTCATAATACTTAAAATATAAAGAATGAAGCTCCTGTGACTATTGAAATATTTTTTTCAAGCTCTTTTTTTTGTACAAGGTGTAGTTGGGTTACATATTGGTATTTACCGTCAGCTCCTATCTCACTTAATACTGATCTCTAAGCTCTGTATCACTTTCTACTGATCTCTGAGCTCTGCATCACATCTTACTGATCTCTGAGCGCTGCATCATTTCCTACAGATCTCTTACCTCTGCATCACGTCCTACTGATCTCTGAGCTCTACGTCACTTCCTACTGATTTCAAAGCTCTGCGTCACTTCCTACTGATCTTTGAAATCTGCGTCACTTTCTACTGATCTCTGAACTCATTCTTACTTCCTACTAATCTTTGAACTCTGCATCACTGATCTTTGACCTCTGTGTCACTTCCTACTGATCTCTGAACTCTGCATTACTTCCTACTGATCTCTGAACTCTGCATCACTTCCTACTGATGAGTGATTTCTGACCTCTGTGTCACTTCCTACTGATCTCTGAACTCTGCATCACTCACTTCCTACTGATCAATGATCTCTGAACTCTGGGTCACTTGCTGCTGATCACTGATCTCTGAACTCTACGTCACTTCCTACTTATCTCTGAACTCTGCATCACTTTCTACTGATCACTGATCTCTGACCTCTGTGTCACTTCCTACTGATCTCTAAACTCTGCATTACTTCCTTCTGATCTCTGAATCACTTTATACTGATCACTGATCTCTGACCTCTGTGTCACTTCCTACTGATCTCGGAACTCTGCATCAATTTCTACTGATCTCTGATCTCTGAACACTGCGACACTTCATACCGATCACTGATCTCTAAACTTGCCTCACTTCCTACTGATATCTGAACTCTGCGTCACTTCCTACTGATCTCTGAACTCTGCATCAATTCCTACTGATCACTGATCTCTGAACACTGCATCACTTCATACCGATCACTGATCTCTAAACTTGCCTCACTTCCTACTGATATCTGAACTCTGCATCACTTCCTACTGATCTCTGAACCCCACATCACTTCCTACTGATCTCTGAACTTTCTGTCACTTCCTACTGATCCCTGAATTCTTCATCACTTCCTACTGATCTCTGAACCCCACATCACTTCCTACTGATCTCTGAACTTTCTGTCACTTCCTACTGATCTGTGAATTCTACATCACTTCCTACTAATCTCTGAACTCTGCGTCACTTCCTACTGATCTCTGAATCCCACGTCACTTCCTACTGATCTCTGAATCCCACGTCACTTCCTACTGATCTCTGAACTTTCTGTCTCTTCCTACTGATCTTTGAATTCTACATTACTCCTACTGAGCTATAAACTCTGCGTCACTTCCTACAGATTTCTGAACTATGCATCCCTTCCTACTGATCCCCAACTTTTGCGTCACTTACTACTAATCTCTAAATTCAGCCTTACTTACTACTGACCTGTGCACTTTGTGTCAATTACTACTGATATCTGAACTCTGTGTCACTCACTACTGATCTCTGGTTCCCTTCTAGCCATGACCAATATTCAGCACAATAAAAACCACACAGTTTTTTTGCTGTGGCACGCTTTCTTTTTCTTGTTCGGGAGGGCCCAACTTATGATCCTGCACACAGGCCCAGTGCAACAGAAAAACATATTCGTTTTGTGAGGTCATTGGAAGTTATTCAGAGTTGAGATATGTCTGCCCAATTTCTCAATCCTACCAAACTGCTATAGCTAGTACAAAACCAAATTATCCTGTCACTTTCCTATATTGGATACTTCATGCTTTAGAATAACTCAATAATTGGTGTGAAGGGATGGATGCTATTATTATTATGTTTCTGTAAGAAGGGGTGGCTGCTCAAGTTATTGCTTGGAAATCTTACCACATGCAAAAACCTGGTCAGTGAGTCAAACTGCTACTGTGCGCTTTGTAACAAAATATTCATTTTGTCTTTAGTTGACCTTTATAATTTTTTTAAGTGACTGTAAGGCTTAGTTTATTTAAAAATTAAAATAACAAATATGCTCTGTGGAATGGCTCTGCACAGGGTAGCCTCAATCCACCTCTTCTAAGGTCCCCTGCCGGCGCTCCTGGCTCCACCCCCCGCCAAGTACCCCCAGACCAATGCTACGGGGGAACTCGTGCATGCTTGCTTCCGAGCCCAGAAGAAACACAGAGTGGGGCTCTGCCCCCACATCACTACCTGTGATTGACAGCAGCGGGAGCCAATGGCTCCCGTTGCTCTATCTGTGCCAATGAGGATGAGCTTTGGCTCTCATGCACATCTTTGGATCGAGATAGGGCTCAGGTAAATATTTGGAGGGACTGCAGGGGGAGCTGCATGCAGAAGGTTTTTACCTTACTGCATAGAATGCAGTAAGGTTACAAACCTTCTGCCTTTACAACCACTTTAAACACATATTGGGGATGATTTACTAAAGTCAAAGAGACTGTTTATTTTGCAAGAGAATTCTCCCCTCTCTCAACTTCCAAATTCCAATCATGTGCAAGCAAAAAAGTTTTTTTTTTTAATATTCCTTGAACTTTATTGGATATTCTTTGCACAGTGAACTTCATCACATTCACTAGGCTCTGGGGAAATTTTCCTTGCACGGTGCAACCTCCCTTCCAAAGTGAACAGCACACTTGCCTTCAGTAAACCAACCTCATTGTGTTAGAGCTTCTATAGGTATGATTTTACAGCAGGTCTATTGTTATCTCAGTAAATGTTTTTGTTTTTAAAATGGCTGTCCATGTGGACCAGCAACAAAACCAAAACGTTTCTTTCAACTGTTGTTTACAATGATCTTTGAATATTTATTACAATGTAAATCAATAAATATTGGTGTTATTATCCTTTCAGTGTTTGTTCTTATTTGTAAAATGATCAGTTGCCCATGAAACAATTGCTACATTTCTTTTCTGGCCACAGGAATATTTAAAGTTGTAAGATATTTCATGCTGCCATATGAAAGAGCTAATTATCTACAAATGTCTTCTAGATTATACAATCTGAGTTATGCAACTAGAAAACACTGGCATTCTCTACTACTAAAAATGCCCTTTTTCCTAGTGATCCTCAAAAACAATATTAAAAAGCACTTCTAACCTGTTAGTTTGGTTATTGTGAAATCTCATCATATAGCCTTACTCGTCACAGTTAATTTACAATATAGTCAGAATAAGAATCAGAATTTGAGTAATTGTATAACAAATCACTGTAGAATCGTTTTAATGTGTTTGCCTGTTTATTGACCACATTCCTGCCTGCTGCCTGGACCAATCCTTTGCCTTTTTGCTGACCGTGTGCCTGTCTACAACTGAAATTACCCATCTGCACATCCCGCTGATTACATTTCTGCGAAACACCACTCCCAGCCATCCCCTGTGGACAACTGCACTCCTGGAACTTTTTTGTTCTTTCTTTCTTCAGCCTCCTGTACTTCCTGGCCAGTGAACATGGCTTTCCTGGGGGCAGCCACATACCAGTAGGCTAGGTTTGCTTGGCTTATAGGAACAGGGACTGCTATAGACAGGGCTTTTTTCAGCGGGAATGTGGAGAAACGCAGTTCCGGCACCTCCATCACTAAATATATATAATGGCAAGGAATGCTGGGGTATGCTGGAGGATCTATTGATGCTGGCTGCTGGGGGGGATCTATTGTCACTCATGGGGATCTATTTTTGTGTGGGGGTCTGTTGTTGCTGGTGGGGAGTCTTATGTTGCTGGGGGGTCAATTGTTACTTAGAGGGATCTATTGTTGCTGGCTCCTGGAGGGTCTATTTATGCTGGCTGCAGGGAGATCTGTTGTTGCTGTTGGGGGTCAATTGTTGCTGGGGTATTATTTTGTTGCAGGGGCTCCACTGTTGCTAGGGTGATGTCTATTGTTTCTCACTGAAAAAATCTATTTTACTGTTTTTCTTATTATCTATAACAAATTACGTGCAAAAAAAATGATAGCAGAAAATTATACTTGGTTCTGTATTCTCTAAAAGGGGCAGGACTGGGTTTGGATAGGAGGTGGAACCAAGAGATGGTGCTCAGATGTAGTTAGGAAGCAGAAACAAAGGGTGACTCAGAAAGGGGGAGTTCCTGCACCTATTCTCTGGGGAAAAAAAGCCCTGTCTATAGGTGATGCTACACTAAGTTATATTCCCTGATCACTCATACAGAGGGGGCCATTACAGTACAATGGTTTGACACAATTGGTTGATTTGGGTGTTACACAAAATACAATGTCCAGTACATAATCAGTCCAGACACTGAAAAATTCTCAAACATGTAATATTGCCATACTCGGAGGAGTAGTAGAGTGTGTTTATGGGTGTGATTCTAAACTGATAAAAAAAACATATTTTTTCCATTTTCTTCCCACATTTTCCAAAAAATTGTAGCAGAAAATTTAAATCTTCAAAAAACTTACCATGCCACTTAGAAAATAACTTTGGGTTTTTGATTTCCTATTTTTTTCTATTCCTATTTTTCCTTTATATAGCAGAAAATGTAAAAACCCAGTAGCGATTATATACCACCAAAGGAAAGCTCTATCTATCTTAAAAAGATAACATTTTCATTTAGGTACAGTGTTGCATGCTTTAGTAATTATCATTTAAAGTGTGACAGCACTGAAAATGGAAAAATGGCCTGGTCAAAAACAAAACAAATGACTGATATAGAAAAATGGCCTGGGCAGGAATGGGATGAAAGTCTTTAGGTGGTTAAAGGTTAGGAAACCCATAGCTTTTTATTAACTCATTTTATTGATATACATTTGAAATGCACAAACTAATTTGTTGAAGATAAAAGGAATATTTTCTAAAAGTACTGCTTGAATATAAACTGACCACATGACATCTCACTTTGGACAGTTCGGTTTATACTAAACTTTGGCTGATTGGGAGTTTGGTTGATCATCTGAACTTGGACCTCCTCAGCTCCCTGTTTGGCAGGAGCTGAGCATTATATATAAAAGCCATATTTCTACCTCGTCTATATATGACAGCTTCTTGCTGTCACTGGTTCCAGGGCCGATCCTAGGCAGGGTACGCGGGGTGCTCGAGGTGGGGGCGCCGAAGCTCCAGAGTGCTGCAACGTGCACGGTGCTTCTGCTCCCAGCATGCCCGAGCTACAGGGATCTATTGGACAGGTACTGATCTATGGGGACACCTGCTGTGGGGGGATCTGATGGGGGAACACCTGCTGTGGGGGAGGGTCTGATGGGGGAACACCTGCTGTGGGGGGCTCTGATGGGGCAACACCTGCTGTGGGGGGGCTCTGATGGGGTACACCTGCTGTGGGGGGGGGGCTCTGATGGGGTACACCTGCTGTGGGGGGCTCTGATGGGGACACCTGCTGTGGGGAGCTCTGCTGAGGAACACCTGCTGTGGGGGAGCTCTGATGGGGGACACCTGCTGCAGGGGGAGCTCTGATGGGGGACACCTGCTGTGGGGGAGCTCTGATGGGGACACCTGCTTCGGGGGGGCTCTAATGAGGGACATATGCTGTGGGGGGCTCTGTTGAGGGACATCTGCTGTGGGGGAGCTCTGATGGGGGACACCTGCTGTGAGGGGGACAACTGCTGTGGGGGGCTCTGATGAGAGATACCTGCTGTGGGGGCTCTAATGAGAGACACCTGCTGTGGGGGGGGCTCTGATGGGGTACACCTGCTGTGGGGGGGCTCTGATGGGGAACACCTGCTTGGGGGGGCTCTGATGGGGGACACCAGCTGGAGGGGGGCTCTGATGGGGGGACCCCTGCTGGGGGGCTCTGTTGGGGGACACCTAATGTGGGGGAGCTCTAAAGGGGGACACCTGCTGCGGGGGGAGCTCTGATGGGGGACACCTGCTGTGGGGGGCTCTGATGGGGGACACCTGCTGTGGGGGGAGCTCTGATGGGGGACACCTGCTGAGGGGGAGCTCTGATGGGGGACACCTGCTGCGGGGGGGAGCTCTGATGGGGGACACCTGCTGTGGGGGGGGGCTCTGATGGGGGACATCTGCTGTGGGGTGGGGCTCTGATGGGGGACTCCTGTCGTGGGGGGGGCTCTGATGGGGGACACCTGCTGGAGGGGGGCTCTGATGAGGGACACCTGCTGGGGAGGGGCTCTGATGGGGGACACCTGCTGGGGGGACTCTGATGGGCACTTTGATATAAGCTGCGCATGCCGCAGGTCACTCTCTCTCCCCAGAATGTCCCTCATTCTCAACTTTAAAAGTTGGGAGGTACGCAGGAGCGGATCAGGGGAGGAGAGACTGTGCCACCGCGAACCCTGTTATCAACGGGAAGAGGGCTCTCTGTGTTTACTGCCCACCCCCCTCCCTCTTCCTGTCAGAGGAGGAGAGCGAAGCAGCCAGAGATCAGAGCGCCGGTGTCTGAGTGGAGAGAGAGCAGCTGCAGGGTCTTAGACCCCCCCTCCCTCTCCTCCTCACACTGCTGTACTAGTGAGCGGTGCTTGCCAAGTCATCTGCCCGCTATGTTTCTTCCCCCTCCTTCATATTGGCCAAGTAAGAAATACAATAAAAAGGGAGCAGAGAAGAGGATTGTGGGACATGTAGTCCTGAGGACTGGTGGCCCCATTGTGACCCGGAAACTGCTACCCACACAGCATGCTCAGCTGAATAAGAGAGGAGGGGAGAGAGAGAGAGAGAGAGTGCCATGAGCCTGGGAAAGCTTTCAGGGAGGTGCACCCAGGACTCCAGGGAGAGGACAGTGCTGATGGGACTGCATCAGAAAGAGAACCCCGCTGCCCTGTGCCACCAGAGGGATAGCCGCACAGCCTGGCACCATCACTGGTGAAGAAAGGAATAGAGTCATTGCCAGAATACAGATCTGAGCACTACCCAGCGGAGTCACCACGGACAACCCAGAGTGAGCTGACTCCTGATCAGAAGAACTGATGTTGCTGTATCGCCGGGTCTGGTGAGTTATCTACTGCTATCCTTAGGAACTGCAGTCTCTGACCATCTCTTGTATCATGTCTGCAGTCTCTGATCATCTCCTGTACTATGTCTGCAGTCTCTGATCATCTCCTGTATTATGTCTGCAGTCTCTGATCATCTCCTGTACTATGTCTGCAGTCTCTGACCTTCTCATGTTCTATGTCTGCAGTCTCTGATTATCTCCTGTAGTATGTCTGCAGTCTCTGATCATCTCCTGTATTATGTCTGCAGTCTCTGATCATCTCCTGTACTATGTCTGCAGTCTCTGATCATCTCCTGTACTATGTCTTCAGTCTCTGACCATCTCCTGTACTATGTCTGCAGTCTCTGACCATCTCTTGTAGTATGTCTGCAGTCTCTGACCATCTCCTGTATCATGTCTGCAGTATGTCTGGGGGCTCTTTCTAACAGACTCTCTAACAGAAGCCCTCTCTGTGTGCATTAGAGAGACCCCCCTCCAGGTCCCATTAGTGTACTCATTTTCTTTATTGTTAAAAGATCATGGGAGGTTCCCAGGGTAATGAAGACTTCTTAGGGGAGCATCTCTGTGTTTGAGTCGTAGCCATAGAAACATTTGTAAAGAGGAGGAGTTAGTAAGATGACCATGCCCATGTGGGGGGCGCCAGAAATATTTCTGCACCCAGGCGTCTGTGACCCTAGGATTGGCCCTGACTGGTTCTATCACCCACGGAGTCCTTAGAAACCACTGATGTCACTGATCATGGCTAGCAATTGCTATGGTCATCTTTTGTCAATAAATGTCACTACTTTCCCCGCCTCTTTCTCAGGGAGCTATAATTGTCTAGTGAAATCATCAGGATTGGTCGCTTTTTTTTTTCAGCATGTCGACGCGAATCACTGGGAATTACAGGGAGTCTCTGGGTGACATTATTAACCATAAAAGGTCAATTTATGAAGTGTATACCACCCCCCCACAATTTCTGAATGGCTTTGCCGAGTGGAAAAAACGGCTGATATGGAAAGGCTCATTCACCAAGCTAAAGACAAACACACTAAATTCAGAAACAATTGGGCGTGCTGGATTCATTACAGAGACTCCACGATGACAAATAACCCCCAAATCGCACCTTCGTCCTCAGCTAGGGAAAACCAAAGAATAGTCAACTGAGACGCATGAAAACTCTGTCACTTCTATCCCCCTTATATTTCCCCCCTATACCTAACCTTTTATATTACTGCTAGATTTCGCAATAGGTTTCTGCATTGATCAGCATACCATACTTTACTACTGTTCCTACATGGTGCAACACGCTGACCGCGTGTTCAGCAGAAATTTTCATCCATTACACACACTAAAGAGGATTCCAAATATACAGGGGATAGTAACTAAATAACTTTGGGTGAACCACACCTGTTTGCAATGCTATGGGATCCCTCTTGGGGTGAACGGGCATCGGGATGACCTTTACTGGTTCACCCTCACATCCCCATCGTAACCCCATTTTTTCACACAACACCTACTATTTCTAGGCCTTAATACCTTACAACATATTGGATACCCTCTTCTCAGCAATATCCTCGCTGTTTAGCTGACAGTAATACCCAATATATGAGTGCACTTGTATGGCTTGTTTAAATAGGTATCACAGTTTGTTACTTTGTTACATAATTTATGTTACTTTGTAATATATGTAATATGTTAACAGTGACCCCCTTTTTAACTCTGTTACTGTGAAAATTTAATAAAACTTTATTGAAAAAAAAGGTAAATTTATGATTATTGATTAACTTAACCACTTACCGCCCAGGCTATAGTCAGTGGATGGCTTGGCGGGACATTAGTCGATGGGTGGACGTCATATGCAGCACGATCTGTCACTGGCTGTATCTATTAGACACAGCTGATGACTGGTCAGTGTACTAACTCGCTGCTGGTATCATGTGATCGCTGCAAGCATTCACAGAAGATAACATGATAAATGTAAACAATAGATGGCTATCTTTCATGCCATTCATTGTGTACAATTGTGTTGCTAGCTGTGATTGACCACACTGATCACATGGTACAGACAGGACCATTCACAGCCCATCTGTACCATGTGATTAAATGTGACTAATTGCAGCTTATCACATCAAAAAATTAATCAGTCTCATTCAGTAAAAAATGGTTGCTTGTGCCAGAGAAAAAAATCCTGATCACTTCCCAGAGTAGTACAGTGTTACAATGGTAACACTGTATTGCTCTAGTCACAGTGTGTAAAAAAAACATTAAGAAAAAAGTAGTTTTTTTGTTTACATACTGTCACCTGATCACATCCAAACCCATTATATGTTAATGCTGTATTGCACTGGTGACAGTATGTTAAAAAAAAAATTGTAAAAACATATATTTTTTTTAATTTCTTAATTTTCCCCAAAAAATTTCAAAAAAATGACAACTTAATAAAACCTGCCATGCCCTTACTAAATACCTTGGACTTTCTACTTTCCAAAAAATGGGTCATTTGGGCAATATTTGTAATGTCTTGGTGTTTACAGGCCTCAAGAAATGAGATAGGCCATCTGTACTTTAGGACTGACTGATTTTTAGATATATACCATAGATTGTGGACTCTATAATTTTCCTACAGCCTAAATAATATTCACTGATTTGAGATAATTTCACCAAAAAAATGTAGCAGAATACATTTTGGCCTAAATTTATGAAGAATGATGATTTATTTGCAACATTATATAACAGAAACATGGAAAAACATATTTTTTTTAAGTTTTCAGTCTTTTTTCATTTATTTAGCAAAATATAAAAAACCCAGTGGTGATTATGTTGTATGACACTAGTAATAATTATATTTATTAATTATTATTACTAGTCAACCAACATTAGAATTCTTCTATAGCCTATGGGTAGAGCATTTGACCATAAATGTCCGCTCGCGCCAACTGCTTTGACAAATCTTTATGTCGAATCTTTTCTCTCTATGTTGAATAATCTTGGACTAATAGAGTTAGGTTAGGCACATTCAACCTTTTTTGCTATTGTCTCTATAATGTTGAATCTTTTCTCTCTATGTCAAATCTTTTCTCTCTATGTAGAATAATCTTGGACTAATAGAGCTAAGGTTAGGCACATTCGATCACAGGTTCGATGGACACAGATCACTATTGTCAGCGTCATTTCAAATCTCCTATCTATATCGAACTGTTATCACAACGAAAATAAGGCATTTGTTTATGTCGGATTTTTCGGTTTTCGGATCCTGCGCGTTCGTTATGGTTTGTTAAAACGATAATGAAAATACCCGAAATTCGGACGAAAATGCATTCGGATGAAAATTAATGCATATGTCTAAATAGTATAGGGCTTCTCTCACACTGATGAGCTGCTGTTTACCCACACTGTGGGTGCAGTGTACCTGCACCTTTCCTGCAGGTTTTCTGCGCTTAGCCATAGACTTCTATCATATTCTGCTGTTTTACCACCCCCAACTTTACGTGTGAACTAGCCCTAAGGTGCCCCTGCTGAATGCAACTAATGTGGCGTACACACGACCGGACTTTTCGAAGGACTAGGTCCGATGGTCTTCCTGACGGACTTTCGGTGGAGTTCACAGTCTTTCCGAATGAACGAACACACAATCACACTAAAGTCCGACGTATTCAAACGTGATGACGTACGACCGGACTAGAATAAGGACGTTTTGATGGAGCCCACACACGATCGAATAGTCCGACGGATTCGTTCCGTCGAACCTTTGCTGTCGAAAAGTCTGGTCATGTGTACGCCCAATTAGGGCTTATTTAAGTGCAGCTCCTCTGAAATGCGATCCAAGTGTGTGTTGATAGGTGGTCAGGAGGCGGTATGTTGCCTTCTCACCACCTGATTTAAACACATGATTGCCATGCAATACATGCGTTTGCAATACGGTAACACTGCAATTAGATGTTTAAATCAGGTGCGAGGAGGGGACACTGTGCTCGGTGATCTTTGACATCTCCAATGTTGTTCAGGTAGATCTCCACCTCTTTAAGGTTGCCTAATCCTGCTCTAAAGCATAGTGTGGAGGCCCCCAGGACACAAGATGCCACTCACACTGGCACCATGTACCACCTTAGAAAGACTTTATAATTGCCTCAATCAGTGAGGTGTTGATAAGGGTTTTAGACCTACATTGTGCCATCTTACACCAATCTTCCACTTCCAGAATCTCATTAATATCATGTTCCCATTTATTCATGTAAAACAGCTTGGTGGAGTCTGAAGTCAACATGTTGTAGATCTTGGAGATGCGACCAGTGTGCTTGTCGAGATTCCTACATAGATATAACATTGCAGTAGAGGAGGTTAAATCTGAAGTTCTATGCATTGTAGCTAGGAAATCCGCTATCTGAGTGTAGCGAAAGGAAGCTGATACTTTTCCCGCAGGAGTTGTTTCGACAAGACACCTCTATGATCACACAAGTCTGCAATACGTAGCAGACCTTTGTTATACCACCAAGTAAACATTTGGGGTTGGAGACCCAGGTTGAAAGCAGGGTTACCCAACAATGGGGCCATAGGGGCATGAGGAGATCTAAATCCATGTGTAGTTGTCAACCGGTCCCAGAAGTTTAGTAAGAACTATAAGGTGGGGCACATTATGACTGGTCTGTCCCTGGCTCACATCCACAACAAATTACTGATTTCTTTAGTTGGAAAGAGGACGATTCAAGTGTCATCCAAAGAGGGTAGGACTGTCGTGTATGGAAGTGAACCAGCTGGGCCAGCTGGGCTTCTTGATAGTATTTAGTCAAATCCGGCATGCCCAAACCCCCTCTTGATTTAGAGGTGTATAATGTGCGCATGTTCGCCCTGGGTCTCTTGTCCCCCCGTATAAATTTCAGTATCTTTTTTTTAAACAATTTTAGGTCGAACATATTGATTGAAACCGTAAGATTCCTAAACAAATATAATATCCTACCTAGGCAGGATATTCATTTTTATCGAGTACAGTCGACCACAAACCATGGAGGGGGACCACGACCATGACCTCGACCACGAACCATAAACCATTAGACCATCTGTACATATTTTCTGGCAGTTTCTTATACAATGGTGGAATTTTTTTGGTACAGTATATGAAGAGAGGGGGTTAGGGAAATGCCTAAGTAGGGAAGAGCACCTGTTTGCCATTTGAAGGTGAACGAATGTTGTAGGGTACAGACTATATGGGTCTCTTAAAATATATTAAGCGCTGGGGATTTAGAGTGGTTGACATTAACACCATGCATAGGTTAGGTGTTGTCAGGGAGATGCTCGGAGCAGACGCGGTGCTGGGTGCCCTGGGGTGCGCCGTGCGCACCGGTGTGCGCTGGCGCTCATGGGCGCGCGCCTGCGCGCGCTAATGTGCGGGTGCGCATGTTTGTGCACCAGTGCGTGCGACTGTGCGGGCGCGCACGGGTGCGCGTTGGCGCGTGCGCTCGCATGGCGCTTGGCGCCAATCAGCCTATTTAGGTTGTTCTCACTTGGCGCCCGGTGCTGTCCGATCTGCAGCTCCCTGTGTCCTGATACCCGTTGCCCGTCTGAAAACCTCTGATATCCTGACTACCCGGCTTGATCCTGTACTTACCTGTCTGCTGCCTGCCTTTTGACCCCGGCCTGTCCTTGACCTTGTACCTGCCTGCTCCACTGTACCGCGCTGCCCGCCTGTTGCCAACCCTGCCTGTGACCTGGACTTTGAACTTGCCTGATCCCTTGTACCGTGCCTGTGACTGGATGTGCCTCTTCAGCTCCTGCTCTGCACCTGCTGCCAGCATTCAGTTGTTTGGAGATTACCGACCCCACTACAGCAAGCTACTGGGGCCATCTCCCCCGCAACAACCCGCCAGGCTCTTATACCTTTCTGCGCTCCCGTACCTCCTGTCCACACTACCAGGGTCCGCTAACCAGACACGTAAGGGAGGCCTTCCCCTGCTATCTCGGGCTCATCAGTCAGGTGCGTGAAGTCTGACAGGTATCAAGGTAATTGGGGAAGAGAGAAGCATAAGGATGTCATCCGCAAATAAGGCACATTTGTGTTCCCTATCCACACAATAAATGCCTTGGATATCTGGGGTACATCTAAGTTTAAAAGCCAGGGGATCCATGGCTAAAATGAAAAAGAGTGGGGACAGGGGGCACCCCTGTCGGGTACCTCTATGAATTTGAATAGGTTGTGAGCTATACCCCTTCACTAGTGGGTTCACTATAGATAGTTTTTAAGGTGTTTAAAAAGTTTGCACCAAACCCATATCGTTCCAGGGTAAAAAAAGAGGTTGTCCCAGGAGAGGGAATCAAAGGCCTTCCCCTGCCTGTCCCAGTTGGAGTGTAAAGCTGATATGACGTCAATTATTCACCTAGTTCGGTCTGGCACCTGTCTATTAGGGACAAATCCCTTGGTCTGGGTGAATATATTTGAATAAAAAGTTATTTGGACGGGAGGCTAATATTTTTGTCATAATTTTGTGTTTTTTGTTTTACCATCAAAATTGAATGCTTCCAGACTCGTATTTTCTTCTATTTTCAGAACATAAGCAACTTTGATGAAGATGACATTCCTGTTTTGGAGGATGATGTAGAGGGGTAAGTTTAAAAGATAGTGCTATCTGACACTGCCAGGATACTCATGCATTGCTCTGTTGTGCCCACAGTAGTGGTGTCACTTACCTGTATGAGGAGCCTGAGATGACAAGGGTGGCCCCTTACACGGTTCCCATCCAAGCACCAATGGAAGTTGAGGCAGGGACAAGTGCCAAGGTGCGGACACTGTGGGCTGGAATTTGAGAGTGCTGGTATAAGAGTGTGCAGGAGTACAACTTGCAGTGTACCACGGGTGTGCGAAGTTCAGTTAAAGAGGGTGTCAGGTGTCTAGTGACAGCCAAGCAGAAAGACACCAAGTCGCAGGCAGGATCAGAGTCAGGGACAAAGAGTAGGCAGAGAGGTACAAATTAACTGGGCAGAAGCGTGGTCAGTAGTTCAGGCCGAGGTCAGTAGCAGAGATAGACAGTGAACATAAGCAGACAAGAGTTATCCAAAAGCAAGCCAGGTGATGTCAATAACAGGAACAGGATAAGTATCAGGATACCTGAATGAATGTAACTTCAGATCAGGCCAAGTTAAATAACAATAAACATTCTTTACTGGAGATGTTTAAATATAACAAATGGACAGTTTAACTGGTATTCGTCAATACACATTAGTTAGTCCACTGATTGCCCCAAGAGGTAGTCATGCCTTAAATAGGTGAGTCCTTTAAAGCTGTGGTCATCAACCCTATCCTCAGGGCCCACTAATAGGCCAGGTTTTATGTATTACCGTGGGGAGATGCAGACTAGAATACTGCAATCACTGAGCAGCAAATTATATCACCATTGATGTATTTCAGTTAGCTTGCAAAACTGGCCTGTTAGTGGGCCCTGAGGACAGGGTTGATGACCACTGCTTTAAAGTACTCAAGTCCATTAAGCAGTGAGCACTGGGAAAAGTACATATCCCTGGATGTCCTATTAACTGTGATGCCCCTGAGAGGTGCTTCCTCCCTTTTTATGTATTTTCCCTCAGTAAAGGACAGTACTTTCCCCAAAAAGCCTGGAAAAACCTAACAAGCAGTGTTAACTCTTACATCCCAGGGAGTACCACCTCAGTAGGGCAAGCACAACTAAACAGTACAATATTCTAACACAAAAATCTAACCATAGACATCAAGTGAAAACAACAGAACCTTTTTAATAAAACATAAACATAATAATGATAATAATAAATAATAAACATGCAGCATCCACCTGCTTAGATGTTCTCTCAGCGCAGCCAGTAAAAACTAACCATGCCGGGATGGATGTGCTCTCATGCATGGCATGGTACACCAGAACGAAGCAATACAAAGAGAACAGGATACTTTTTATTACAAGTGCACAGTACAACATACAGATATCAGAATTATGAAATGTTGGGGTAACATATTCTTTAACCACTTGCTGCCTGCCATATAGCAATATAACGGCGGCAAAGTGGTTTAGTTATCCTGATCAGATGTCATATGACGTGATCAGGATAACAAGCTGGCGTGTGCCAGCTGGGGTGCACATCGCGGCGATCGGAGGTGCTGTGTGTTAGTCTGACGCACCGTAACTCCGATCGTGGTATGGAGCCTCTGACAGAGGCTTCTTACCACATGATCAGCTGTAAACAATCACAGATGATCATTGCGTGAACCAGGAAGTGCCGGTAAAGGGCTTTCCTCAGTTCAAGCTGACAGGGAGAGCCGATCGGCGGCTCTACCTGTCAGAGGGGGGTCTGCATTGATAATCAGCTCATTGATTATCAGTGCAGCCCCCATCAGATGTGCCCATCAGCTGCCAATCAGTGCCAATCACCTGCCAGCCTGTGCCCCACAAAGAATGCCTGCCAGTGCCCATAAAAGTGGCAATCAGTGCCCACAACAGGGCCAATCAGTGTCCATAAAAGTGCCAATCAGTGCCCCATCAGTAATGCCTGTCAGTGCCCTTCAGATGTTCCTCAGTAATGCCTGTCAGTAGCTCCTCATCAGTGATGCCTATCCAGTGCCCATCAGTGCCTAACAGTGCCACCTATCAGTGCCCATCAGTGCCTCCTATCAGTGCCATTAGTGCTGCCTATCAGTGCCACCTATCAGTGCCCATCAGTTTTTTTTTCAAAATTGTCAGTGTTTTTTTGTTTATAGCGCAAAAAGTAAAAAAACCGCAGGGGGTGATAAAATACGACCAAAAGAAAGTTCTATTTGAAAAAAAATGAAAATAAATTAGTTTGGGTACAGTGTTGCATGACCGCGCAATTGTCATTCAAAGTGCGACAGTGCTGAAAGCTGAAAATTGTCCTGGGCAGGAAGGGGGAAAAGTGCCTGGTATTGAAGTGGTTAAATAGCCTGTTTGGTGGCAGTAAATATGCGTGCAAGTCAGTTCATTTTTGTGCTCGTACTTGTGTATATTGATGCACATGTAGTTAAACTTCTAGGCATACAAAAATGTGCACGCTTATGATAGCTGGAATGAGGTTCCTGACAATCATCCTCTGCAACTGCTGTTGAGAAGCCTGGACCGTTTACTTTGAGGCCAAGCTGTAGGCCAAGGCCCATTCCAAGAAGTCCATCATCAAGTCATTACCAGCGGGCCAAAGCTGAGATTCCACTTATAGCCACCCTGAACCAACGAATTAAAAAAAAAAAAAAAAAAGGACAGGAAGAAACCTCTGAATATACCTGGTAATTTACCTTGCCCCTTTACTACAAAAAGAACCAAAAGTAAAATTTATGGTACTAAACATAGAAATGTTGAAATGTTCATCCCGCTACCACCTGCAGCACCTAGAACAGCATATACTGATCTTGAATATTCCTACTATAACAAACTACTTCCATCTCTACCTGTACCCTACCCGTTCCAAGACAACATGTACCCTAGATCCCACCCTCATTCCACTACAGCTTCGCTGCAACTTCTGTTATCCTATGCAAGACTACCACTAACAAACTGCTACCACTCAATTTACAGTGAAAGGCCTTTACCACCTCCAAAAATGGGAACAGAGGACAGCCTCTCTCAAGGACAGCCTCATAGGATCTGCAGTCTACACCTTATACTACACTTTTATTTTTTAATTAAATTCATTATTTTAAAAAATCTTTTTTTTTTTTTTTTTATTGTTGTCTGGATTGACATTTTCAAACGTTGTTAAAAATAAATATGGCAATTGCTTTGTTTGACTTTTTTTTTTACATTATAATAAGATCTGAAACAAGAAAGGTAACTTACTAGACTCCGAATGTAAATATGAGAGGATCTGTAGCTAACACTGCATTTTCTTAATCTGTGTAGTAGAAATGGTATAAGCATTTCTAGAATGTTATAAAAAAAATATATATATAAACAATATTTATTTAGCATTATATTGCAACATTACAACCTATAGGGGCTGGTTAACTAAAATAAGTATATTTACACAATTTATTGTGTGAAGGTACTTACCTCTTTTATAATTCAGTGTGTTAATATTCACTTCATTTCAATCAGCCAATCATCTAAAACATATTTCTGTTAACTTATTTAATCTACATATGATTGGGTATTCACAGTAAACTGGAATGATTTGATAATTAAAGTGAATATTCACATATTCATGAAGATCAAAGATCCGTGATGTGGTCCTGTCATTATTTTACAAAGGAAAAAAAACATGCTGTAAAAACTCAGTTCAATGCACAGTAAAATGCGTGTCAATACGCATGCGTTTTACATGTGTTTTTATATATGCTGTTGTGTGAACGAGTGGATGTTTTACGCCAGCTTGTCTTCTTTTATGTTCAATGATAGCTTTAATAAGACTAAACACCTAATAAGAATTAATTTTAACAAATAATGAGTGTATGAATGTGTACAGTGAAGTACACCTGGTTGTCCTGTGATATCCAGAAATCTTCACTGGTTTAAAAACAAGTCATATGTTTTCTGGACTAAATGTCTGGTGCATGAAATTAAGAAATCTGGAGGAGATTAACTACAGTCCTGCTACTTTTTGATTGTCCAAATTTTGTATAAAACTGTTTGTCAAATAAATCTTGAATAAATACAGGTCTTTTAACCCTTTTCCTGCCTGGCTTCATTGTTCACCACAGGCGGCTAGACAATTTTTTGCAATTTTTCACTTTATCATTTTCATTTATAGCTTTCAGAGTTTGTAAAAGACCCTCAATACTATCTATTTTATAATACATACTGAAAGCTAGTGGTTGGCAAGTGACAATCAGAGACTGCGGAGATGCCACAAGTTTGGTAGGAGACTAGAGACATCTAGCAAAAGACAGTGGGGGTTATTTACGAAAGGCAAATTCACTTTGCACTGCAAGTGCACTTGGAAGTGCAGTTGCTGTAAATCCGAGGGGGACATGCAAGGAAAATAAAAATCAACATTTTAGCCTGCACATGATTGAATGATAAAATCAGCAGAGCTTCCCCTCATTTCAGAGCTTCCCCACAGATTTACAGTGCACTTGTAGTGCAAAGTGAATTTGCCTTTCGTAAATAACCCCCAGTGAGTAGCTAGGAATATGTTACATGAGGTTAGTAAAAATCACTGCTATTACCTCTTTACAAATCAATGCTGCCATTACAGATTGCTGAAGTCCAAGGGCTACACAGCAAGTACCAAAGGGCTGCATATAGTCCTTGGGCCACAGGTCGGACACCAGGGTTCTATGCAATGTGCTCTCAATGGTTTTACGCCAGTGACATTCCTTGGGGTTCCTACTGATGCCAGGAAGTGAGAAAAGTGGCTAGCTGGCTGTAAACCAGAACAAATAGCCTCTTAAACCACTTCAGTTTTCCCTTTCCCTAATTGGAAATGAGAAAAATGCTTGTGGTGCTGTAATCCCATCAAAAGGGACCACTTTAAAGAAAAATTCCATGTATGGCTACTTTCACACAGTTACATTGGTCCAGCTTGGACCAATATGACTATGTGTATACTATACCTGTGGGATCCTTCTGAAACTGGATATCAATGCAGAGAGATGCTGTAAAGCATTTCCTGTGTGGGCGAGGTGGACAGAATGACCATACTGCACTGCCTCTCTACCTTATCCAATCAGAGAATGCTTTGCATTCATTCAGGAAATGTAATGTGATCTCCAAATGGCCCCGGTGCTGAGTAGCCAACCTATTGTGTTGACAATGCAGCAGGGCATTCGACTCGAACATTGCCTGTTCACCTGTTCACTGAACAGCGAACAATTTTACCCTGTAAAAGTCTATGGGAGAAATCTAAAGTGATAATTTTAAAGGCTTATATGCAAATTATTGTCATAAAAAGTGTTTTGGGACCTGGGTCCTGCCCCAGGGGACATGTATCAATGCAAAAAATAGTTTTAAAAACGGCTGTTTTTTTGGGAGCAGTGATTTTAATAATGCTTGAAGTGAAACAATAAAAGTATAATATTCCTTTAAATTTCATACCTGGGGGGTGTGTATAGTATGCATGTAAAAGGGCGCATGTTTCCCATGCTTAGAACTGTCCCTGCACAAAGTTTCATTTTTGCAGGAAAAAAAGTTATTTAAAAGCATTCACGGCTATAATGAACTGTCGGCTCCTGTAATACAGAGAACAGTCATTGAAAGTCACTGATAAAAAAAAATAAAAAATATGCGTGGGGTTCCCCGAAATTCAATTACCAAGCCCTTCAGGTCTGTATGGATATTTAGGGGAACCCCGGGTCAAATAAAAAAAAAATGACGTGGGGTTCCCCCAAAAATCAATACCAGACCCTTTATCCGAGCACGCAACCTGGCAGGCCGCAGGAAAGGAGGGGGGGGACGAGAGAGCGCCCCACATCCTGAACCTTACCAGGCCACATGCCCTCAACATTGGGAGGATGCTTTGGGGGTCTGTGACCCCTCAAAGCACCATGTCCCCATGTTGATGGGGACAAGGGCCTCATTCCCACAACCCTGGCTGGTGGTTGTGGGGGTCTGTGGGCAGGGGCTTATCGGAATCTGGAAGCCCCCTTTAACAAGGGGACCCTTTTTTAAAAGACCCGGGTCCCCAAACACTTTTTATGACAATAACTTGCATATAATCCTTTAAAATTAGCACTTTTGATTTTGAACGTTGGAGTATGATTATGTCAGGAATTTTGTACCAAAAGCGGTACAATTATTTTGCATGGAAATTTGGCGTTTTTTATTGTAGGCCTGCAATTCTTAGGAATAACTCACTTAAATCTGTCCAAACCAGAGTCTAGTAGACATCCCGGGTATGATAAAGTTTGAAACACAAAATCATAAATTATAATATAATAAATAACTATAAAAATTATTCAATAATGTAATCAAATCAAAAACACTGAAATTTGCTCAGTTGCCGAATTTTTGCTGTCATTAGATTTAGCGTTTGATGACGAATTGTGATTCTAATTTATTATTGCTGTTTTCTAGCTGGTCTAAAACCACTTTTGACATAAAGGGACACTTTTTGGTTGCGATGGACAATCTCCAAATTCCAGGCAGAAAAAAATGTATTTATTATATAAAACTACATGCAGGGCACTTGACAGACCACTAGGGACAAAGAGGATGTTTAATTTTTGTATACAGTACTGTAATCTGATTACAGTACTGTATGTGTATTGTGTGTTTTTACTTTTTTAAATTTGGCGCCGATCTCCGCTCCCGTGCGTCGTAACATCGCAGGCAACGGAGCTCAGCGGCACTCGGCACTGTGCTCGGAGGTTAATAGGGTTCTAAAGTTCACACGAACTTTAGGTCTGTTTTCAGGTTCTGGTGCGAACCCAACAGGGGGGTGTTCGGCTCATCCCTAAGTAGTAGTGTTTACTACAGGGATTTCCAGCACATGCCCCTCTGTGGGAACAGGACACTTGCACTATAACAGTGATATTTTGCCCATTGTCATCAGAAAACGTTTGATCAGATGGATCCAAGATTGGCAGCAGAGCTCTCAGGCAATCCCAATGATGCCAACAATAATGACTACCACTTTCAGGAAGCATGAAAGTGAATAATTTTGAGGTGGAATGGAGAAGTACTTTAAAAACTTATCAGGAGCTGTATCCGAGACCTTTAACCTCTGTGGGACAATCTATGTTTTCTTCTCTCTGCTGTAGGTGAAGTAATAAACCATGAGCTCCTCTGCATCAGGAAAGTAAAAGAAGCTCTGCTAGCAACATTCATTTATTTATTTTTCTTTGCCAAGTGATGCTTAATGCTCATTTACTTCTTGTCCAATTTATTAACTCTGACATATTTGTCGCCAGAGTCTGCTTGATTCATCTGTGTCACACAAGACTTCCAGAGTTTAGACTCTGTAAGTGTGCTACTGTGAAGCTTTTTTTGCTTTGTGGTTATCTGTATTATGTATGTAGGATATGTTCTACCTTTCTGCCTACGTGGCCTGCCTTTCTGTTCATAATACAGCCTAAGTTTTTTTTTTGTTTGTTTTTTGGTTTTGTTTTTTACACACGTTTGCTATTAGGTTAGCCATTACATTTAAAGCCCATCTCTAGCCATATTTTTTTAGCTTGAGTGGGGATGGTATGGACCTTAAACAGGTCCTTCTAACTCCTGTCAGGTTGTTGCTGCCTGTACCTTCCTTGCTAGTGAACCCCATTTCTTCAGAGAGAAATACAGATTAAAAAAAAAAGACTTTTGGCGGGAGTTAGGCCTTAAAGTTTTCTACAGCCTGAAAAGAGATGTTACAAATAGTAAGGAGCATATGCCATACTTTTTACTAGACTCACGCAAGCATGAAAATAGGGGTCAACACCAAAATAAAACACTAGCCACGCATTATTTAAACTAATAAACATACCAAGACTAACCTTTATTTAATCAAAGTTGAACAATAATAATTGAAACAGAAAAAAAATAAAAACATGATTAAAATGCTAATACGTTTCCTATATCCAGCATTGCTGTTTTAAAGGGTTTTACAGTCTCAATAAATAATAGGCAGCACTCCAGGCAGCTAACTTTTCAATTTTATATATTCATGAAAGGAAGCATCATATAAAGACATATTAGTAAAATGAAGTACATTCACAAGATATACCCATAGTTCTTTTAGCTAGACAAAGGCAATCTCATCTACAAGCATCATATACATGTTTATTAGAACAGGGAAGAGATCTAGGCTAAAAATACAGCGGTTAGCAAGCATCAATACATGTGGATAGATGCCTGAAAAAAACTTTAGCTGGCATGTGGATATTCAGGACCATATGGAGGTGGGAATCGCAACGTTTCAGAGTAAAGACCCCTTTGCAAAGTGAGATCCACCTGTTTGCATGTGGCAACCAAGTGATTTGGATGACTGAGCAGTATTTCATCCCTGTGTGGATACAAGCGTGTTAGACCTCATTTCCTTGTATTGGTCTTATTATGAAGGTAAACAGGTTGGAGGAACAATGGTGATCAGGCTGCAATTCACAGTGTGTAAAGTCCAACCTGGATCGGGACTTTGTTTCTTTATTATCTTGTTGTGCACATATATTTTTGGATTGTTCATAGTATTTTGGTTATCTAACATTTTAAAAACTTTGAATGTGAACTTTGAGGTGTGTTTTACATATTAAGACACTTGCTCCCTAGGGAGGGAGGTGTGCTGACGTCATCGTTGTCTAGGACAGGTGTCTGCAAGCCGGCCGGGATATTCTACGAGCTTTTATAAGTTTTTTAAAATGTAAGTGCAATACTTTTTTGGTACAAATAAATAGCTTTTTAAAATTGATTCACACTATGGTAAGCTTTTTTTTCTCACTGAGACCGTGATTGCTGCCTGCTGGACTGCCTATTGAGTTGGGATCCCCTGGTTTGCTCTCAATACACTCGCAGTGAATTCCTACCATCTGATGTCCTGTTGCTGTGTTGATACTACAGGCTTTACACCGCTTGCCTTCTGGTAAGCGCATAGGTTGTGTGGTGGGGGCTCACTAATATTGGTGGTGTTTTGTCTTTCTGCACAGAAGAAATAATTTCTGTGATTTATTTCACTTTAATCACTGGACTTTATTGATTTTATCTATTCATTATTTGCACTATCAATTATCACTGCCAATTTATGTTTATTGGGGTGGTATTTATCCTTACAATTATATTGTCACCATATATAATCTATTATTGTCACCACATCATAATTTATTTTATTTTGTGCGCGGCTTCCTTTCCAAACTTTACAAGAGGGCCTAATTAAAATAGAGGGGTGTGCAGCTGTATGACAGGTGTACTTTAATATTGAATAATGTAAAGTAATGCACTCAGTAGCTAAAAATATAAATGCAACTTACTCGCTAGCGGGAGAACCTCTGGGGGAATGGAAGATGAAAAAGGATCTGGGGGTTCTGGTTGATCACAGACTCAGCAATAGCATGCAATGTCAATCTGCAACAAGCAAGGCCAGTAAATTAGGATGCATTAACCACTTGACCACTTAAACCCCCTTCCTAACCAGACGAATTTCAGCTTTCGGGGCTCTCACATTTTGAATGATATTACTCAGTAATGCAACACTGTACCTATATAACATTTTTGTTCTTTTTTTCACACAAATAGAGCTTTTTTTTGGTGGCATTTAATCACCGCTGTTTTTTTTTATTTTTTGTGCTATAAAAGAAAAAAGACTGAAAGTTCGGTAAAAAAAATAATTTTTCTTCATTTCTGTTATAAAATTCTGCAAATTAGTAATTTTTCTTCAAAAAATTTGGGCCACAAGCTATGGTGCCAATCTCTGAAAATTGATCACACCTGATGTACAGACGGCCTATCTCATTTCTTGAGACCCTAACAAGTCAGGAGAGTACAAATACCCCCCAAATGACCCCTTTTTGGATATTGTTATATTAGCAGGTTATTTCTCACACACAGCATATGCATAGCACAATTTTACACCCCAAAACACATTCTACTAATGCTCCTGAGTATGGCGATACCCCATGTGTGAGACTTTTACACAGCGTGGTCACATACAGAGGCCCAACATGCAGGAAGCACCATGAAGCGTTCTTGGAGCATATATTACACATATAATTTCTTGACTACCTCTTAAGCCCCATACACACGGTCGGACAATCCGCGGACCAGGTCGGTCGGATCCTGTCCGTCGTACTTTGTCCGATGTTGGTGTTGCGTACACACGGTCGGACTACGTTGTCGGAATACCTGGTCTGCAAGAACGTCGTGACGTAAGTCGTCGTCCACGAGATTAGAAAAGGGAAGTTCAGCACCACGTCAGGCACCCGTTGGGCTCCTTCTGCTGATCCCGTGTTTATCGCGAGTTAGTCGAAGTTTGGTGACTTAAGATTCACGCTTCTCAGTTTTCTGACTTAGATCGTTACTGCTCTTCAGTTTGTGCTTGTCGTGCGTATCTGTTTATTAGTGCGTGTAGTCAGTTCGCATTTGTTGGTCATTGCGGCCTATATCTTGATATAGGACGCTTTGATTTGCACTGCTTATTGTCTGCTCGTTTCTGGTATTCATTTCGTTCTTTCAGGCCTTGCTGTTTATCGGTGCTTTCTGTTTGTCCGTTCTGACCAGCCGACCTTTTGTGACCTTGTGAGCGATGTTTCCCGTGCGTACTCGTCGCCGAGTTCGTGCTGTACGCGGAATTGGTGTCGGGCTTTTAGCTTTGACCCAAGACCCGTCCATGAACAGAGTGACGAGGAGTATGTGGACCAAGAATTGGTTGCTTCAGCGTGACCAATTCTCGCACATGCCTTTGCTTCGTGAGATCCGGGAGAATAATCCTGAGGATTTCAGGAACTTTCTCAGGATGACGGACCCCGATTTTCACCGTCTTTTGGCTTTGCTGACCCCCTTTATCAGCCGGCAGGATACCTGCATGAGACAAGCCATTACTCCGGAGCAGAGGCTTGTTGCCACGTTGAGGTACTTGGCGACAGGGAGAAGTCTTCAGGATTTGAAGTTCTCTTCAGGTATCTCTCCCCAGGCCCTGGGAATCATTATTCCAGAGACCTGTTCTGCCATCATCCAGGTCCTGCAGGAGGACTATATTAAGGTAACATTTCTCCTTTACTATTCCCTTCTATGTATGCTCTGTTTGCTAATGTCTTCTATTTTTGACCTCCTTCCCTAATTACCATGATTGCAATATGCTCTAATATGCTGTGCCCCTTTTCTCCTTCATGCATTTTTCCCTTCACTTACCTCCCCAGCATGCTCTTCTGCCCCAATAGACACCTATGGCCTAGTCACTTAAGCAATGTATTTTGTCTGCTGCATAGTATATTTTGCCCACAAACACCCCCTAAAATATGCACAACTGTTTGCTGTGTGGTTTACTTCATGTAGAGCCCCTTTTTTTTATTGTTTTTGGTGGGGGGGGGGGAAACTCATTAGGAACCCCCTCCCCCAACTGCTCTGTCAGATGGTACCAATCCTCTATCTGCTGGCTTTCCCAAGGTCAATACACACTATATACCTACCTCTTTATAGTGGGCATCTTTAGGGATGAATTCTGCAAAGCATGTAGTGCAAGGGGCTGCCTCCATACTTGCCATTTCCTAATTTTTTGTGTTCTTTCTCTCCTATTAGCTTGCTTGGAAATGTCATAATGTCACAATGTGCTTTCCTTTTTTTTGGGGGGGGGGGGGGGGGGTTGAAATGTTAGTTTAGCTTTCCTGGGGGCTGCCAAAAGTGTTAAGTACAGAGTGTCTGGCCAAACTAGCACACATTATTGAGCCATTTGCCAATCAATGAAGTGCAGAGGGTTACCTGTCCAACAACCCCCCCCCCCCCCCCAAAACCCTAGTTATTGCCAATGGCCCATCAGAAGTGTGGGGATTGATGGGGGTGAGTAATCTGTGAAGGGGACCCTCTACTTTTCTCTGCAAATACTTTCCAGCCTCCAATTTTATACAATGCTCTTGTTCCAAGATGTTGATTGTCTAATCTGCTTGCAATGTTTATGTGCAAAGTGACTAATTATTTTTTTCTTGTTTCACTCCACAGTTCCCTTCCACGCCACAGGAATGGCAGACTGTGGCCTCCCACTTTGCCAGCCGTTGGGACTTTCCTAACTGCGGAGGGGCAATTGATGGGAAACACGTCCGCATCGTCCCACCGCCCAACTCGGGGTCCTACTATTATAATTATAAAGGTTTAATAGTGTAGTGATGTTGGCGGTGGTGTCGGCAACATATGAATTTATGTATGTGGACGTGGGGATGAACGGCCGGATCTCGGATGGTGGTGCCATTGCGCACACGGAGTTCTACTGGCGTCTCCAAAGTGGCAGTCTGTGCTTGCCACCTCCAGAGGAGAATGCAGAAGGACTCCCCTTCGTCTTTGTCGCAGATGAAGCGTTTGCGTTGACTCCCCATCTGATGAGGCCGTTCCCGATGAGGACCCTCACCCCAGACCAGAGGGTCTTCAACTACAGGCTGTCCAGAGCCAGAAGAGTTGTGGAGAACACTTTTGGCATCCTGGCCAGCTGCTTCCGCCTGTTCTTGACGGCAATTAACTTGGCGGAATACAAACTGAACCACATAGTTCTTGCCTGTTGCATATTGCACAACTTCCTCAAAAGACATAACAGGAACTATGTGGTGCCCGTTGGCCCAGATGTGGAGGGCCCTCCAAATGCGGACCTCACAGCCCTTCAAGTGGCACGTCCAGGCTTGCCCCCTCTAAATGCCCGCGCGGTCCGCGAGCAATATATGGACTACTTTGTGGGTAGGGGGGCCATTGCTCTGCCTGACGATGTGTGAGAGGCATTTTTTAATAAATGTGATATTTCAACCAACCTATGATTTCTTGTCATTTCAGTATTATTTTTAGCTTATTTTACCTTGAAATTTTTTCCCTTTGCCTTCGACAGTGGGAATGCACTTTCTGGGCAAAAGGAGGTAACAGTCTCTTCTTCCCAAAAAGATTATTCTCATGTTGTGTGTTTGCTACCTAATCTTTGGTCTAGAGAAGGTTTGTACTGCATAACTGACACCCAAAATACTCCTTTTCATCACCAGGTCAGACATGTGTGTATTCTCAAAAATGCTGTGCTCCGTGTTTTCGTACAAAGCACTGTGGGTGTCATTTACATAAGTCAAATCGACTATGCTCTACAAGTGCAGTGAAAAAGTGCCCTGGAAAAGAAACTTGCAGTGCAAAGTGGACTTGCCTTTAGTAAATAACACCCATTGCCCCCCATATCCTTTACATTTGACATACATAATGCATTGTGTTTTTTAAATAAGGAAGCCACACATTTAGAAAAATAAAAAAGTTTACTTGGAAAACATTCACAAGTGCGTTTACAATCTTCACGCCCAAACTGACAACATCTTGGTTATTTACAACATTGTTTACAAACATTCCGCAATTGGTAAAACCAGGCATGGAGCAAAACAGAACCTAGGAACTCGGAAAGTTCAACTTTGTAAAGTGAAGACAAGATCAGACATGACTATATGTTCAAAGTGTGTTTGATCTTGCCTTCATCACATGGGGGGGTCACCCCTGGAAAGTGGAAATTTAGAACATGCACACAATTTGGGTCTGAAAATGGTCATTAGATGGTAAAACACATGCCTAGAAGCTTCAAAAGTGCCATTTTCCATCATGGGGATGAATGGACGTTTTTTTGGGGTGCAACCCCTTCACCACAACCACTTTCGTAGTTCGTAAAGTGGTTGCACCCCCAAAAAAACATTGGCATTCATCCACCATGATGGGAGCTAGCACATGTGGACACAATGTGTGCATGTTCCAAATTTCACACAGTTCTTAAGTTGCAAATGTGTTCAGAAGCTGGCACAAATGTGTGTTAATTACTTGGTGCGTTTTCATATTTTTCCTAAAACATCAATGATGTTCTTCAATTTTTGATGAACATCATTGATGTTTTGCTTTATGTAATCTAGATCTCTATTGCAGACCATTATCTCCCCGATGAGTACGTGGGCACTCTCTGTGGTAAAGTGCGATTTTTCTTCCACAACATCCACGTCACCTAAAAACCACAAACAAACAAAAATGGGGTGTTGGAAATGAGGCAGCCATACATTGATTAGCTTACCAGTAGCTGTGTTCTCCCACACTCACCTGTTGTGGTGACAATTTCTCCAAGTTCTATGATCTCTCCTTCCTCCTCCTCCTCCCCTGCTTCTGCTCTTTCACCTTTTTTGGGAGGTGTTGGTTTTGGGGTTTCCTCAGACGGCCCAAGTTTTCGCTCCCCTATGAGAATGTACAAAAGGAAGATTTAGCAACACAATCTATTGAGGGCAGAAATAGGAAATGACAAACATTGCTTGAAAGTGACGGACACTATTTTTGTTTGGCCAGTTACAAATGCCAACTACATGAATGTAGTCACTTTGTAAAGGTGCTAAACTTACTAGCTTTTTGGTAGAAGTTTGTGTGATGGAGACCCCCCTCTAGTATCCACTGGAGCACATGTGTGGAAAAGCCTAATAAAAAGGGGGTTTGGGTGTCCCAGCACTAGTGCTCTAGAGTCCAGATGGGTAAACAGCTACTGGGTGACCTCTCCTTTACATTGAATAAATTGGCGTTACATTCTTGATGACATTTCTAGTGAGAACAAACTTCCTTTCCCCAAAAAAAACACCAAACATCGTATTATAAGTGGCCGAACGATCGAGGTTGCGTACGATCGAATGGACACACACGATCATGACAGTGGCAGAAAGATCGAGGCTGAGTACGATCGAATGCACAGACGAACCTGAAAGTGGCCATTTTGGAATGTACAACTTTGTAAAAATCAAACCACATGGAGCAGTATGCAAGCAAGAAAGCAAACACAAAACACAACTACTTACTTTTTGAAGAATTCGCTTGATCTTTCTGTACTGATCGGCCTCCCTCAGTTTCAGGTCTGACCAGCGTTTCCTCAGTTGCTCCTTTGATCGTTGTACCCCAAAATGATTGTACAGCCTTCTCACAACTTTAGACATGATCTTGGCCTTGCGGACATTGGGGTTGAGGTAAGGCCCATACTTCCCATCATAGTCGCTCCTCTTTAATATGTCCACCATCTCCAACATTTCTCCAAATGACATATTGGAGGCCTTGAATTTCAGGCTCCGGGATCGGGACGTTTCTGCCTCCGGACTTTCCTCGTCCTCCTCCTCGTTGGTGGGATATTTGGGGCGCACCTGCTGTGTCCCCGCCATGTGCTCTCCCCACTGCGCCGTAAAGAGAAGGGGTGGGGAATAGACGAGAAAGATCGTCAGGGGCGGGCGGAGTTTGACGCATGCGCACTGTATATAAAACGTCACACGCCTGTGTCGTAGCCACGATCTGGGAGACGAGGGGAGAGAAAGCTCACGCACGAGACGATCGCTAGAAACGAAGGTACAATTTGATGTTGGTACATAACTAGCCTAGACTGATTCGAACTTGAGGCTTCTTTATGGAGAAGATTAGGAGAGTTTAGCCTGACATAATTTATAGTGTTTGGTGTGGTGTTGTGTCTTGCAGAGATTATGAAGGGATTCAACGACATGAGTTTTCTCCCCCTCTTCATTGCCAAATACAGGGAATTTCCCATTTTATGGCAGGCTAAACACCCCCATTACAGCATCAAACCAAAGAGGTACGCAGCCCTGGAGGAACTTGTGGAATTTGTCAAGCCAAGGTTCCCCGCGGCAACTGTTGATGATATAAGAAAGAAAATTGGCAGCCTGAGGAGTGCGTATATCAGGGAGCGCAAGAAGGTCCGGAAGTCGGAAGAAACTGCAACTGCAGCAGATGAGGTCTATGCCCCCAAGCTCTGGTACTATGAGAGTCTCCATTTTCTCAAAGACCAGGCTGATGTCACGGAGCCACTCTCGACTCCTCCTTCCACGCTTCCTTGCGCGCAGGCCACCCCTGATGAGGCTTCCGAGGAGCAACCTGGGCCTTCCAGTCTGGAAGAGGTGGAGGAGCCCAGCTTGTTCCAGGTATAGTAGTTTGGTTACCATTTATGGGAATAATGAATGATGTTCACTTAATTCAGGATCCCCAATTGCTTAGTTCCTAATGTGTTTGACATATCAACAGACAGTAGTGTTGGAGACATTTGGGCCAGAATCTAAACTGCAGGGCTGAGAATTGTATGGTTTTCTATTTGTAAACATTTTGCACCAGTCACTAGATGAGAATTGTGTGTGTTTGATGAACAAATAACTGAAACTATGTCCCTTTTTCATACACAGGAAGACCTCAGCCAGGAGGTGGCTGTGGAAGGTGGCAGTCAGGAGGAGGCAGGGGTTAGTGGCAGCCAAGAGGTGGGTAGTGGCAGCCAAGAGGGGGCTAGGCCTCGGAGCCTGACTGACACCCAAATCCCTCCCCTCCGCCCTCCGTACAGAAGGGCGAGAAGGGGGGGTTATGCGGCAGAGTCAGCGCTCCGGATGATCAGAGAGGCTTCAGACTCCCTACATGCCACACCCACCGACGAGGAGACCTTTGGCTCCGTGGTTGTCACGAAGATGATGGGTATGGAGGTGAGGCCACGCAACATGTGTGAGGGGCTCATCCTCCATGTCCTAAATAAGGGTAGGGCTGGGGAGATGACCCCACTCACACATGTTTGCCATAGTTACCATGCTCCGCCTCCTCCTCCTCCTTCTGCCACCCCACCAGCACGACAGCCACAGCGTGCAAGGAAGCGTGGAAGGAAGACCTGAGAGTGACGACCTGGATTCAGTCTGGTCTGAGAGAAGATGGAGCCTCTTGTAGTACCAGAGCCTGGGGACCTAGATGGCATCTGCTGCAGTTCCGGATGCTTTGGACTTCAGGACCAGATTGCACTCCCCTTAATATACATACTCCTCAGGCCCCCAATTTTCTACGCTTGAAAAATGATGGTTGCCATGGGGGTCCAAGGCTTTGCAAATTCCCCAAGTTTCACCATGGCTGCGTTCCTCTTTGGTTTGTTGCTGAGACCTAAATAAATGTTTTTGGGATTTGAAATAATCAGTGACTATTGTGTTTTACTTTTCTACAATGACAGTTTTTTTCTTTGAGTAGGCAGGTACATTTCACTAATCCTAAAGTAGAATTAACAAGGGGCACCAACAACCAACAAACTCCTAGTAAATTTAAGCAAGAAATACAAATGTTAATAATGTGGTTTTGCTAAGTTGAGACACACAACCCCCCTCCAAAAAAAAAAAAAAAAATTCTCCTTCAAATATGTATTCAGAAAAAAAAAAAAAAAGACAAATCATGCTAAAAATATAACAAAGATTCTTTTACGATCTGAGTAAAAATAAACATGTAGTGTATAAATGCTGAAAAGTAATAAAGAACTAAGTTTGTGAGAAGTGCGGGTGAATAGGAGCAGCTAAAACATGTCATTCTTGTTGCATTGTAAAGAAAAAGAGAATGCGCTGCATTAAAGACATTTTAACATTGTAGCGTGACGAATGTGCTGTGTCGATTAGGAAAGGTAGTTTTACCTGACCGAGCGCTTCCGTCACAGAATTTCTTCTGAGCATGCGTAGCACTTTGTCCGTCGGACAACCGTACACACGATCGGATTTGGTGTGATCGGACCGTGTTGTCGGCAAATCTTTCCAGCAGGAGATAAGACTTTGTCCGGCGGACAATCCGACGTACACTGTCCGATGGTGCATACACACGGTCTGATTTTTCAACAACATTGTCCGATCGGACAGAATCCATGAAAAAGTCCGACCGTGTGTATGGGGCTTTACACTTTTGAAGGCCCTGGAGAACCAGGACAATGGAAATGCCCCAAAAATTTTGGAAAGAAAACAACCCAACGTATAATATCTGAGGCATAATGAGTCATTTAAACATGTCATTTTTTTCTACAAGTTTTTGGAATATGTGTAGAGAAAATGAAAACACATTTTTTTTTACACAACGTTGTCCATTTATAAAATATTTCTAACACATAGCATGTATATACCAAAAATTACACCCCAAAATAGATTCTCCTACTCATCCTGAGTACGGCGATACCACATGTGGGAGACTTTTGCACAGCCTGGCCACATAGAGAGGCCCAACATGCAGGGAGCACCATCAGGTGTTCTATGGGCATGAGTTTCAAATCTAGTTTGACTACCTATTACACTTTTGTGAGGCACTCTAGTGGCATGGATGAGAACTGATGTGGCATGGATGAGCATGAATGGGGATGGATGAGCCATGGATGGCTCAGTATGGATGGGATGACTGAGCATGAATGAGTATGGCTGAGTACGGCTGGGTACGACTGAGTATGGCTGAGTATGGATGGGATGGCTGGGTACGGCTGAGTATGCCTGAGTATGGCTGGGTACGGCTGGGTATGGCTGGGTATGGATGTGATGGCTGGGTATGGCTGGGTACTGCTGAGTACAGCTGAGTACGGCTGAGTATAGATGAGATGGCTGGGTACGGCTGGGTACAGCTGACTACAGCTGGGTACGGCTGAGTATGGCTGGTTATTGCTGCGTATGACTGGGTATGGCTGAGTATGGCTGGGTACGGCTAAGTATGGCTGAGTATGGTTGAGTATGGATGGGAAGGCTGAGTACGACTGACTATGGACCAAGTTCTGGGAGGACGTCCATGGATGACCTCCCGACCATGCTGCAGCCATCTTTTAGCTATGGCCCGGTCGGCAAGTGGTTAAACATATTGAAAACTATTATTCTACCACCTTAAAAATCTCTGGATTGGCCACATCTTGAGTATGCAGTTTGATTGAGAGAATATGTATGTTGAGTATGTATGTTGATTGAAAGAGTGAAGTTCCACTTTCACCTAAGGTCTCTAAAAACACATGGCCACACAATGAAGTTGGACAAGAAGTGGTTCATTCTTAACCTGCGTAGGAGGTTCTTTACTGTTAGAGCGATAAGAATGTGGAACTCCCTTTCACAGTTGGTGGTGTCAGCAAGGAGTGTAGATAAATTCAAACAATTTATAGCTGTGTTTCTACAGGGATAAGGACAAGTTTGTAAAAAAAAAAGTAGAAAAATAGTAATGACATAAACACACTGGTGTCTTTATTCAACCTTACCAACTATGTAACTATGTACAGTATGTAAATAGGGATACATTTCAGGTTCAGGTCTATCATGGGTTTGAGGTGAGCCCTGCCTGCCTGACAGTTTGAGGCAGTGCCAGGGGGAAGGTGGCAAACTCAGAGAGAGTCAGTGTTAGTGGGAATCAACTATGTTTCCTGTGTGTGTTGCTTTTTACTGCAGATCGATTTGTTCTTTTTCCTGATTTGGGGAAAGAAAAAAGTGACCATTCCCTCTGTAAAGAGCCCTGTATTGGTTATCAGCACAGGGCTCAGGGCAACATGTCACTTACCATCGTCACCTGCTGCCAGATGCCACGTGTCATTTGCCACCATCACCTGCTGCCAGATGCAACATGTCACTTGCCATCGTTACCTGCTGCCAGATGCCACGTGAAATTCGCCACCGTCACCTGCTGCCAGATGCAACATATGATTTACCACCATCACCTGCTGCCAGATGCAGCGTGTCACTTGCCATCGTTACCTGCTGCCAGATGCCACATGTCATTTGCCCCCATCACCTGCTGCCAGATGCCATGTGTCATTTTCCACTATCACCTGCTGCCAGATGCCACATGTTATTTGCCACTGTCACCTGCTGCCAGATGCCACGTGTCATTCGTCACTGTCACCTGCTGCCAGATGCAGCGTGTCACTTGCCATAGTCGCCAGATGCCACGTGTCATTTACCACCATCACCTGCTGCCAGATGAAACGTGTCAGTTGGGCATACTGGGGGCTGCAGTTTCCCTCTTAGGATTGCAATGGGCCAGTCCTCGGGACTACATATCCCATGATCCTCCTTTGTGCTCCTTTTTTGATATTTTTTTCTTCTGCCCAATAGGAAGGATAGGGCGCCACTCCCCACTCCCGAGTACAGCAGCATGAGAAGGAGGGAAAGATCCCGCAGCTGCTCTCTCTACACAAAGACACAGCCGCTCTCCCCGCTGCTGACCGAAGGAGGGAGGAAACAGAGCCCTCTCTTGTACAGCAGTGGCTCGAGGGGGGGGGGGGGGCAGCACAGTTTCTCATTTTCTTTAGGGGCGAGCACCTGGGAGGGGGAACTGGGCTTTGGAATCCCTCCCCGCTCTGCCTTTGCTCATGGCATTCTCCTAGGATCGGCCATGATTATAGCTATTAGCGGCACCATCAGCTAGGGTGTACAGTCACATACACACAGTTGTGAAGCACAATGTTGCACCTCCCTCCAGCAATTCGTACCACCCAGGGCATCCGCCCCTTCCGCCCCTTCCGCCCCTGCCTTGTACCAGCCCTGGTTTGAGGACCTGGCAAGCTAATTAGGGAATCGCCTCCATAGTAACCAAGTAACCATAGTGCAGTTTCTGGTCTTAAAACTTAGATTAGATGGCTTAGAGGGGCCAATAAGGGATAAGTCAGGCCCTCACTATAAAAAGAGGGTTTCTCAGTAGCCATATTGACACTGTGCTTCAGATGGGATAGCGAAAGCTCAGGGCATGCTTTTGTAAACCTCAAACAAACAGATTAGAGTAGCGCTTGTAGGCACTGGTCTTTTAAGAAATGGTAAACCCTTACTGTACATACTGTAGATAGCATAATGCTGTGTATCTTAGAGAATCTAGGGATGGGGGCAAGGTTTTTACATTCTAATAATGCTGATGTCCTGCATCCTCTTTACAACCTGGCCCTGTCCATGTACACTACAGTAATAACAGACATAACATGCTTTTTTGCAAGGCATATTTTCCAATTGTTGCTGGCTGCAATTGTTTTACAGCCTCTTTACAGCCTGCCCCTGTCTATATGCACTGCATTAATAACAGGCTACATTTGTTTTTTCACAGGGCAAATTTATAGTGGTCCCTCTCTTGGATGACCCAAATTCTCAAGTCCTTGGACAAGCATGTAGGCATAAAAGATGCCATTTACCCAAATTGCCTGCAGCAGAGGACCCCAATTTTCCCCCATCTCACTCCACCCATGTACAACTCCTGGTGTTTAAGAGAGGTTAAACATTACCCCTGAAGCCTGCTCCTTTTTCTCCCCCTCCTCAGCACTGGCACCCCAAACTTTCCTCACCAACATCACCACAACCCTCCTCCTCCTTCTTACTGCCAGCATCCCAAACTTCCTTGGGGAATTTATCCCCATGATCAGAAATACATCATTTAGAATTAGTAAGGCCTTTGTATTCATAATTTAAAAAATAGTGAAGCACTCTAATTATCCCAAATAAACAAAAAAAATAAATGTGCACTTGGCAAAAAAAAACAAAACACCCCAATACTGCCTATGGAATGCTTGTATATTTATAACATACCTTTACATAAATCAGAGCAATAAATTGTGCAGAAAATATATAGAAAATCAGTGTCCAAATATCCTTTTAAAAAATTGTGTAACCAGCCAAAAAAAAATCAGTGTCCATATAACTTTTGAATGTATGTGAATAAATCAACACTCCTTTTGTGCTCAAACTGTACATGTAAATCTGTGTATTTCACTACCGCCGTGCTGCTATAGATGTACCCTCACCTTATGGGCCCCACTATTTATAAAACAGGAGGTCAAACAGTGCCTAAATATAATAGATATGCTCCTTTTAATGCTGCTGATATCTACGTTCAAAAAACTGCTGTCATCCACCATTCCATTAAGCATGACTCCGATCCAGGTCATTACATAAATCAAAAGAGAGCTCCATTGCATAAAACCACTTAACATTTTTCATTAAAAAGGGTAAAAAAATGCACTTACAATCCTCAATATAGTAAAAGCATCAATGCACAGCTTAATCCTCAGATACTAGCTAGTAAAGGGAATCCAAGGTCTTTGTATGGGGCATACTTTTTATGGACACAGTACACAAAGGTTTGGAAAGTGCCACAATGTGGAGCCCAGTACCCGAAGGTCACATTCCAGGCAAGCTCCACAATTGTCCAGTCCAGCATGGTCCAGGTACAGCCTCAAATATTATTGCTGAGGATTATGGCTAGGAAAATGGATACACTTTTCTCAGTAGAGAAGATGTGTAAATCCTCATAGGAAACTAGCAAAAACTGAGTCATGCTGAAAGTGGGAGGGGTTATACCAAGCTGGTCAGTTTTTTTGTTTGTCCAAATCCTCCTCTAGGCAGCAGTACAACCCAATAGTCAATAATTGGAATCCTGTGTCTCTCAAAGAACAAGAAAGAAAGATTATTTGTACATGCTCATTGCAGGCTTGTGAGCACAGCTGTATTCTTGTTTAGAAATCTTGCATGTCTTTTTGGCAATATATTGTTGGAATGTCAAAGTACATTTGTAGCCTATTAAAATAGTAGAAATAACAAACCCTAAAATGTCCCCATATTGCAGGGAGGAGGGCTATCTGCACAGATGGTTAAAATTCAAAGCAGAAGGATCACCTCCCTCCACAGGAATCTGCTACATGTTCTTTTCAAAGAAAGACAAGCGGCCCATCCTCGATTTCATGCCAAGTAATTTAAACTTTGATAACTGTTCCTTGGGTCAGTGGATCAAACTTCCAGAAAGAAGAGTGCAATACTCAAAGCAACAAGTTTACAGATGTTCGCATTGACATATTCCAATGATTTATTTAATTACAATCATGAAAGCCTTTACCAAATCATCCTCACTTTTATAAAAGTGTATTGTGAGATCAGAAGATTAATGAATGCTTAATTTCAGCCAAGCCTATTTTTTGATAGATTGTAAAAGAATCAGAAGCCCTGTCAAGTTTTTCCTGTTGTCTGTGTCCCCTTTTAATTGGCGGGGTATCTGAATGACAAGAAGTAATGGGAAATGCAATTTGTGTAGAAAAGAATCACCCCCCCCCCCCCCTTAAAATAATTACACGTTGTTGCTTTGTAGCCTAAAATGAGGACAGTCGTCATTTTTGTTTTATTCAGCTGTATTTACTAGTTCAACTTGTAACATCCAAGTGAAAGATATAAAAACATCATGTCAGAAAAAATAAAACAAATTCCAAAACAGATTCACTGAGTTGGAAAAAGGATCACCCCCTTATGTCAGTATTTTGTTGAACCACATTTTACTTTCAATTACAGCCTTTACTATGTTGGGATATGTCTCTACTAACTCTGCACATCTAGACTTTGCAATATTGGCTCACTCAACTTTGCAGAACTGCTCAAGTTCAGTTAAATTTGATGGAGACCTCCTTCCATCACTGTACCTGTACTCCATCTCTCACCACTACACTGCGCATGCTTCCCCCACTCTTGCAATGTACTGTGTGATGCCCAATGCTTTACAATTTCTCACAATTTATCACCTAATGCCTGCATACATGCACACTACTCTCACTACCACACCAGAATTCCATTCCAAATGAATCCACCGCATCCACTTGCTCTCAACACCACAGCTGCATGTTCCCCACTTCTCCACTATACTTGCACACCCATTCTCATACAACTGTGTTTGAACTCTCCTTTGACAACTGCTTCTGTGACTGTTTTCCACTTCTTTACTCCATGGTTGCACAAGCCGGCATTTTGCATTTTCCATCATCATAGATGAAACAGTTCAGGGAGTTAGAAAACACACAAAGAATTTTTTATGGCCTTAAAGCAGAACTCTAGAGAAAAAAATTAAACAATATTAATTTAGTCAAAGTTAAATAAAAGTACAGCTTTTGCTGCAATACTAACCATTAGTCCAGTGCTGTCATGTCCTTCAAATTATCTCCTGTCTGCCACTCGATGAAGCTGTATTTCCATGACGAATAATGGCCAGTGCCTTGAACTCACCTTCTGTGGATTATCATGGGCACAACCCCTGGAGGTGCATTATCAAGCTATTCCAAGCTTGCAGTACTACAGCACAGAATGTTGACTACAGTATAATGTCAGTTTCTTCATGTGTAGTTAGAATAGTACATTGGAGACAATTGAGGAACCATGGCATCTCTGGACTGACAAGAAAAGCTTTGGGAAAACGGTATGTATACATTTTTTTTTTTAACCACCTTAGCCCCGGAAGAATTTACCCCCCTTCCTGACCAGAGCATTTTTTGTGATTCGGCACTGCGTCGCTTTAGCTGACAATTGCATGGTGGTGCGACATTGTACCCAAACAAAATTGACGTCCTTTTTTTCTCCCCACAAATAGAGCTTACTTTTGGTGGTATTTAATCACCGCTGCGGTTTTTACTTTTTGCGCTATAAACAAAAAGAGGCCGACAATTTTGAAGAAAAAAAACTATATTTTTTGCTATAATAAATATCCCCAAAAAATATACATAAAAAAAAATGTCCTCAGTTTAGGCCAATATGTATTCTTCTACATATTTTTGGTAAAACAAATTGCAATAAGTGTATATTGATTGGTTTGTGCAAAAGTTATAGCGTCTACAAATTAGGGATAGATTTATGGCATTTTTATTATAATTTTTTTTTTTTATAGTAATGGCGGTGATCTGCGATTTTTATCAGGACTGCGACATTATGGCGGACAGATTGGACACTTTTGACACTATCTTGGGACCATTGACATTTATACAGCGATCAGAGCTACCAATAGCCACTGACTACTGTATAAATTACACTGGCAGTGAAGGGTTTAAAAACTAGGGGGCAATCAAGGGGTTAAGTGTGTTCCCTGGATGTGTTCTAATTGTAGGGGGGATGAGCTCACTAGAACATGACGGAGATCACTGCTCTCGATGACAGGGAGCAGTAGAACCCTGTCATGTTGCTAAGCTGAATAGGGAAATGCCTTGTTTACATAGGCATCTCCCCGTTCTGCCTCTCCACGCTGCAATCGCTGACGAACATAAAGCTTGCGGGACCCGCGGGCACACATGCGCGCCCGCTAGGTGGCTTATTCAAAGGGACGTACGGGTATGCCCCTTTGCCTGCCCGTGCTATTCTGCCGACGTAAATCGGCGCGCGTCGATCGGCAAGTGGTTTAAATAAAACATCAAATGACCTTCAATTTACAGTATATGTGACTACCCAGCTGATTTTAAGTGAAACAGTGTTATATTTACCTGTAAAATATGAATACAAATCTGAATAATTAATGTGTGAATTATGTCAAAAGCTGGGTGCTAGGTTAGGTCAAATTAGTTTAGGCTCAGTGTAGCTGTGTTTGATTGTTCTGTGTTTCAGTGGCTAACTGCTTTTCCCTGTTTGTCCAGAAATGTTCTGGAAGATAGTGGGCAGGGAGAGTCCAATCAGCAGCTGAATATGTATGCAGCCCTAGTCAATGCCTGGGGAGGTGTACCCTTATGGTGGCTGGGAGTGTGTCTAAATACTCTGAGACTGAGAGCAGAAACATCTTTTTCCCTGAGGAGGAGATCAGTGAGCTGATTTCCTCCTAGGCAATTTTGCCATGTGCCTGGGGTTCATTGTGGCCTCAGTTGAGCTAGCTGGAGGCCTACTTTGCTGTTAATCTGCTGAAGCAGACTGAGGAGTTGTCATCTGAAGATCTAGTCTGGTGAAAGTGTCTGGAACATATTGAAAGGAGGCAACCAATAATCCAAGGGCATTAATGTGTACAGACTGGCGTTAGAGATCCTAGAGACTGTGTACTGCTATCATCCCTTTAATGCTAGAGTCAGCATGTTTAAAGGGGACATTGTGTCTGATGTCCTGACAAACTTGGCTCCGCGTCTCTGAACTTCCGCAGAGAAGTCTGGATAGAAGGATACCCTGGTGCCATTGTGTCTTTATACAGGTTTTTATATAGCACCAACAATTTGCACAGTGCTTTACATGTATTGTACCTTACAATCTAAGGCCTCTACCTCACACACTAACTCACATTCTAGGTCCAAATAACTTACTAGCATGTCTTATAAGTATAAGAAGAAACCCACACAAGCACAGGGAGAAGGTGAAAACTCTACGCCGGTAGCGTTGTGGCTGGGATCTGAAATAATGATCCTAGTGCTGAAAGGCAGAACTGCTAACCACTAAACTAATGCACTGCTTTCATCAGTGCTTAGAGTATATAATCCATTTGTATAAAAAAATTAATGTAGAACAATCGTAGCAGCTGCAAACTCCAAAGAATGATACCCCTATGTAACATGTAAAATACTAGTGTCAAAGATTAAAACAAAAAGGGCATTCCTGCTCTCACTGAAATAGTATTCTCTCTGATGAAAACATTTACTATTTGGTGCTTTTGTGAATGATGTAGCTGTAACATAGTTACCTGTTAGCTGCTGTTTTTCCTAATAATAAATCCCCTGATGTGACCTGCGATGTCAGTAAAGGAGTTTTTACTAGGATATGATGTTGAGATGCCACAGACTTGCAGATAGTGGGCTAGCGGGTCTGAGGAAAAAACTGTGCATGCACATTCAAGATCACTGTAGATGGTTTCCCAGCTGTCACCATCAAATCAAAAGGGCTCAAAAGTGTCATGTAGGAGGACTAAAATGTTTGATTATACCTCAGTAGACACTCATTTATTGTTTCTTTTCTAATTATTTCAATATTTCTGGATAACTATATTATACAGTGCAACAACCAATGTATTATCAAAAAGAAAGAAATTACAATTTGAAAAAGACCAAATATGATATAAGAGGAATATATTCATCTTTTAGGACATACAATGTGAATTCTTTGTCTGTTGTACATCATAACTTATGCAGGCCATACATGGGTCAAATTCTGAACTAATTTTCTTTTAAAAATCGTGCATTTTGTGATCCGATGGTGCCACCATTGATTTAAAAATTGGACCATCCAAGCCTTCAATTTCACCTCATGTTGCTACAGAAAAGTATTTTTGTGGCCGGAAATCTTTTTGGAAACTTTCTTTTCTTGCGCTCATTTTCATTTAATCCTCTATTACATTTCTTACACAATGCTCCCATCATTGATTAGAAAATCGTTAGTTTTTCAAAAAATTTCCAACATGCCCGACCATTCTAATTCAATGGCCAAATTAAAAACGGCTGTTGCTGTGGCCCACTAATGATGCGAAATTCGAAAAAAAAATTTAGATAAGATTTTCTAAAGAAAATGCTTTCAAAATCTGACCTCTGTATGGCCCGCCTTAGTCTGGTATCAAATTAATTGCAACTTACTTATACATTCAGATAGACCCTTGTTATGGCTATAATTTTAACATATCAGGATTTATGGAATATGAACAGATTTTGAGACCAAGGTACTATGAAAAGGGGAGCTTCAAGTCAAGTAGAGACGGGCTTAAAATATATATTAATTTAACTGGTAGGCTAAATTATTTATCACAAGAATAATTTAAGAATTTTGGAGAAGGCATAGCATTTTACAACGGCACATAAATAAGAGTCAGGGGTTTAACGCTATTTACGGCAGCTAATTAGCCATTTACTATATCCATGAAGAGGTTTTTTTTTTAGATCATTGTGGTCTAAGCAGGATTTATGATCCTGCTGGAAGATTAGCTTATTCAACTTAAAGCGGAGTTCCAGGCTAAAATAGAACTAGGTCCAAACCAATTGAGCACCCCACCCCCCCTTATTTTTGGACATCCTTTTTTTTTTTTTTTGCGTTTTGTACCTTTTTTGTGTTTTTACAGCGGGACTTCTGTACTAACCTTGCTGCAGCAAGGTACGTCATCTCCGTATTTGGATTGGCCCCTCTTCCTTTTCCCTTGCTGCCTTCTGGGATCTGTGTGTGTGTCCCAGAAGACAACGGGGCCAATCAGAGAGTGCAGCATGACTCGTGCATGCACAGTAGAAAACTTCACAGCCGGTCTCCCTTAGTTGCAATGCCAGCACCTGCAACCGAGCTGATGGACGAACTGAAACTCTGCTTTAATTTGCTGACTGGACTCTAAAGTGGAGGTGTTATATGCTATGTGTCAGGTCTCTTCCTGGTGATACAAGATTCAAATCTGATGGTCTGTCGTAGACTTGCAAATTCTGTCACAATTGTCACCAGCGACAAGATGTAAAGGGAATCATCATGTGATGAGAGAAACAAGAAAGCTGAAATTGTTGAACTCATCTTCTCTAAATGCTAGTTGCCTGGCTGTCATGCTTATTTTCTGGTTTTAGTATAATCAGTTACCAATCAAAACCAGAACAAAAAGATAACGAGTTCTGATGTTATTGATTTGCATATTGGTTCTGGGTCAGTGCCTCAGCATTGAGACCATAGGGTCAGAATAAGAGCAGGGCACCTAGCATTTCTGCAAGGAAAGCTCAATAATGACAGCCTTCATACTTCTCTAATGGCTTTAAGTGTACAAACCACTTCAGTCCTGCTTTATAAAAAGGGCTTTAGTGATCTTAGAAATGAATCATCTACAAAAAAGGCCAATTTTGACTTATGATGCTTATAATAAATAACAGGACAGCAGTGTTATCACTTGGAAACATAAAAGGTGGCACTAGTAGTGATGAATCTACACATCCAACTCAAACCACATTATCACTTTATCATCTGTTGGCTTGTGTCTTCATCGATGTACTGACTACGAAGCCTCAAATATACCTAATTTGTCAGATCATGTTGAAAGTCTTTACAGCAGTACTAGATGTTGAATTTGTTTCATCTTTGTTTAACAGGTATATTAACTATGTTTAACTGTTTGTGAAATTTATTGAATGTTCAATGCATTGTGCTTAAAAGTAAATTATGATTTTGTAATGTTTATATATTATATTGTATTGTGTAACGCAAAATGCAGTAATCCAAAACAATCACTCAACATGACTGATCTTCACTTTAACAAAGCCAGACCAGTTCAATAAAGATAGAAGGCAAATAGACTACATTATAACATCATGCAGCAAAAAACCTTTCCAATAAAATTATTCAGTTGGAATAACTTATCAAAGCATAGAAAAGCCCATTGGAAAAGCGTATATCCAATCCTTACTTTTTGTTTATATTATTCCTTCTTAAGGACCTGCATCAGGCATATCATGTAGCAGCTTTACTTGCTTTACACTTTGTTCACTAAGAACCTGGAAAGCTGTAAAGAACCAGGCAGTCTATTTGACAACTTTAATGTTATTTCTCCAAAAGCAATAAAAACAATGTAATGACTGTTATAGCTTCAAAAGATCTCAGGCTGCCTGACAGAGGTGGTCACAGGTAGCTGAGTTGACCAACTCTAATTAGGCTGCAGATAACAATAATTATTGGCTTCCTTCCTTTTGCTTTACCGTGTATTTCCATAAAACAATTTACTTAAACAGGCATTGTCACTTTTGAAATACTTATTTGTAGATTAGATAAGTAAATAGGTATTTCAGCTATACTTTAAATGGATCTACCTCTTTAAACAAGGATAAAAGGACTAAGGCAACCTATAGGAAGTGTTGAAGACAGAAGAAGTATTACTGTATTTTAGCATGTTAGCTGCTATTTATGAATTGTTATCACGTGAGTTTAGAGTGTAAGGAAACATTTAAACAAAATATCCTATCCTTTTTTCCCTAGCACTCTTCCAAACAGATGTAGTCCACTTTCCCCCTTCAAATATCTATGCTTACCTAGATCTGTTTACATCCTTTGCTGACATCTTTACCCAATGTCCGTGTATGTGCAGCTTAGCCCTTAAACTTGTATGGCCATTATACATATCAGAGCCAATCTGTTTCCAACTCTGTAGGAGGCTGTGGGTCTACACTACACAAATGCATGCATAGCGAGAAGCATAGCAAGGCTTTGTTGCAGTCTCTGAATGGTGCTTATGTTGTTATCCTGTCAAATAGGCTTTAATTGTAAACAACAAGTGGCTTTTATAACATGCAGGCATAATCCAGTGTCATTGTCATCATCAACATCAACTTCATGAAACCTACCCTCAAAATGGCATGCGGTCATTGCTTAAATACATGCATTTAAACAGAAAGTGGCTGCAAAGAGGCTGCAGGATATCAGTAGCACTGAGATGCGGCAAAGCATGTTAAAAAGGTGAAAACAATTTTTTTTTTTTAATGCCCATTGTCTTTGAACACAGTTCGGCAGCCAGCAAATGTAATTTAGTTAGGATTTAGGTCTGATTTAAATATACAAATCCAAAAATTGTAGCGCTAATACATGCACTATAGGTAAATGTATATTACAACATTCTAAAACAAACATTAATGATGTAAACCAAAAATGTGAATGATATTACTGGAAGTGACCCCAGTAGAGACAAAAATTATAAAGTTCATATATGTGATAACATCAACGGATGAGTCCCTCAAATCAGCTCAAGGTGAAGGAACAAGGTAAAACAAGCTTGACTGATGTCGCTGTGAGGCGTATGTACTCTTACCGGAAGTGTTGGATGTGGGTACCGTACGGCATCCACATCAGACAGGCTTTAGAGATGGAAGGTCTTGCATCTAGGGGTCAGGGGGAGACCACCGCGGACTGGAACCCAAACAGCTTCCAAGGCAGGACACTGGATCTGTCAGCAATAGCAGGGCATGCTCGGCATCCGGGCATCCGATGGTCACGGGGATGATCCCAAGGACCGAGGAAATGGGATAAAAATGGAGACAACTCCGATGGTGCAGGTCAAACGGATATGGATTTATTCACATATTCATGTGACAAATATACAAAATGGATAAAATCTCGAGAAAATATAAAAATGGGTCGGCAATATGAGGGGTGTGAGACAGCAGGCGTCCGTTTTGGTGTCCTGCCTTGGAAGCTGTTTGGGTTCCAGTCCGCGGTGGTCTCCCCCTGACCCCTAGATGCAAGACCTTCCATCTCTAAAGCCTGTCTGATGTGGATGCCGTACGGTACCCACATCCAACACTTCCGGTAAGAGTACATACGCCTCACAGCGACATCAGTCAAGCTTGTTTTACCTTGTTCCTTCACCTTGAGCTGATTTGAGGGACTCATCCGTTGATGTTATCACATATATGAACTTTATAATTTTTGTCTCTACTGGGGTCACTTCCAGTAATATCATTCACATTTTTGGTTTACATCATTAATGTTTGTTTTAGAATGTTGTAATATACATTTACCTATAGTGCATGTATTAGCGCTACAATTTTTGGATTTGTATGCTTTTTTGACTTTATTTGTTTTGTTTGTTAGCGGCTTTTCACATTGTATAATTTTAGTAGCGCGGTGTTTCCCCATATCCATTTCCTGATTTAAATATAGTTGTTACCACTTGAGTTCCAGTTTCTATTTTAAAATGGCACAGGAACAGTAGCTATTTTCTCCAGCTTCATTTTAAAACAGCATAGGGAATTAGTGGCTCCTGCAGTTGCCTGTCAGCAAGTTGAATAGAACTGTTGGTTGTAAGCAACAGCTGGTATCCAGCACTGAACCAAGGAGTTGAAATGATCAGCTTCAGACCTTGCTACTCAATACTAAATACAGTGCCTTGAAAAAGTATTCATACCCCTTGAAATTTTCCACAATTTGTCATGTTACAGCCAAAAACTTAAATGTATTTTATTGGGATTTTATGTGATAGACCAACATAAAGTGGTGTGAAGTAGGAGGAAAATGTTAAATGGTTTTCAACATTTTTTACAAATAAATATCTGAAAAGTGTGATGTGCATTTGTATCCCCCCCCCCCCCCGAGTCAATACTGTAAAGAACCAACAATTTGCTGCAATTATAGCTGCCAGTGTTTTTGGTATGTCTCTACCAGCTTTGCACATCTAGAAAGTGACATTTTTGCCCATGCTCACGCTCTGTCAGATTGGATGGAGAACGTCTATGAACATTAATTTTCAACTCTTGCCACAGATTCTTAAGTGGATTTAGGTCTGGACTTTGGGCCATTCTAACACATGAATATGCTTTGTTCTAAAACATTCCATTGTAGCTCTGGCTGTATGTTTAGGGTTGTTGTCCTGCTGGAAGGTGAACCTCTGCCCCAAGTCTCAAGTCTTTTGCAGACTCTAACAGGTTTTCTTCTAAGATTGCCCTGTATTTGGCTCCATTCATCTTCCCATAAACTCTGACCTGCTGCCCTCTCCCTGCCCTCTCCCCACAACATGATGCTGCCACCACCATGTTTTACGGTGGAGATGGTGTGTTCTGGGTGATGTGCAGTGGAAATTTTCCGCCACACATAGTGTTTTGCTTTTAGGCCAAAAAGGTAAATTTCAGTCTCATCTGACCAGAGTACCTTCTTCCACATATTTGCTGTGTCCCTCACATGGCTTCTCGCAAACTGTGATTGGGACATCTTATGGCTTTCTTTCAATAATGGCTTTCTTCTTGCCACTGTTCCATAAAGGTCAGATTTGTGGAGTTCACGACTACTAGTTGTCCTGTTAACAGATTCTCTCACCTGAGCTGTGGATCTCTGCAGCTCCTCAAGAGTTACCATGGGCCTCTTGTCTGATTCTCTTATTAATGCTCTCCTTTCCGGTCCTGTCAGTTTAGGTGGATGGCCAATTATTGGTTGGTTTGCAGTTGTGCCATACTCTTTCCATTTTTGGATGATGGATTGAACAATGCTCCGTGAGATGTTCAAAGCTTGGGATATTTTTTATAACCTAACCCCGCTTTAAACTTCTCCACGTCGTTATCCCTGACCTGTCAGGTGTGCTCCTTGGCCTTCATGATGCCGTGTGTTCACTAAGGTTCTCTAAAAAGCCTCTGAGGGCTTCACAGAACAGCTGTATTTATACTAAGATTAAATTACACATAGGTGGACTCTATTTACTAATTAGGTGACTTTTAGATTTTAGTTAGGGGTATCAGAGTTAAGGGGGCTGAATACAAACTCATGCCACACTTTTCAGATATTTATTTGTAAAAAATTTGGAAAACCATTTATCATTTTTTTCTTTCACTTCACATTTATGTGCCACTTTGTGTTGGTCTATCACATAAAATCCCAATGAAATGAATTTATGTTTTTGGTTGTAACATGACAAAATGTGGACATTTCAAAGGGAATGAATAATTTTTCAAGGCACTGTAGATAGGAGCACTTGCCGCAGATGACTGTGGACAGAATAGGGATTATTTACTAAAACTCTAGAGTGCAAAATTAGGCTCACTTCTGCATAGAACCCAATCAGCATCCAGGTTTTATTGCCAAAGCTTAATTGAACAAACTGAGGCTAGAAGCTAAATGGCTACCATGCAAATCTGCACCAGATTCTGAGTACTCCAGCTTTAGTAACTCTACCCCAATGCTTCTACATTGTGTTTATATTGGAATTGATATTATTATTATAAAGGATTTATATACAGTAATGCCAACAGTTTGCACAGAATTTTACAAAATGGAGGGAGACAGTACAGGTATGATACAATTCAATACAAGAGGAATCAGACACCCTGCTCTTTAGGGCTTACAATCTAAAAGGAAGGGTCAAGTGACACAAAGGGGTTGATTTACGATTTACTAAAACTGGAGAGTGCAAAACCTGGTGCAGCTATGCATGGTAGCCAATTAGCTTCAAACACCAGCTTGTTCAATTAAGCTTTGACATAAAAAAACTAAAAAAAATTGGAAGCTGATTGGATTTTGCATTATCCAGTTTTAGTAAATCAACCCCATTAGTCCCTCAAGAACTAGTTCTAGGCAGTTTTTTTAAAAAAAAGGGCTAGATGCATTCCTAAATGCACAAAGTATACTTGGATATAGATAATAACACCAGAGAGTGTTGATTCAGGGAATATTAGATTAGATATTTGCTGGGGCAAATTGGACTATGCTTCATAGTTGTTTTTTTTTTTACTTTCTCTGGATCAAATGTGGGCATAGGATTGTGTTCATGGAGGTTTTCTAATTATTCATTTTTTCTATGGGTTGTGTCTTTTTTCACCATGACTAACTTTGTAACTATGTAATTGTTAGAAATTAGCTGATGGAAAAAAAAGTACAATTTATTTGTCAGAGGCAGGATAGGCCTCTCTGAAGAGATGGGTTTTCATGGATCACTTAAAGGCAGATACAGTAGGAGATAGTCAGACATTTTGGGGTAGGAGTTACAGAGGAAGAGATATGGTCTGAAGAAGTCTGGGAGGAGGTGAAGTTAGAAAGCAGGAGCAAAGAGCAAAGAGAAAAGAGTGGTGTTTGGAGACAAGGTTTGTGACGTAGCTGGAGACAGAACTGGGGATAGCTTTGTAGGTTGTGGGCAATAATTATAATTGTAATCATTGGGTAAGCAGAAGCAAATGGAGGGATTGTCAAAGAGGTGTTGGTAAGGTGTATTAGTCTGGCAGAAAGATGCATGATAGACTGAAGGTAAAGGTATCCTAGCCTAGGTAAAGGTATGACAATCGTAGGGAGTTGCAATAGTCATGGCAAGAGATAACCAGGGAGTGAATTAGTAGCTTTGTGCTGTCATTGGTTGAAAAGAGACATATTTTGGAGATGCTGCGGAGGTTTAAGTTACACTATTTGGACAGCGATTGGATGCGGTGCTGAAATGGGAGTGCACGGTCATGGAGTACACCTAGCACCCTGCCATGCGAGGAGGAACTAATAGTTATGCCCATAAGTCAGCAGAGGGGGCACAGGGGAAAGGGTAGGAAATATTAGTTCAGTTTTGAAAAGATTGTTTTTGAAGAATTATTGGGACAACTATATTGATATGTCTGTTAGTAAATTAGCGATGCACAAGGAGACTGATGGGGTAAGCTGAGGGGTAGAAACATAGATTTGGGTGTTGTCAACATAGATATTTTTGGGGGACCAGTGACACCAATACAGTGATCAGCGCTAAAAAATGCACTGACACTGTATAAATGACATTGGCAGGGAAGGGGTTAACATCAGGGGCAATCAAAGGATTAAATGAGTTCCCTATGTGTGCTTTCTAACTGTGAGGGGGATAATGACACTAGATGAAGAGAGAGATCTGTGTTCCTGATTAGTAGGAATCACAGAGCTCTCTCTTCCTCTGTGACAGAACGAAGGTCTGCCTTATTTACATATAAAAACAAATAAAATGCTGCATTATATTAAGATTACCAATGTGCTATGACACATATAAAATGCATGACTATCTTAGTGAAAACCATGCATGATATTAAACATAATAACATATAATATATAAAATGTCCATTGTGCTTGCAAATTTAAACAATAACAGATGAAAAGTGCTGCACTATATAGAAGTAACCAATGTGATATGACACATATAAATAAAGTGCATGAACGACTTAGTGCAAAACGTGCATAATATTAAACATATTAAATAATAAAATTGCTGGCAAATCAAAATCCTGTGATGGTGCTCCAAAGTTGACAAGGTAACAACAGACTTGTGCTCCCCCCCTGTGTGAATCTGCTCACCTCAGGGCGTTTGACCGCACACCAAAGTTTGGTCAAAAACCGCATGTGAACCACCCCTGGGTTCTATATGAATGAAGCTCTTTGGGATCCTGAGATGTGCAGCAGTAAGTTCCTCCATCCATATATAAAAATAAAGTCTAAATGTTGTTTTATCGTTTAAAAACATATTTTTTTTATAAAACATCAATCTGGGTACTTACATCTTCCAGGTGCCAAAGCTCACCACTCTATAGCAAATAAAAGAAAAAAACTATGAGATAGCTTGTTTGTTCACAGCATTCAAACCTGTTGCCTACTGCACCATCCTGGGAGGGTTATATTGTTATATTGGTCAGGCAACACACTGACACCTTTGCAGCCATTGAGCTACCTGCTGGGTGTTCAGTGTACCCCTGAACCTTTAAGAAGGGGTGGGCTCCCTTCAGTCCACCAGTCCTCCATCTGACCATCAGAATGCATATGCTTTCATTGTGGAGTCACTCATTAGCTAGTGATAGGAACTACAGATACCAGGGTGCCTTGGAATGGCTCTGTAGCTTACTCATGCATTTGCAAGTGTGTGCAGACTAAACCCCTGTTTTTAACGCATACTATTAGACATGTTAATTCGGTTGTCCGCAGGCTGGTCAGTAAGTAGGCTTGGATTTTTACCTTGGATTTATCCTTGGCCTTGTTTATATCTTATGTTGTCTTCCAATGCTGCTTGTTGCAATGGCCAGCCCCATAGGTGGGGGCAGTGGATGCCTTTTTTGTATTACTGTTATATTGGTCAGGCAACGCACTGACACCTTAGCAGTCATTGTGCTACCTGCTGGGTGTTCAATGTGTCAATTTTTACCTTGGATTTATCCTTGGCCTTGTTTATATCTTATCAGGTTTATTGCCTTATGTCAGACCGCCATTATGTCATTCCCCCAAACGATCGTGGCTGGCCGGCGGCCATCGCAGCCACCGGACCCGCTGATTGGCTTCCCGCTGTGTCCAATCACAGCGGGAGCGAGCCACCGGTGGCACTTGCCCGAGACCAGGTACATTGTTTCACGCAGCTGGGCCAGTATATATGCAGTGGGCGGTCTGAAAGTAATTAAAGGGGTAAGTACTAAAAAGGTAATGGACAGAGGTGAATCTGTTACAGACGAGTGAGCATTCATAAGGACAGATAAAAAACAGGAGGCTGGGGCGTGGCTTGGACGGAGACCTAGATGGCCGCATAATTTCTTAGCTCCTGCGATCCGGGGACAGAAATTTGCCTTTTTGGGAAACCTAACCACCTCTCTGGCTATGCACAGGACCACCAGGAGCTCCTCTACCCCTCGTGCTCCTAAGGACCCCAACACACACACGGGAAGAAACATACCGGAGATTTTCCGGTCCCAGAAGCTTCAGGCCCACGCGGCGGCACTGGCACAGGCCCAAGCCTCGGCGCCGCCTGACGAACTCCCGGCCGCAAGGATGCCCGGCCTTCCATCACCCTCCCAAAGCGGGACCGCACCACCCAGCCTCTTCGATCTGGAGAAGATCGCCACGGACATTAAAAGCACCGTCACGGCCGCTATTGCCGACCTCAAGTCCGACATCCAGGCGGTGGCCCATCGCATTGACAATGTAGAGCAAACCACCCAAACCCACGCGGCGGCCATCCGCCAGGTCCAATCGGCCTACGATATGCAACTTTCCCAGGTTTTTGAACTCCATCGCCACGTGGAGGACTTAGACAACAGGGGGAGGAGGCATAATATCAGGGTGCGGGGGGTCCCTGAAACCATCGAACCGGGCGCCATCCAGCAAACCCTGTGTTCCATCTTCAATGACCTGCTTGAACGCCCGGCTGACTCCCCCATTGATATGGAACGGGCTCATCGCGCCCTCCGTCCCCCCCCACGAGACAATGAACCACCCAGGGACATTGTATGCTGCATAGTCAGCTTCCCACTAAAGGAGGAAATTCTGCGAAAGGCAAGAACACAAGGCCGCATTATATTTAATGGTGCAGAAATAAAGCTCTTCCAGGACCTCTCCCAGATTACTCTCCAGAACAGGAGGGCCCTGAAACCACTGCTTGACACACTCCGTGCCAGGAACATTCCATACAGGTGGAAATTTCCTTTTGGCTTATCCGCCTCCGCCAGGGGGCGCTCGGCCCTCCTCCGCACTCCCGAAGACCTTCGCGACTTCTGTGCCCAGCTCGATCTCCCCGACATCGAGCTTCCGGAGTGGTACGCCATGTACTTCCCTTCAGAGCCTTGGCTCCCTGTCTCCTTCAACCCTTCCCCGAAGGCTGGCCGGCAGAGATCCCGCAGACGCAGACCCGGACCTTCATCGCCGAATGCCCGCTCACGCCGAGACATCCACCAGGGAAATCCGGATTTCTCACCTCCTCCGTTTGCCAGAAGGGACGCGATGGAGGACTGAAGGTCTCACCCCCAGATGCAGCGCGCGACCCATGAGTAGATCTTCCCTTGACCCATGCCCAACTCACCTCTCACCGTATTTGAAGGAACCGCCCCAACCCTTGCTCCCACCCAACCGGAGCCAACCCCAGCCACGACCTGCCCGCGGAGACCCCTATGCCTCGCCAGCTCCCGCATGACATCTGCGCACGGGAGTCACGAACAGTACTCCACACCGAGGCGTCCTACAGGACACGTATTCCTCCTATGCCTCATGCTTCCCAGCGCCCCTGCCACGGCTCCCCCTCAGGACGCCACCGTAACCTGCCATAGGGCTAAGGGAATGCCCCACCCCAACCATCACGAAAAACGCTGACCTCCGCCTCACCCCAGATCCGGAACCTCGCCAACCGTGCCGACCAGGATACCTACACTGCGCCTTCCCGTAGCAATACAGAGTGACACCCACTTGCCTATGGGCCTTATCGATCCTAGAACGGAACCCTCCATCCGCCCCCCTACCTTAAATGGGTCCCCCCCTAATATCCAAGGATACGGATGCCCGCACTTGCCTACCTTTCGCTGGACTGCGACTCCTGAAGCCTAACCTCCATCCATCCGGAGGACTTCCTCTCCCACAGGGACATGGTCGCAGAACACTGCCCCCTGAACCTCTGCCCTATCAGATGCTCCGTAGCCAGAAGACAGAGCATTCCAAACAACCCTGCTGCCAGGCACCTAGCCCCCATTAACATACTTTTCTACTACCCAGGTTTACCTATGCTAGGCCAAGGTGAAGAGCTCCGTGTTAGACTAAGCGGCACTTTGTAACTCGCTTGGGGACTACCCACCTATATGTCTTATTTAAGATGCTGTGTATATGATGATGTTGCTTTTTTGTTTTTGTTTTCTCCCTTCTCCCCCTTTTTTTTTTTCTCTTTGTTTTGTTTCTCCCCTTCTGGCTTTCATCCCTACAAGCGAGAGGCTCCCACATCCTGGGCTATTGACAGACGCTTCTTGGCTGCCAAACGCAAACTCCATCTCCTAAGGTAACCCGGTGTATCCGGATATCTCATCTCATCTATTGCCCTTATAACCTTCCCGAACCAACACCCCCGGGATCCAGGATCCCTTCTCCCCTTGCAGGCCCTTCCCCCCCTTTCCCCCCCTCTTTTCCCTTTCCCCCCCCCCCTCTATTTCCCTTCCCCCCCCCTCGCCCCGTCCCTCTTCCCCCTCCCCACGCCCCCTCCTCCTCCTCCCCCCCCTCCTCCCCCCTCCCCCATCCCCCCTTCCCTAATCCGCCTATCCCCCTCCTTCCCCCCCCACTTCCCCCCCTTCCCTCCCCCCCTACCCCCCCTTGCCATGCCCCCTTTCCCCCTCCTCACATCACCCCCCCCTCCCCCCTCCCTCCTCCCCCCTTCCCCCTCTTTATCTCCCCCCTACCCCCCCTCCTTATCTCCCCCCTCCTTATCTCTCCCCCTCCCCCCCCCCCCCTCTCTCCCTTTCCCCCCCCCCTTCCCCTTCTCCCTCCTCCCCCCCTCCCTCCCTCTCCCCCCCTCCTCCTCTCCCCTCTCCCCCTCTCCTTCCCCTTCAATCCCTCCTCCTCTCCCCCCCTCCTCCCCCCTCCTCTCCTCCCCCCCCCCCCCTCCCCCCCCCCCCCTCCTCCCCCTCCCCCCCCCCCCCCCCCCCCTCCTCCTCTCCCCCTCACCCCCCTCTCCTCCCCTTTCTCCCCCCCCCCCCCCCCCCCCCCCCCCCCCCCCCCCCTTTTCCTCCCCCACCCCCCCCCTGCTCTCCTTCTATCCACCCCCTCCTCTCTCCCTTCTCCTCCCCCCTCCCTGCCCATCCCCCTTCCCCTCCCTTCCCTCTCTCCCTCCCCTCCCTCTCCCTCCCATATTATGCCGCTGTATGGCTCCGGGGAGGCCCAACCCCTCCGTTCGGTGACGGGTATGATGTAACCCCCTCAGGGCTTACACCCAGGATCGCCTACTCACGGGCTGTACCTGTACATGACAAATTCTGTTACTGTTAATGATGTTCATTGTTAGCAACCTATGTTTACCTTGCTAAGTTTTGTTCCCTAAGTAATCCAGTTAGACATGAATGTAAATGTCAATGTTTTTACTATGCAATAGTCCTGACTTGATGGAGCTCCCCTCCCTGACCCACGTCAGGGTCCCTGCCCCTCCGGGGATCACCCCTTGGATGACGCTACCCCCCTTCTTTACCCTCCCTCCTTGTATTTTGCACTCCCACTACACTTGCTCTTTACAGTTCCCCGGATCGCAACCACTCTGTGGTACTCGTCCTTCTTACTTCCCCCACACAGCAGTCTCTGTGAGACCCCGCTGACGTTCCAGACCTCCTCTCCCTCCCCCCTTCAGGTGATTAGCTGAGCTACCCTCACCTCTGGTTTACAAACCCCTTAATACCCCCCTCCGTACCTTCCCCTCCCATTTCCCTTACTCTACCTTGAATCTCGGCCCCCACCCCTTCTCTCTTTCCCCTCTTTCCCCTCTCCTTGCGCTCTTCCTACCCCCCCCCCCTCTACTCTTCCCCTGAGGCGCCCCCCGCTCCCACATAACCTAACACGCTCACACTCCCTAGTGCGATCTCTGACATAGTTCCCTCTGTAACTATGGCACCCAACCCTCCAAATAAGATCCCCTTAACCCTGAAATGTGTCTCCCTGAATGTGAAGGGCCTCAACGTGCCCGAAAAAAGGTCCCAAGTGTTGGCCTCTCTCTCTAAGCTTAAGGCACACTTCCTGTTCCTCCAAGAAACCCATTTTAAAACAGACTCCACTCCAAAACTCTCCAACCAGCTCTATCGCTCCGCCTTCCATGCCACTAATCCTACTGCCAAGACGAAAGGGGTGTCAATCCTCATTTCGAGACATGCCGACTTCCAACTAACTGACTCTATGATAGATCCTGAGGGGAGGTTCCTCTTCCTCAAAGGCACATATGCTTCTAGGCCAGTAACTTTGGCGAATGTATACTGCCCTAATACGCACCAAGTCTCGTTTTTTCGCAAAATTTGCTCACTATTATCTACATTCCGCGAAGGCCTGATCCTCTTAGGGGGCGACTTCAATGTCCCGTTGAACCCCCTGATAGACACCTCCACGGGGACGTCCTCTCTACCCTACCGAGCTCTACGCCAGATTAAGGCACAGCTCCAAGACCTGACCCTCCACGACACATGGCGCACCCTTTTCCCCTCGACCAAAGACTACACCTTCTTTTCCACCCCCCACCAGAAGTACTCCCGAATCGACTTCTTCTTTCTCACCCAGACTGACCTCTCCCTGCTTAGACAGGCCACCATAGAACCGATGTTCCTGTCGGACCATCACCCCATTTCAGTCACTCTGACCTTCCCAGAGACTCTCACCAAAACTAAGATTTGGCGCTTTAACCCCTCTCTGGTCAAAGACCCAATAGCCCTAGAAAACATACGCAACCGTATCCAGCTGTACTTCCAAGAAAATATCGACCCCGACATCTCCCCCACTTCGATTTGGGAAGCCCACAAGTGCGTTATCCGAGGGGAATTGCTGACCCTGAACGCACAGACCAAGAAGCTCCACCAACAGCAGATCAAGGCCCTGCTGGACCAAATTAACAAACTTGAAAAATCCCACAAACAGACCCAAGCCCAATTAACCCTCCAGGAACTCACCCAAGCCCGTGCCCTCCTTGCGGAAGAGCTGGGTAGACGCACCAAGAGACGATACATTCTTGGTCAAAGGGTCTTCTATGAATACGGCAACAAGTGCGGCCGCATTCTTGCACGTTCAGTGCAGGCTGCCAAACTCTCCTCCACAATCCACAACATCCGTGGCACTGGGGGACCCTTACTGACCAAGAATGAGGATATAGCTAAAGAATTTGAAAGCTTTTATGCCAACCTCTATAATCTATATCCCGATCGATCCGCTCAGGCCCCTAACAAGGCCCGTCAAAAGGCCATTGCTGAATTCCTGGCTCAACATAGCCCCATGCCCATCTCCCCCCAACAAACCGCCCTCCTAGAAGAACAATTCTCCCTAGCAGAATTAGATACGGCCATGAAACAAATGAAGGTAGGCAAGAGCCCTGGTCCAGATGGATACTCGCTCCAATACTACAAATCATTCTCGGAAGTCCTCTCCCCACACTTAATCCGCACTTTTAACGCCCTGTCGAATCCCCAGGTAGACCCGAGCCGAATGTTATCGGCCCACATATCAGTGATCCCTAAGGATAATAAAGACCCCCTCTTAGTAGCTAACTATAGGCCAATCTCCCTTCTTAATGTGGACATTAAGCTATATGCTAAAATTCTGGCCAACAGACTCATGCCCCTTATCCCCGACCTGATTAACCCAGATCAAGTAGGTTTTATACCGGGCAGGGAAGCTAGGGACAACACCATACGCACCCTCAACCTACATCACTGGCTTACCACATCAAACTCCCAGGGCTTTTTTCTCTCTCTTGATGCGGAGAAGGCGTTTGACAGAGTGGCCTGGGACTACATGAGGGCGGTTCTGGAGACCCTCGGCCTACAAGAACGCATGTTGTCTGCTATAATGGCACTATACTCCAGCCCCTCCACGGCGGTTCGAGTCAATGGCCACCTGTCGAGCGCCTTCCCCATCAGTAATGGCACACGCCAAGGCTGCCCCCTCTCCCCCCTAATCTATGTTCTCACATTAGAGCCTCTTCTTAATAAACTCAGGAGCAACCAAGACATCCGTGGCCTTACAATACAAGGCAGACAATTTAAAGTCGCAGCCTTTGCGGACGACATCCTGCTGTCTCTAACATCCCCACGCACCTCCTTGCCATCCCTTCTTAGGGACCTACACACCTTTGGGGAGCTTTCAAACCTCAAAATCAACTATTCCAAATCACAAGCGCTAAACGTGTCGCTCCCCCAGCAAGAAGTTGCCCACTGCCAAGACTCTTTCCCATTTCACTGGGAAAAGTCAGCCATCACATACCTAGGTGTGCGGATTACGCCCCGCCTCTCAGATCTATATTTAGCTAACTTCCAAACGGCCTTACTTAAAGCCCAAGCCTACCTTAAGGACTGGATGACTCTCAATGTCTCATGGTTTGGCCGGGCGGCTTTAATTAAGATGATTATTCTGCCCCGCCTTCTCTACCTGATTCAAACCATCCCTATCGCCCTGCCCCCGGACTTCTTCTCGACATATCGGAAAATCTGCTCCTCCTTCATTTGGAAGGACACCCCCCCACGGATCAAATATACCCACCTCACCCGAGCCAAGCCCAAAGGAGGTATAGCTCTCCCCGACCTGCAAAAGTACCACTCTGCCTGCCACCTAACAAGAATTGCGGACTGGAACATCCACGCCACGCAAAAAGTATGGGTTGCACTTAAGAATACTTTCTCGCCGATCCCCCTGCATCTCCTCCCATGGCTCCCTCCGAAATGCTGGCCGCACAAGCTGGACTCACACCCCCTTATACACACGTCCTTATTGACATTTAAGAAGATACCCGCAGACAGGACTCTTGCCCCGATTCCAGGCCCACTGACGCCCCTAAGAGGCAATCCTGACTTCCCCCCCGGGGACTCCCCCAACTTCCTGAAGCAAGAATGGCCATCCGACGATGTCTTCGCCTCCCAATTCTTCCCAGGAGGCAAATTGATCTCACTGACTGACTTACGTACGTTTACTAATAACCCTACCTTCTCCTTCTGGACATACAGACAAATCTGTAGCTTTTTGACCACCTATACTACCAGAGCTAACTGGTCTAGACCTCTCACCCCCTTTGAAACCCTGTGTAGTCGCAAGAGCCCACAGAGACACCTGATCTCGCTCTTTTACGCTCTTCTGCAGGACCCACCCGACTTGACCCCCCCACCTTCACAAACCTCTTGGAACAGAGATCTTCAAACTCCCCTGTCACTTGCTGACTGGACTAGAATTCATGAGTATGCCCACGGGGGGTCGGTTAACGTCGCCATCCAGGAAAATGGATACAAGATATTAACACGGTGGTATAGAACTCCCTCCCGCTTGCACAAATTTTCTCACACGATCCCCAATGTCTGCTGGAGGTGTAATGCAGCACCAGGGACTATGATACATATATGGTGGGATTGCCCCAACATCCAGCCTTTCTGGAGGAAAGTCCACGACCTCATCTCTTCTATCACCACCTACACGCTAGACTTTACACCTGAGCAATACCTTTTGCATCATACTTCCCTCTCTAGGAAGAACTACTTTAGGTCCCTCGCCATGCATATGGTGAACGCAGCTAGACTATGTGTCCCCAGACATTGGCGCTCAACCCTTCCCCCGACAGTACGAGAATGGTTCAGTGGCATTTCTAGGATTAGAGATATGGAAGAGCTGATCCACATTGCTCAGGAGAGGATGGAGAAGTTCACAGCCACCTGGGCCTGCTGGAACCACTTTACGACCACCCGAGAATACGAACTCCATACCCACCCATCTTAGGCAACCTAGACCCGCTTCTCTGCCTCCTCACCTGCCCTATGCGCGTGGCGTGAGCGGGGGGCGCCTCACGCCTCATACCCCTTTACCCCCCCCCCTTCTCCTCTCTCCTTCCCTCTCCTCTTTCCTTTCTTTCTCTCCTCTCTCCCCTTTCTCGCCCCTTCTTAACATCCCGCCATGCCCTCAACACTACTTGGGTAGCAGGTGTCCACTGGTATACACCTGCCGCCCCCGTCATGTCACGCTCTTCTGGACCAAGCTGGGATGGCGCGGACTAAAACCCTACCAGTCTCTATCTCCCACCGTACCCCTTAGGGTAAACACTAGAATCACCAAACTTAGGCTCCACTGTTGTACAAATATTTTTTTTGCTTGTTCTATCTATGCCTTGTGCCTGTATTTACAGACGGTTTGTTATACAAAATGTGAATGTTCCCTTTTCCTGTTCTGTATGACTTATTCTCAATAAAATCTTTATGGAAAAAAAAAAAAAAAACAGGAGGCTGGTTCTGGAATAAGGAGGAATAGAAATTAGATGGCATGGATTGCAGCTGCTGACAAAGCATGGGGAGTGCCGTGAAAGTTAAATGATGGGGGCCAAGAATTAAGGGGATATATCTCCAGAAGTTAAAAGAAGCAGTAAGACCCCTTTCACACTGGGGCATTTTTCAGGTTCTTTAGCACTAGAAATAGCCTCTGAAAAGCGCCTGAAAACTGCCTCCTATTCATTGCAGTGTGTCTTTTCACACTGGAGTGGCGCGCTTGCTGGACGTTGTGAAAAATCCTGCAAGCAGCATCTTTGGGGCAGGCTGGGAGTGCTGTATTTATCGCTCCCAAAATTCCCTACCCATTGAAATGAATGGGCAGTGCCAAAGTGCCTTCTTTGCAACATGGGTCTTCAAAGCGCTCCTTTCTGGATGCTGATAGCCAAAAGGAACCATGGCACTGATTATCAGTGTCCTGGTCAGTGTAGTCATACCAGTGCTGCCAATCATGTAATCTATTTGATGCTGTGCAAAGTAGTTTGATAGTTATTTTCTTCTTGTGCCTTAGCTGAAGTGCTGTGCTAAAGTACCCTTTTCAAGATGATGCTTAGACAAGATGGTATCTGCCAGTGCCAACCTCAGCCTGTGCTTGCCCCATTAGGATGGTCAATCTATCAGGATTCCAGAAAAGAAAAATGGCTAGTAGAGCAAACTTCTCACCCTAAGGTAGACTGCAAGAAAGGGGGGCAGTAATGTAAATGTTTTTTTTTTTCATTGAAAATGGCACTTTTGCCTTAGTAAAGTGCACAGGTGCTCCACTTTATGCGCAAATAGCCTTGTTTGCAAACACAAAAGAACAAAATTGGCCAGGAAATTTAACTGCAAATGGATTGTTACTTTGTTTACTTTGTAAAAGTTATGTTTGCATTAAATACAGACAAATGATTTTCAAGATTCACCTTTTATTGACTGCAGTGGGACTTGCATTACATTTTGTAATTTGTGGATTTTTGGCTGTGCTCGGCAAACGTGGGTGCGAATCCAACTCAAGCAGATACGCCCATCCCAAATAATCTAGTAATGTAAGCTACAAACACTAAAATGGAATAATGTGCTGAATCAAAATCTCCAGAAAAACACTGGCACAGAGATTCAAGTGGTTAAAGAAATTTAAAAAAAAAGGTAAATAAGTAGCTAAAATTGTTAAAAATAATTAGCTATTCAAAATAATTAAGATAATGTTATTTCTATATTTACATTGTTACCATTCTATATATAAGGATAGCCACAGTATTACACCATTTAAAATAAATATACTGCATTTAAACACTAGTGAATTTAAGTCTTGGGTTTCAAGCACAGTGAATACAAAGTATTGTTCCCTTGGATGTAGTTACAATGATTTACGCGTGGAAGGAAGGAGTAAAATCGAACATGTTTGTAGAACACATTAAATTCTTTAGTGTGGAAACACAGATCCAGTTAACACTACTTTCCTTCGCCTTATTAAATGTGACATGATTAAATGGTTTATTACTTGGTCGTCAGCTTTGCGTCTCCCAGGATCTGTCATTTCTTGTTGATCCACTGCAAAGGCCTTGTTCTTAGCAAATGTTGAACAGAATGTCAATAAACATGAACACAGAGAAGGCAATTTTGTCTGCCAATCCAAACAAATAGTATCTCTTTCAATGAGGCTCATGTGTCTTTTTATTTTTTTCTTTAAGCACATTGTATGTCAAATTTTGCCACCTTGTCTTCTTGTCACCCATTTTTCTCATGTCTGCTGAAAGGTTGATGACATTTTGTATTTAGTAGTAGAATGCGTGTATACTGTAAATTTCAGGAACCAAGACATTGATGTTGCAAGCTGTATCTTGACATCACACATGTGGTTTTTATTAAATTGGTTAACCATTTTAATACAATTAGTCCAAAAGAACATAATAATATCATTATAAACATACGTAATATCCAGAAATTAAAACTAAACATCAGAACACCATTTAGTTTAGCTATGTATTAATTAAAAAATTTGTTACAAATATTTTAAATACAGCTGGTATAGGTGCCTGAATCTGTCTTTTTATTGGCTCTGTAAATCCCTGCATAAAAAGCAAGGCAATATTGTAAAGCTGGCCATAGTTGACTACATTTTTTTCAATCAGCCAGCGGGCAGAGACTGCCCCGCTGTCAGGATACACTGATCAGCGACAGCGATGCAGTTGATTGGCTGCAGCTCTGATTGAATGATAAATTACCATCTAACCATTAGATCAAAGAGGAACGTCCATAGATGGAGTGAAATTTGGCTGGTACTTGATAGTTACATAGTTACATAGTAGGTGAGGTCGAAAAAAGACACAAGTCCATCAAGTCCAACCTATGTGTGTGATTATATGTCAGTATTACATTGTTTATCCCTGTATATTGCGGTCGTTCAGGTGCTTATCTAATAGTTTCTTGAAACTACCGATGCTCCCCACTGAGACCACCGCATGTGGAAGGGAATTTCACAAACTAGTGATGAACCAGTTTCTGTCCTGGCATAAACTAAATCTGGCCCCACTGTGTTGCGCAACACTAGAGATTTGCTGACAAAAAGTGATGACTTCATTTTCATGTGTGATAATGCTCTTTTACTAAAGCTATACATGTTCAGTTTTCTTTATTTCAACCTGTGGGTTGAATAAAAAAAAAAAAAATGACAGAACCCCACATACACACAATGTTGATGAATGGATCTCTCGCTGAGCTGTTATATTCTAACCCCCCCCCCCCCCCCCCCCATCAGAATACACTGATCAGGGCTACAGCCATTGGCTGCAAGCATTGATCACATGCAGGTTTTCCAGCATGACGGTTCAACCGAAGCTGGTTGTTAGACCAGCCTTTATTGAACAGACAGAAAAATACATATGGACCAAAAATCGTCCTGTCCCTGCTGAACCAGCTGATTTTCAGTTTGTACTGTATATACCCTGCTTAACTCTTCAGAAGTCTGGGGGCTGGTTGGTGAACAAGATTTATAAGATAGTTCATGTATGTTTTTTTTAAAGCTGTACATGAAGTGGTTCTTCATGCTTCAGCTTTAAAATGAACTTGTGCTCCACTTTAAACTTTAAGACATAAATGTGCTGCTTAAAGTCTGACTTTTTACACAAATATTACAAGTACATTTATAATTTCTTTTGACTTTCATTTGGAAAGCTGGAGGGAGTCTCAATGGAGTAATAACTTGACAGCAATTACTGAGCAGCAATGGAGCTTTGACTGCTGCTCAGCAACTCAGCAACTCAGCAACTACTGCCAGGTTGCTACTCCATTTAGAGAGTTAAGTACTGGTTCTAATATAGATCTGTAAAGTCCCTCCATGTTTTATCCTGTGGTGAGCCTTGGTGAAGAGGGAGTGATGTTTACCCTGAAATGTGTTGGATGTTTTTATATGACTTTTTTCTACAAACAATTAAAATGATATTGGACTATTTTTAACAAATTTTAGTCTGGTACTCCTTTCCTTATTTCTATGGTTTCAGTTACTTCATTATAGGTACGTGATGTGACTAAAGTTGTAGGGATTTTTTTCGCTAAACTTCAGTTTTAAAGCAATTGCAATTTTTTTATTGTAATTCTTTGAAGTATAAGTTCACTTATGTGCACTTATAAGTGCTTAAATGTGCACTTATTATTTTTTTGTTGCAGGAGCCTGTAAAGCATTGCACCAGCTATTAGCAGATTGCTGGTGCCATGCAGGTCTCCTGTGAGTGTATCTGCTTACCAGTATATCCTGTATGGGTAAGCCGATACTCCCTGACAGGAGGACTCAATGAACTACCACAGTGATCCAAAGTGCCATATTGGTTCATTGGGAACTGCAAACCGCTAAGGATATTGGGACTTGTAGTTCGTTCCGACACACAGAGCTGTGTATAATGTAAAAAGTGCAGCGCTATCAAACATATATAAACATAGTTCAAAAGGAAATTAACATGATAATAAGCAAAACCATCAATAGCACATTGATGGTTTTGCTTATTATTATCATGTTCATTTCCTTTTGAACGTTGTTTACACTAATTCTTCCTTTTTACTTGTCTTTTTGCAAAAAAGTTGAATGAATGGAGATTCCTAACTGGTATCTAAGTCTAAAAAAGAGATTAGAAGATCTATTAGTGGATGTGAAATTGAAACACGCCCCACAATATATAAGGCTGCCGTAATGAATGAAGAAAGATAAGGTAGCTTAGTTAGTGGCGTTCAGACAGTGTATTTGATATATATATATATATATATATATATATATATACAGTCTAGTATATATATATATATATATATATATATATATATACTCTGCATTTAGCGTAGATTAGATATTCAGTGTAGAATGTATATTCAGGCAGTGTAGTATTTATAATATAGTGTATTGAAGTGGTTAAGGGGAACCCTTCGCCAATTTTTTTTTAAATGACGTGGGGGCCCCCCAAAATGTAAAAAAAATATGGCGTGGGGGTCCCCCAAAATCCAGCAAGCAACCAGGCAGGCCACAGGAAAAGGGGGGGGGGAGATGAGAGACCACCCCCTCCTGAACCATACCAGGCCACATGCCCTTAACATTGAAAGGGTGCTTTGGGGTCCTTATCCCAAGGGCCTAAGCCCAAGGGCCTCTTCCCCACAACCCTTGCCCGGTGGTTGGGGGGGGTCTGCGGGTGGGGTGCTTATTGGAATCTGGAAGCCCCCTTAACCAAGTCTAGACTATGAATACGCTCACCTATCAGGAAGAAGAAATATATACCTGTGCTCCACTCCCAATAGCTTCTACATGTATATAATCTACCAGGTGCTAAAGGGGTGTGACCACATGTTAAGAATAAAAGTTCTGGATGAACCCTCTGCACTCTATATAGCAAACTTTGCAATAAAAAATTGGTATTTTTAGTTCACATACATTGTAATACATGTTTAAGCTGGCCAACTGTGTCAAATTAATCCCTCTCTGGCCAGTCCAATTCTGCTATGAAAAAATGAAAATGGTACATTGGATACAGTGCCAATATGGAGCAGATAGACACAAGTTGTAGGAGAGCTACAAGGTTTTGTTAAATCAGGTTAGGGAGTCTCCAAAACAAGAGATCCAGATTTCTCTGTAAAGTATAGGTAGGTGCTTTATTCATACACTGCAGTGGCGAGACACAACACAGTTCTCGGCAACATAAGCAAGTAAATGTGAAAGTGTTTCTGACTTATAAACATCAAGTTTAACAATATATACATATTTATATGCATAAGGTCAAGGTGTGTTATAGGTGTGATGATATAGTTTAGTCCAATCAGCATTCATATCTTCTTAGTAGCACGGGGACAGTTAAATAGGTGGTTACATCATGTGACTGGGAAAAAAAGAGATTTCAGCAGTACAGTATCTGGTCAGTTCAGACTGGTTTTGGTACGAAAGCCTATTTTGAGCAGCTTTCTGGATTCTTATCAGTAATTTGTGTTGTCACATATCCAACAGTTTAGATTTCCCAGGAGTTGAAACAAAACAATAAAAAAAACACCTAGGGAAAGTAAAAAAGTGCATTACCAATTCTTAAAGTGATAGTCTCTCTCTCTCTCTCTCTCTCTCTCTCTCTCTCTCTATATATATATATATATATATATATATATATATATGTATGTATATATATATATATATATATATATATATATATATATATATGTATATATATATATATATATATATATACATATATATAAAACTCAACATTATCAGACCCCTATAATTCTACTCAGTTTGGTTACAAACCTGCAATACAATAGAAGAAAGATCTACCTGTGTCAAATCCCAATAGCTTCTACATGTATATCATTTAGTAGTCACTAACTTTTATTGCAAAGAGGGTGCGTTGCAGTGTGCAGAGGGTTCATCCAGATTTTTTTTGTGTTAACGGTCACACCCCTAGAGCACCTGCTAGATAATATACATGTAGAAGCATTTGGAATTTGAGCACAGGTATATATTTCTTCTATTGCATTGCAGGTCAGTGACCAGACCTGGGACTTATAGCTCTCCTACAATATGTATCTATCTGCCCCATATTGGTACTGTATTCAATGTAACATTTTCCTTTTGCAGAGCAGAATAGGACTGGCCAGAGAGGGATTACTTTTGCGCAGTTGGCCATCTTAAACCTGTATTGCAGTGTGTTGCACCTGTATCATGTATGAGGCTTTTTTTTAGTGGGGAGAACTGGTGATCTGCTGCCATTTCTTGTTATGGGTGAATGCTATCAGAAAGTTTCTCAAGGCAGAGGTCATTTTAAAATTTTCATGTTATGCTCAGAGAGTCTCCTCTCTTTAGAATCTGTGATTTTCCTTTTAACCTCCCTGGCGGTATGATTCTGGCTGGAATTTTGTGCTGAAAGCGGTACAATTATTTTGCATGGAAATTTGGCGTTTTTATATTGTAGGCACGCAATTCTTATGAATAACTCACTTAAATCTGTCCGAACCAGTGTCTAGTAGACATCCCGGGTATGATAAAGTTTGAAACACAAAATCATAAATTATAATAAAAATATATATAAAAATGATTCAATAATGTAATCAAATCAAAAACACTGAAATTTGCTCAGTTGCAGAATAGTCACTGTCATTAAATTTATTGTTTGATGATAAATTGTGATTCAAATTTTTTATCGGTGTTTTCTAGCTGGTCTAAAACCACTTTTGACATAAAGGGACACTTTTTGGTTGCTATGGACAATCTCCAGTTTCCAGGCAGAAAAAAAATCTTTTTATTATATAAAATGACATGCAGGGCACTGGGCAGACCACTAGGGACAAAGGGGATGTGTATTTTTTTGTATACAGTACTGTAATCTGTAAGATTACAGTACTGTATGTGTGTTGTGTTTTTAAACTTTTTTGAATTTGGCCCTGATCTCCGCTCCCGTGCGTCGGAACGTCGCAGGAAACGGAGATCAACGGCACTCGGCACTGTGTGAATCGAGCGAGCGGACGGCTCGCACACACAGCGGGGAGACATCGCAGGATCCAGGGGACAAGGTAAGTAACTTCCCCCCTGTATCCTGCAATGCAGCCCGAGTCTGGCTCGGGGTTACCGCTCCTAGCAGAAAAAAATGAACCCGAGCCAGACTCGGGATTACCGCCAAGGAGGTTAAAGAGCTGTATGATAAGGAAGCACAATGAAGTTATTGGTGCTCACATCCTTAGACCAAATAACTTTTTGACCTCAGGGATGATCTGGAGCAGCAGAGAACAATACAAATAGAGCGTTGCCTATGTTGTGAAAACTGTTTGAAGTTTTCCATTTTGTAGGGAATGCGATTTTTCCAATCTCACATTCTAAAATCTAAGTATACCATCATACATTTTTCCAAAACTCTGGTGCATTGCCAAATGTTGAAGGAGCATTTTACCTGGTGGAGAGATGTCCAGTTCTCTAAGTATTTTATATGTAGTGATGAGTCGAACATACCTGGGTTTGGTTTTAAAAGGTTTCAGAGAACATTACTGACGTTTGGGTGTCAAATACAAACTAATTTGAAGTAAATGGGAACCCAATGCCAAAAACCTGTTTGGGCCATTTTCTAGCCTAAATTGGCAGGAAATTGTCAATCAAATGTCATGGGGTGTTGAGTAATGCCCTGGTGAACATGCACCATTTTGTTTGGCTGGGAGTAGAAGATTTTATTGATGCTTACAGTGAAACATTAAAAATGCAAAACTCCATTAAATAATATGCTTGGTGCATAGCCTGACTCTGCCTATGAAGTTGTGGATTTGTGCACGTACAACCTACTACAGCAACACTAGCATTTTCAAAAAAAGGGTGTTTAAATCTTCAGAAAAATTACAGATCCTGCTGGTATTCCCTTCATCTTTACCAGACCCTTATCCTAGATGTGGGTCTGGTATAGATATTAATAAGGGACTCCCACACAAACAAAATGGCATGGGGTCCCCACGCTAATTAATACCAGATCCTTGAGCTCTGGTATGAATTTTAAGGGGGACCCCCTCAAAAAACTATACTATGTATACCCCATATATTGGGGTATATTTATCACTAATTCACTGGGCAATTTGCACAGCATATTTATAATTGATATTTGCCAAAGTGCAATTCAGTGGGATTCACCCTGCATTCCACAAAGGATGAATGTGCACCAGGCTAACATGACTGCTGACAAACAGCCATCAAATCTTACATATACAGTATCAGTGAAGATTCTGAGTTATCCTGCTGGTGAATCTTCTGGCAATAGTTCTCCATGGTTCTGAAACTGTGTTTATGCACAGTTTCAGCACTAGGAATGTTAAATGTCTCCATCTCCCATTTGCCTAAAGAATCCTCAGAACACTTTCTATGTACAATGATTCGGCAACTCAAATCAAATGAATTTAGTAAAAAATCAGGAATCACAGGAAAATTTGCAGGGAGGTAATATTTACTTTGGAACTGCAAGAACAAGGTTATCTGTTTTTGGTACATTGCAACAACTCAAAAAGTTTAAAATTGGTGCACAAATATTGGGCTGTGAAGTGGTGAAAGAATAAATTTCCCTGGGTTAGTGGTGTTACTGAAAGGAAAAAATTTCTTTGCATCAGGGGGGTCACTGAAATGGAAAAAAAAAATGTCTACGTCCCTGATGCAGTGGTGTCACTGAAAGGAAAAACATGTCCCTGATGCAGTAGTGTCACTGAAAGGAAAAAAAATGCCCCTGGGTCAGTGTTGCCACTGAAAATAAAAAAATAGTAGATAGTGTCACTTAAAGAAAAAACACTTCCCTGGTATAAACACATAACTACCAAGGTCTCCCCTCCCCCATACAAACTACAAGCTCATCCATGGGCATGAGCTCAGGCGGGTTTGGATACAAGTCCCAACACACCTGAGCTCATCACTACTCACCCCCCATACCCCACTCAATACAGAGCAATATAAAATGTTAATAATAATAACACTTATGCTGCGTACACACGATCGGGATTCCGGCCAGAAAAAGACCGATGAGAGCTTTTCATTGGAAAATGCGGCCGTGTGTAGGCTCCATCGGAATTTTGCTGGCCGAATTTCCGACAGCAAAAAATAGAGAGTATGTTCTGAATTTTTCCGAAGGAAAAGGTTTCTATCGGAAATTCCGATCGTCTGTAGCAATTCTGACGTGCAAAATTCCTACGCATGCTCGGAAACAATTCAACGCATGCTCGGAAGCATTGAACTTGGCTCGTTGTAGTGTTGTACGTCACTGCGTTCTTGGCGATCGGAATTTGGTGTGACCGTGTGTAGGCAAGACAGCTTGAGCGGAATTCCGTCGGGAAAACCATCAGAGCTTTTTCCGATGAGAATTCCGATCGTGTGTATGTGGCATAAGTTAGTAAAACATGACCCTTGCCAGTAACAAAAAATAGAGGCCATGTGACAATCAATGGTAGAGACATTAGACAGCCAGAGACTTCAAAGGCAGGAACACAAGGCAGCTCAGAAAAGAGCCTAGAAACTGCTATTCTTTTTTGTACTTATTTTTGCTGCCTGTCTAACTTAGCTGACTAAATCAAAGGGTGTGGTTAATCTTCAAATCTTTAGCTATTTCAGAACAATAGAAATTCTATTAGATGAATGATAACAAAATTAAACATATTTATTGGGCATTATAATTTGAAACATTTGCAAGTCTTTGGATAAAGTTAACAGCTACAAAGATCATGTCAACAATTTGCTAGCTTGATGTGATGTCCAGCATAATATCAGTGGAATCTTTCTTTTCTTTCTATACAAATGCATAATCTTCCTTTAATTCCAAACTGATTGTAATATTACATTTTGCCAACTATTTTTACAAATTTAATTTTTTTTTCTTTAATACAATGCTGTCTTGTTTCTTTCAAGAAAAAGTGCATTGAAGTCATGCCAACACTCTGCTTGTTCCCCATATGGTTTGTACAGTGCAGTCTTGCTATAGGAATAGGAAATATGGCTGGCTTGAAACAGATAAACGTACTTTGCAGATAACTATTGCTTTATGCAAAGCATAGCTGTGTTTGGAGTGGGTGGTTGGAGTAGAGGAATTTATGGTGCCCAAAGTACATACATACGCATGCATGGGGGGGGGGGGGGGGGGGGTTGATTTACTACAGAAATAAAGATTGATCACTTTGCCAAGTGAATGTTCCCTTAGTTTAGTGAATAAGATGGTATGGTGAACCTGCTGTCACTTCAATCATCGAATCATATCCAAGCCTTTTGGTATTTGCTTTGTGGTCCTTGGAACCCAGCCATCAGTAATGTGAATGAGAGTATTCATTTGTAAAGGGGCTGTAATTGTAGTGGCCTCTTAAAATCTCTTGCAACTTGATGTCCCCAGTCTGACTGTCACCTATTAACAACTACACCTGTAGTATGCCTACAGTCTATTCTCATCTTCTGTTAGTATGCTTACAGTCTCTGTTTGTCTCTTGCGACAGTCTGTGACAGGCTGTTAATATGTCCACAGTCTGTGACAATCCTGAGGCATCTGAGTTGAGGCATCTTTTACCCCAAATGCTGGCTATAACTGTTCTAGGGGATGTCCCTGTCAGTTTATAGTGAAAGTTCTCAGCTATTAATAAATACCTTCCTCAAACAATATAGCCCAGTTATTATCATGCATAAGCATAGTGAGCAGTGAGGAAAAAATGGTTTGACGCACCAAAAATATACTAAAAAAGCAGCTTTTGCTGCAACATCCACCTTTAATCCAGAGATGTCCCCACGGTACTACTATTTCACAACTGGATGCTCTTATTAGGATTGCCAGCATCATCCCATCTACTTCCTCTGAAACCAGGCTGTCATGTCTGTGACTGGACAATGAAAGGAGAAGCAGCACAAAAATGAGCTCATCTCTCTGTCACTGAGGGAGATTTACTAAATCTGGGGAGTGCAAAATCTGGTGCAGCTGTACATCGAAACCAATCAGCTTCCAGGTTATATTGTGAAAGCTTAATTGAAAAAGCTGAAGTTAGAATCTGATTGGCTACTATGCACAGTTGCACCCAATTCTGAATGCTCCAGTTTTAGTAAATCAACCCCTGTACTTGCTTTCTTTATCAGCATACTCTTTGACAGCACATTAACTACTGTAATTGGCTCCATGTGCTGCTTCTTCATCTCATCCTCCAGCCCTGCACTGAGTTTTGCACACAGCACTTCCTTTTAGTTTATGGTTCAGGCAGAGCTGTCTCAGCTCTGTCCAGGCTTTCCCTGCAGCAATAGATCACTGCTATAGTTGAGCTTACTTCAATATCATGGGGCAGCGTTTTGTTTGGATTAACATGTCTTACTCACAGCTGCTTTATGGTATTGAAAATTAGGTCTATTCACTATCTCACGCAATGTACGAGATGTTATGACTTTCTATTTCTAAAAAAATTGAAAATTAATGAATACATGACTAAATAAATATAGACTGTGTATTATATATATTTTGTATATACTGTATGCTCTCAGATAGTCTGGATGGCATTTGAGATTACTGCACAAGCATCAAATGCTCATGTAATTAAATGCAATTTCATCTGAACTTTTAGTGACCACAAACCTGTGGAAAAGTTGCTAGTGAAAAGTTACAGGTAAAAAATATGTGCATTTCTTATTATATTTATTTTTTAGGAGCCTGGAAAGCAGTGTCAGGCTCCTGCAGACTGTCTATGTCCCTGTACATCCGATATGGGCAGGCAGGATCAACTACTAGAGAGCTCATCAGTATTCAGATTTACCGCTAAATTAAAGCCTCACCTGTCCTGAAACAAATGATGTTAAATATGTTTTTTAGACTGTGCTAAAGAATATATTGTACAGAACCACAACATTTTAAACTGGGAAAAAAACTCTGGGACTTAAGGGGATTTAGGGAGAAAAGGCATGGTGGCTCAAGTGGTTAAACCATCTATTGTAAGCTGTATTTGCTAAATTACACACACATGCCAAATATCCACAAAAAATGTGTATTTTTCACAGTAAAAATGTAAAATGATTGTACACAGGCCATAAACAGTATTTAATTCCACTTAGAATATTTTGGGATTTTTATGGTGCCAAAAACAAGATTTATTTTCTTTATTTAAAAAATATAAGTTTTATTTTACACACATTAAAAACATATTAAAATTACATTATCCATATACAGCAAAATGTCACAGTAGGTTGTTTCTTCCATATAGGCTACACTGTTGTTTTTGTCTACATGTTTTGCCAACAACGGCTTCTTCTGGAGGAGTGTTGCCCAATTCCTTTTATATATAAGCCTGGTCCTTATTTATCAACAAAAGTCCTTACTTCTATTTAATGTTTGTTGCTATTGACTTTATGGTCTTTTGGATTACAAGATGGTACTTAAGCAGCCATAGAAGGAGCAATATGGACCTGGTGATGCTGTATATTAATATCGATTGCCCAAGATGGAAAAGAGGGAAGAAGGCTCCTAAATAGCCCAAAGCATGACACACTACAGGTCATCTATCTTGCAATAGAGCAACATGTATCGTGTGTAGGCTATCCTAGTGGCGTCTCCACGGTGTCTCTTAAAAATAAGGCCATAAACAGTGTTTAAACAATCTGTTGTAGGCTGAATTTGCTAAATCACACACCACATCAGGGGCGTTGCTAGGTCTGCAAAAGATCTGGGGCTAGAGCCCACAGCAGCGTAGTAAAGAAAGTCATGCACTTGTACAGTAAAATACATTTATATACGTGTGTGTGTGTATATCCCCAGAGAGACCCCCACTTACATCAGGGTCCCCAGAGAGCCCCCCTTACATCAGGGTCCCCAGAGAGCCCCCCTTACATCAATGTCCCCAGAGAGCCCACCCTTACATCAGAGTCCCCAAAGAGCCCCCCCCCCTTGCTTCAGGGTCTCCAGAGAGTCCCCAAATTACATCAGGGTCCCCAGAGAGCCTCCCCTCCCCTTGGGGACCCCTCCAGAGACTCAGGATTAAACTCCACAATAATGTGTAAATTTTTCACAGATGAAATAGAATATTGCAACTTTAAACAGTATTTAAACATGATACTGTACGCAGCATTTTCACAATGACAAACTGCATGCAGTTTCAGACAACATTCCACATTTAAATGTATATATATTTCTCCGAAAAATATGCAGAAACATTGTATCAACTTCATAGATAGTATTTAAGCAAATTTGGTATGCCACATTTTTAAAAGGAAAGACAACAATCAGCATTTCTTCCAAAAATCAACATGTATATTAATTTCGTAAAAAAATGTTAGATGAATATTGCACAGACCCCATAAACCATATAACTGTCAGGAGCGTGTGCGCTCCTGCTTCGTCATAGCTGCTGGTTCCAGCATCCTGGTTTTGGTTTTGGTATTTTTAATAGGCTTTAAGGCTGTAAAGCGCTGCGTAAACTGTTGGCGCTATACAGTATAAATCCTGAAATATATAAATAAAGCAATCTACTAAAACACATAAAAACCTATGTGTAACAGGATATAAGATGTAAAAAAATTAAAACTTGGCTTGAAAGGGCACATACAGTATATATCTCCCTGTCCTCATGTGCAAGTTAACAGAAACATATAAAAATAGAACTGAAGGAGATGATACTATTAAGCTAATATGAACAATATCAATGAAAAACTGAATTCTTGAAGGGCCAGGAAACACCTATTCACCATCCTATTGGTCCTATTTGTTCTGCGTCATCCACTTTAATGGGGCATGATCTGTTACCAGTTCAATTTGTCTACTCATTTTATGACTAAACATTCTTTCTCAATGTTGAAAACAAATGTGATAAATTATTAATAAACAGTCCACAGGTGTTGTGCTAATATGTTCCTGGTGTCGATCTCCACCATCCACGACCTTGTAGCGCTCTTAAACATCAGTGCCTCCACCAACAGCTGAAACCAGCTCCTGTGGACCCCTCATTACAGGGGGTCGTTTGTACTTGTGGCTTTAGCCCAGCCAATGCCTTTCTTCAAATCTCTCCTGCACAGGATCACCACTTGGCACTGTGTTACATGTAAGCCCCCGTACACACGGTCAGAAATTCCGACCACAAAATCCGTCCGATTTTTTCTGACGGATTTTGTCCGAAACTGGTGTTTCATAAACACAGTCGGACAAAGTTGTCAGAAAATCCAATCGTTCCGAACGTGGTGACGTTCATTGTGTACGACAGAACTATGTAGAGGCTAGTAGCCAATAGCTTTGATCTTGTGATTTGATCTGAGCATGCGTGGCACGTTGTCCGTCAGAATTCTCTACACACGATCGGAAAAAGTCTGATCGGATTTTGTTGTCGGAAAATTTGAGATCCTGCTCTCAAATTTTTGCCGCCGGAAAAAGCCCGCTAGAGTCCACACACGATCGGATTTTCCAAGAAAACATAATCCGACCTGACTTTTTCCATCGGAATATCCGACCATGTGTACGGGGCATAAGGATTTACTCTGTTCCAATGTGAATGCCCGTTTATATGGCAAAGCAGATCCTTCCTATGCTGCAATGTCCACACTGCTCTCTATTACCAGAGCTTCCACCTTCACCTGTTTTTTTTCTAAATTTGGAATCTTTCTCAATGGAGGCATCATTTTCTTCATGGGCCATCAATTTCCAGCTGAGGTAAATGACAGGGTGTTTATCCCCCTTGAAATCCTGAGATAACACAGCTCCTAACCCACCATTTAATGCATCAGTCTGGACCACAAAGTCCCTTGAAAAGTCACTGGCTGACTACATAAGGCCTGTTTAAGGCCTAAAAAGCTCCTTCTGCTTCGGGGGTCCATTTGATCATGAAAGACTCCTTCCTTTTTGTCAAATTGGTCAGGGTAGCAGCCCACGAGGCAAAATTGTGAATTAAGAAGCGATAATAGCGAGCAATTGCTAAAAATGTTCGAACCTGCTTCTTGTTGGTGGGGGGTGGCCAACTCTGAATAGCCTCAACTTTGTTTACTTGGGGCTTTATTAGACCTATCCCAATGGTATATCCCAGATACTTGGCCTCCTCTAGCCAAATAGTCATTTTTTTGGGATTGTCTGTAAACCTGGCTTTCCAGATGGAATCTAACACAGACTAAACCTTTGGTAAGTATGAGTCTCAATCCTCACTATGGATTACCACATCATCTAGGTATGCAGCAGCCTAGACTCGATGGGATCAAAGAGTCTTATCCATTTCCTGTTGAAATGTGGCCAGAGCATTCTGTAAACTAAAAGGCATCATCCGATACTGGAAAGATCCCTCTGGAGTTACAAATGCCATTTTTTCCTTTGCTGATTCCGAGAGAGGAATTTGAAATGTGGCTGGAGCATTCTGTAAACCAAAAGGCATCCTCCAATACTGGAAAGATCCCTCTGGAGTTACAAATGCCATTTTTTCCTTGGCCGATTCTGAGAGAGAAATTTGCCAATACTCTTTGGTAAGGTCATATATCGGGCTATCTCTAGGCGATCAATCAGTTTGTCTATGCTGGGCATGGTATAGGTGTCAAACTGTAGTGGCGAAAGTCATTACAAAACTAACAACTTCGATCTGTTTTGGGCACTAACACAATGGGACTGGACAAATTGCTATTTGACTCTTCTATAACACCTATCTCAAGCATTTTTATTACTTCTTGGCAAATTGCCTCTCGCCGGGCTTCGGGAATTTGATAAGGTTTCAACTTGACCCTTTCCCCTGGTGTGGTGACAATGTCATGTTCTACCCAAGACACCCAAGGATTCCCTATTCTTCCATGGTTTTAGCAAATACACATGATATAGCTGCTCAGGTTTCCATCTTCCTGGTTGGCTAATTTTATAATTCACATCACCCATTTTTTCCAACACTTCGTAGGGACCCTGCCATTTGTCTACAAATTTACTTTCGAACGTGGGGTCCAACAGAAACACCATGGGGGTTATTTATAAAAGGCAAATCCACTTTGCACTACACGTGCACTGCAAGTGCACTTGTAAATGCACTGAAAGTGCACTTGGAAGTTTAGTCGATGTAGATCTACGGGGAACACGCAAGGAAAATAAAAAACAGCATTTTAGCTTGCACATGATTGGATGGTAAAATCAGCAGAGCTTCCCCTCATTTCAGATCTTCCCCTCAGATGTACAGCAACTGCACTTCCAAGTGCACTTGCAGTGCACTTGTAATGCAAAGTGGATTTGCCTTTCATAAATAACCCCCCCTATCACCAGGTGCAAGAGAATGGACCTGGGCCCCACGATTGTAAATCCTCTGCTGAGCCAACTGGGCTTGTGCAAAATGTTCCTTCACAATAGGCATCACTTGTGCAATTCTGTCTCGCATTTGTGTCACATGCTCAATCACACTTCTGTGAGGGGAAATCTTACTCTCCCATATTTCCCTGGCAATGTCCAATAGTCCCTGTGAGTGCCTCCCATACAGTAGCTCAAAAGGAGAAAACCCTGTGGACAATCGGGAACCTCTCTGATAGCAAACATCAAATAAGGGAGTAGACAATCCAAATTCGTTCCGTCTTTATCAACCACCTTCCTCAGCACTTGTTTTAACGTTTTGTTAAATATTTCAACCTGCCCATCTGTTTGAGGGTAACACACTGAAGTACTTAACGGGTCACTTTAAAAAGTTTCAAAGCTGTTTGGTTACTCTAGAAAAAAGCAGGGTGCCCTGGTCAGTTAATACTTTTTTAGGAATGCCCACATGGCTGAAAAATCTCTTTGGCAATGGTTTTGGCAGAGGTGTTTCGGAGAGGAATCGCTTCTGGGTAATGGGGGGCATAGTCCATTATTAACAAAATGTGCTGGTGCCCTCTAGCGGACTTCAGCAAGGGGCCAACCAAATCCATTACGACCCTCTCAAAAGGGCAGTCCAAAGGACTGTGAAATGTGGCATGGGTGCAGAAATCTGACCCACTTCCTTAGTGATCCCAGGCCAATAGAACCTCTGAGTCATTCTTTCCCAGGCCTTTTCAGCTCCTTTATGTCCCCCAAGAATATGCCCATGGGACAGTTCTAAGACCAACTTGCGGTAAGGTTTGGGCACCACCAGTTGCTCAATGGTTTCCTCTACCCTCTGTGATACCCGGTATAACAGGTCCCTTTCCATGATGAAGTACAGGAGGGCAATCCTCCTGTCAGGGTTAACTAATTCCCAATATATTTTTTACTATATTCTCCGAGCCCCTTAGTAATGTGGGGTGCTTCAATTGTTCAGTGGTAAAATGTTGTGTACCTCTAGATCATCAAACACTAGAGGTCACCGTTCCTCTTCTGAGGTTGCAGGCTCTTCCCTAGGCCCTCTTGTTTCCCCTGCTAATACTGACAAGGGAAACTCAGGAGAATCCTCACACTTAGAGGATTCCCTAGGAAAACAATTAGGCTCTGAAGAACCACTTAATGGTGAATCTGGGCAATCCTAGAGCTCCCAGAATTTGGGGAAATCCCTTCCCACAATAGTTTCATGTGCTAGTTCGAGAACCAAACCCACCTGATGACACAGGTTACCGAGGGAGGATTCAAATGACGCCGTAGTCACCGGATACTCTTTAGTGTCCCCATGTACACAAATGACTGGTAACCAGGCTACCTGAAACCAACAACCACATTTTTACCATCTATACACATTTTGCATAAAGGTTTATCATTTCCATTTACTGCAGTGCATGTAGTTGCAAATAGGGACTGCCATCTCTCTGTAAGAAAGTCACAGTGCATTGGTTCATCAATAGCTAGGCAAACTACCGCTACATGTCCCTCTTCCTGGCAGCGGTAATAATTTAACTTTCTAGTCACCTCCTGTGGGATTGGTCTTCCAGGTCGCTCTTTCCAGATATTAGAAGCAGTCCAAAAAATATGTTTTAGTTCCTCTTTTTCCACTCTCTCCACCCCATCTCTAGCTGCAGTCTTAGCCGTAGCTGAGGATGGTCTGGTCTTGGGGTAGAAAGTTCATGAGTCTTTGAGAGAATATATAAGATTCTCAGTCGTTAGGTACCTTTCCACAAGATCTACAAGTTTGTCTGCTGTTTCCAGATCTCTATGGCTCACCCATTTCTGAAAGATGGTACTCAAAAATTGTCCATGACCACCCGTGCCCAAATTTTTGGACCAGACAGAGTTTTTTTGGTCCAGACAATCCTCTGCTTATCACCAGGGCTGAATTTAGTGATCATTTTGCTATAGGTCTTTTTCCCTCTTTTAACTATTTCTAGAAAACTTTAGTGGATAGTTCCCAGAGTTTGCTTTATATGCTCAACTGGACAACCACTAAACATAAGCAAAAAGATATGGTGTAATGACCGATAAAGACCCTTCTGACTCTTCTGAACATCCCCTGTACTCCTTTTTCCTGCAGTTCCCCTGATGAATTTAGATATACTTGTCTAGGAATTGACATAAAAAAAAAAGAAAAAGATATTACAGTTTGTAACTTTGAAGTTTAAAGAGCTCTTTAACTGACACTTTGCGTGGTCGTGCAACGCTGTACCTGAATAAAATTGATGACCATTTTTCCCACAAATAGAGCTTTCTTTTGGTGGTATTTGATCACCTCTGGGGTTTTTATTTGTTTGCGCTATAAATAAAAAAAGACCGACAAATTTGAAAAAAAAACAATATTTTTTTTTTTATGCTATAAAACATACCCATAATTTCTTTTAAAAAATATGTATTCTGCTACATGTTTTTGGTAAAAAAAAATCCCAATAAGTGTATATTGATTGGTTAGCATCTACAAACTATGGTATATATTTATGGAATTTTTTTTTTTTTAATTGTTTTTTTACTAGTAATGGCAGCGATCAGCAATTTTTAGCGGAACTGCGACATTGCAGCGGACAAATCTGACATGCAGTGACACTTTTTGGAGACGAGTGACACCAATACATTGATCAGTTCTAAAAAAATGCAGTCAAGGGGATAAATGTGTACCTAGGGAGTGCTTTCTAACTGTGTGGGGGGTGCTTTGACTTGGGAAAGACAGAGATCCATGTTCCTGCTTAGCAGGAACACAAGATCTTCATCTTCCACTCTCACAGAATGACGGTCTGCCTCTCCTCAGAATGATCCTAATGGCGTGTACACACGAGCGGAATTTCTGACAGAAAAGGTCTGACAGGAGCTTTTCATCGTATATTCCGATTGTGTGTATGCCCCATCAGACTTTTTACGTCAAAAATTCTGACAGACCTAGAAAGAGAACATGTTTTAAATTTTTCCGATGGAACAAATTCCTATCGGGAAAACTGCTCCTCTGTATGCTGTTCCGACGTACCAAAAACGACGCATGCTCTGAAGTAAGTACAAGACTGAAGCTGTTGGCTACTGGCTATTGAACTTCATTTTTCCAGTCCTGCCAAACGTGTTGTACGTCACGTGTTCTTGACGGTCGGACTTTGGTGTGACCGAGTGTATGCAAGACAGCTTGAGCGGAATTCCACTGATTGGCACCGTCCTCTGAGCGGGTCCAGGGAGTGGGTCGCAGGCAACGGGCGTGTGTACCCCAGATCCAGAGCACGAAATCATGTACAGGTACGTGATTTCATGCAGGAGGGCCACCCTGCCACAGTATATCTGTGAGGGGCGGTCCAGAAGTGGTTAAAATACATTTTTTAACTGTGCCTTTCTCTGTCTGTAGGAACCCATAGAGGCAATTGCATTATGCATAGATAAGTATAGTTAAATTAAGTCTTTGAACAATCTCTTTTAGGAACTGTATGAGAGTTATGAGTGTACCTCCTGTCCTGAAGGAAGTACACTGCAGGAGGTCCTTAGCGCTTAGGGCAGATATAAGCTTTCAACTAACCTGGATGATACAACACTCGCAAAACTTCCACATTGATCAATTACTATTGTATCTGAGCAGAAGCTTGCTTTATAATGTTCACTTACTACCGATGTTTCCTAGAAGGCCAACATCAAACAGATAGTCGTTCCTGCCATCCACCTAATCATGCAATGAAGACGATGAAAGATATACCTCTTAAACTCTGGAAAGGCAAATTAACTCAGATGGTTTTTATTTCATTGTGCAGTCAGACATCTGGTCTGAGGTATGAATATAAAGTCTAACTTGCACTTCTTTTGCAGTACTTTATGATCAGAATAAATAATGAGAGTAGAGTTAGCGATAAAAATTCAACCGAGCCCACTGCCCTGACATTTTGTCATGTCACTGATGTTGGTAGAAAAAATGTAGGGATTCTGCAGAAGGGAAAGTAATATATATATAAAGAAGATACTGTATATAATGCATGTGTTTTATTATGCATTGAAATACTGTGCCACAACCACGATCCAAGCATTTGGCTTGGGATTTTGGCACAGACCCTTGACAAACTATTGACCTCTCAAACTGGACATGCTGAGTTAAATGGCCATGAAGCACCCTATGTGAAGCTTCAGAACTGATGAATGCATATTTCCCTGCAACATTTTCTGATAATATTCTGCATTCACTTTGCCATCAAGTTTGACTAAATTCAAGCTCACATACACCCTCAAAACATCAGAGATCCACCACCATGTTTCATGGTGGTCTTCTCTTCATCTGCTTTTTTTGACTCCTCTCCAAACATAACCTGCATGGCTGTGACTATAAGTAATACTGTATAACAATGTACTATTTTTTTGGTGTTGGTGCAGCAAAGATGTCTGCCATTTTCCAAATTCTGCCCTGGGTATGTAAGCATATGAGCACAACTATTTATACTACAATAATACACGCAAACAACATTTGCTATTTCATTTCTTTTAAGTCTGATTCCCACTCTTTCCACCAACATGCTCCTTCTACTCTTTCTTCACACATTGGTGCTCTCTGTCCTCTAATTGTCCTTACTCTACCTCTCCTTTCTACCACACATCCTACACATTTCACCCTCACTCCTACCTTCTCCAAACTATTACACCCATCACCTCCTGCAAATACTGAACCCACATGCTAACCTAAACACCAGGGCAGTGAGATATGTGTGCTCATACACATCCTGCTCCCATTACTTTCCTCATCCTCCTTCTCCTAATCTCTAGGGGTTATTTTTCTCAATCCTGGCCCTCCATTTGCTAACTGCAAACCCTATATCCTGCACCCCTCCTCTTCTGCCAACAGCCGTAATCCATTCAGTTTAATTTCTATTTCCCTGTTTTCAAAAACCAGCTGGAAGTGCCTGCTCTGTCTGTAACAAACTCACATCTGTGCATGACCTTTTTTATCTCCCATTGCTTCAAGATACTTACCATAACTGAAATTTATTCGGCTTCTCCTGCTGCCCTTTCCCATGGTGGCCACCACTGGACTCACTCACCTAGACCCAGGGGATGGAAACGAGTTGGAGTTGGATTTATTCTATCCCCACAGAGCACCTTCCAAATCCTTCCTACCCCTCCCTCTCAATCCCTGCCTTCTTTTGAGATGCACTGTATTCATCTGTTTTCCCATATTTCTCTGAGGATTACAGCGATCTATCAGCCTCCTGAACCAGTATAGTTTTTTTTTAGTTTTTTGACAACTTCGCTGCCTGGCTACCCCACTTTCTCTCCTCTGAAATACCTAATATCATTCTTGGTGACTTTAACATCCCTGTTAATTTTAACAGCCCGGCTACAGCTCAACTTCTCAACTTACCCTCATCTATTGACCTAACACAATGGACATGCACTTCCACCCATTCCAATGGTAATACCTTCGACCTTGTATTCTTCAATTTCTGAACTTCCGGAAACCTCACCAAAACCCCCTTTCCTTACTCTGATCACAATATCATCAGTTTCCCCGTGTTTCTTGTCCCCAACCACCTATCCCTCCAAACAGAAAAAGATTACTTGTAGAAACCTTTGCCACTTTAACCCTTCTCTTCTCTATTGTGCTACTATGACAAAATCTCTCCCCTGTCCTGTCCTGACCTGGCCATCTCTGTCTACAACAGTTCACTCTCATCCTCACTGGATGCACTTGCTCCTCTAATTATAACCCTGGCAAACCAACAACACCAGAAATCTCAAGAGACATTGCCGTACTCTGGAATGACTGTGACCTAAAACTAAATCCCAGCAGGACTTCACCCTATATAAAACTGCCCTCCTAAAATACAATTCCTGCCTCCATGCTGCCAAACAAACCTAATTTGTCTCTTTTAATTATACCTTGTCACCCAGTCACCGTCGGCCCTTCTCTACCTATAACACTCTGATTTGTCCCCCACCCCCTCTACCCACTAACTCACTCACTGCTTAAGAGATTGGCAATCACTTCAAAGACATTTTCCCCACTTAACATGCCTTGTCCAAGAGCACAGCCAACACTCTCCTCCTTTGACCTGGCTACTACTGAAGAAGTTACAAATCTTTTCTTGGATGCCCATCTAACCTATTGTCCCCTGGATCCTGTTACTTGCAACTACTACGGTCACCCTCTTATTCTAGCCTATGCTCCCTCACTCACATCTTTATTCTCTCTCTCTACTGGCACCTTCCTATCCCCTCTAAAGCATACACAGATCACTCCCATGCTTAAAAATCTCTCATTGGACCCCACTAACCTTAACAACTTAAGACCCATCTCATTGCTTTACTAACTGCTAAAACCAATGGCCACTACTCCATACTCCTACTACTTGACTTCTCTGCGGCCTTCGATACTGTTGACCACCCACTCCTCAATAAACTCTGTTCCCTTGGCCTCCAAGATTCTTCTCTATCCTGGTTCTCCTCCTACCTATCACAGTGCTCTTTCAGGGTTACCTACAACTCTTTCTCTTTCTCTACACTTCCTCTTTCTGTAGGGGTGCCTGAAGGCTCTGTTCTTGGACCCCTTCTCTTCTCTACACCTCACTCCTTCAGTCTCCTCTTGCATTACTAACTTACTAACTGACATATCAGCATGGATGTTGCACCACTTCCTTGAAATAAATCTCTCTAAAACTGAGCTGATAGTATCCCCCCCCCCCCCCCCCAGCCCGTGCCCCCCCCCCCCCATGCCTTTTCTATCAAGGTCAATAATGCAACTGTCAATCCCTCCCCTCATGCCAGGGTACTAGGTGTAATCCTAGACTCTGACCTTTCTTTTCAGCCCCAAATCCAATCATTTTCAAAAGCTTGTAGACTTCACCTCCATAACATCTCTAAAATCCACCCCTTTTTAACTAGTGAAACCACCAAGCTACCCATTCACTCCCTTGATATCTCTTGCCTTGAATATTGCAACTCACTTCTCAAAGGCCTACCTCTCCATAGGCTATCTCCTCTTGAGTCTATCATGAATGTTGCTGCCAGACTCATCTACCTTACCAATTGCTCAGTGTCTGCCACCCCTCTCCGCCAATGCCTACTCTGGCTTCCGATCGCCCATCTAATTAAATTCAAAATACTAACAACAACATACAAAGCCATACATATAACATACAAAGCCATTCACAACTCTGCCCTGAGCTAAATAACCAAACCTTTCTCCAAATATCACCCAAACCATCCTCTAAACTCCTCTTAAGACCCCCCGCTCTCAAGCTCCCTTTTATCCTCCTCCCATGCTCATCTCCAGGACTTCTCCAGAGCCTCTCCCATCCTCTGGAACTCTTTACATCAATCTGGCTATCTCTTAGTCTGGCTGCCTTTAGGTGATCCCTAAGCCTAGGTAAAGGTATGACAATCGTAGGAGTGCAAGCGTCAATGCAAGAGATAACCAGGGAGTGAATTAGTAGCTTTGTGCTGTCATTGGTTGAAAAGAGACATATTTTGGAGATGCTGCAGAGGTTTAAGTTACAGGATTTGGACAGCGATTGGATGCGGTGCTGAAATGGGAGTGCACAGTCATGGAGTACACCTAGCACCCTGCCATGCGAGGAGGAACTAATAGTTATGCCCATAAGTCAGCAGAGGGGGCACAGGGGAAAGGGTAGGAAATATTAATTCAGTTTTGAAAAGATTGTTTTTGAAGAATCATTGGGACAACTATATTGATATGTCTGTTAGTAAATTAGCGATGCACAAGGAGACTGATGGGGTAAGCTGAGGGGTAGAAACATAGATTTGGGTGTTGTCAACATAGATATTTTTGGGGGACCAGTGACACCAATACAGTGATCAGCGCTAAAAAATGCACTGACACTGTATAAATGACATTGGCAGGGAAGGGGTTAACATCAGGGGCAATCAAAGGATTAAATGAGTTCCCTATGTGTGCTTTCTAACTGTGAGGGGGATAATGACACTAGATGAAGAGAGAGATCTGTGTTCCTGATTAGTAGGAATCACAGAGCTCTCTCTTCCTCTGTGACAGAACGACGGTCTGCCTTATTTACATATAAAAACAAATAAAATGCTGCATTATATTAAGATTACCAATGTGCTATGACACATATAAAATGCATGACTATCTTAGTGAAAACCATGCACGATATTAAACATAATAACATATAATATATAAAATGTCCATTGTGCTTGCAAATTTAAACAATAACAGATGAAAAGTGCTGCACTATATTGAAGTAACCAATGTGATATGACACATATAAATAAAGTGCATGAACGACTTAGTGCAAAACGTGCATAATATTAAACTTATTGAATAATAAAATTGCTGGCAAATCAAAATCCTGTGATGGTGCTCCAAAGTTGACAAGATAACAACAGACTTGTGCTCCCCCCTGTGTGAATCTGCTCACCTCAGGGCGTTTGACCGCACATCAAAGTTTGGTCAAAAACCGCCTGTGAACCACCCCTGGGTTCTATAGGAATGAAGCTCTTTGGGATCCTGACATGTGCAGCAGTAAGTTCCTCCATCCATATATAAAAATAAAGTCTAAATGGTGTTTTATCGTTTAAAAACATATTTTTTTAATAAAAACATTAATCTGCGTACTTACATCTTCCAGGTGCCAAAGCTCACCAAATAAAAGAAAAAAACGATGAGATAGCTTGTTCGTTCACAGCATTCAAACCTGTTGCCTACTGCACCATCCTGGGAGCGTTATATTGTTATATTGGTCAGGCAACACACTGACACCTTTGCAGCCATTGAGCTACCTGCTGGGTGTTCAGTGTGCCCCTGTACCTTTAAGAAGGGATGGGCTCCCTTCAGTCCACCTGTCTTCCATCTAACCATCAGAATGCATATGCTTTCATTGTGGAGTCACTCATTAGCTAGTGATAGGAACTACAGATACCAGGGTGCCTTGGAATGGCTCTGTAGCTTACGCATGCATTTGCAAGTGTGTGCAGACTAAACCCCTGTTTTTAACATATACTGTTAGACAGGTTAATTTGGTTGTCCGTGGGCTGGTCAGTAAGTAGGCTTGGATTTTTACCTTGGATTTATCCTTGGCCTTGTTTATATCTTATGTTGTCTTCCAATGCTGCTTGTTGCAATGGCCAGTCATAGGTGGGGGCAGTGGATGCCTTTTTTGTATTACTGTTATATTGGTCAGGCAACGTACTGACACCTTTGCAGTCATTGTGCTACCTGCTGGGTGTTCAGTGTGCCAATTTTTACCTTGGATATATCCTTGGCTTTGTTTATACTTTATCAGGTTTATAGCCTTATGGCAGACCGCAATTATGTCATTCCCCCTAACGATCATGGCTGGCCCGCTGCCATCGCAGCCACCGGACCCGCTGATTAGCTTCCGCTGTGTCCAATCACAGCGGGAGCGAGTCGCCGGTGGTGCTTGCCGGAGACCAGGTACATTGTTTCACACAGCTGGGCCAGTATATGTGCATTGGGCGGTCCGAAAGTAATTAAAGGGGTAAGTACTAAAAAGGTAATGGACAGAGGTGAATCTGTTACAGACGAGTGAGCATTCATAAGGACAGATAAAAAACAGGAGGCTGGTTCTGGAATGAGGAGGAATAGAAATTAGATCGTGTGGATTGCAGCTGCTGACAAAGGATGGGGAGTGCCATGAAAGTTAAATGATGGGGGCCTAGAATTAAGGGGATATATCTCCAGAAGTTAAAAGAAGCAGTAAGACCCCTTTCACACTGGGGAATTTTTCAGGTGCTTTAGCACTAGAAATAGCCTCTGAAAAGTGCCTGAAAACTGCCTCCCATTCATTGCAGTGTGTCTTTTCACACTGGAGTGGCGCGCTTGCTGGACGTTGTGAAAAATCCTGCAAGCAGCATCTTTGGGGCAGGCTGGGAGTGCTGTATTTATCGCTCCCAAAATGCCCTACCCATTGCAATGAATGGGCAGTGCCAAAGTGCCTTAAAAGCGATTTGAAAGCGATACAAAGCGGTTCCTTTTACAATTTATTTTTGGTAAAAAGCGCCCTGCTAGCGGCTAAAAAGCGCAGCTAAAACAGCTATAAAGCACCGCTACAGTGCCTTGCAAAAGTATTCAACCCCCCTTGGCTTTTTACCTATTTGTTACATTACAGCCTTTATTCAATGTTTTTTTAATCTGAATTATATGTGATGGATCAGAACACAATAGTCTAAGTTGGTGAAGTAAAATTAGAAAAATATATACATAAAACAATTTTTTCAGAAATAAAAAAATGATAATTGGCAAGTGCGTATGTATTCACCCCCTTTGTTATGAAGCCTATAAAAAGCTCTGGTGCAACCAATTACCTTCAGAAGTCACATAATTAGTGATATGATGGCCACCTGTGTGCAATCTAAGTGTCACATGATCTGTCATTACATATACACACCTTTTTGAAAGGCCCCAGAGGCTGCAACACCTAAGCAAGAGGCATCACTAACCAAACACTGCCATGAAGACCAAGGAACTCTCCAAACAAGTAAGGGACAATGTTGTGGAGAAGTACAAGTCAGGGTTAGGTTATAAAAAAATATCCAAATCTTTGATGATCCCTAGGAGCATCATCAAATCTATCATAACCAAAAGGAAAGAACATGGCACAACAGCAAACCTGCCAAGAAACGGCCGCACACCAAAACTCACAGACCGGGCAAGGAGGGCATTAATCAGAGAGGCAGCACAGAGACCTAAGTAACCCTGGAGGAGCTGAAGAGTTCCACAGCAGAGACTGGAGTATCTGTACATAGGAAGACAATAAGCGGTACGCTCCATAGAGTTGGGCTTTGTGGCAGAGTGGCCAGAAAAAAAACATTACTTTCATCTAAAAACAAAATGGCACGTTTTGAGTTTCGCGAAAAGGCATGTGGGAGATTCCCAAAATGTATGGAGGAAGATGCTCTGGTCTGATGAGACTAAAATGTAACTTTTTGGCCATCAAAGAAAACGCTATGTCTGGCGCAAACCCAACACATCACATCACCCAAAGAACACCATCCCCACAGTGAAACATGGTGGTAGCAGCATCATGCTGTGGGGATGTTTTTCAGCAGTCAGGACTGGGAAACTGGTCAGAGTTGAGGAAAGATGGATGGTGCTAAATACAGGGATATTCTTGAGCAAAACCTGTACCACTCTGTGTGTGATTTGAGGCTAGGATGGAGGTTCACCTTCCAGCAGGACAACGACCCCAAACACACTGCTAAAGCAACACTTGAGTGGTTTAAGGGGAAACATGTATAATGTGTTGGAATGGCCTAGTCAAAGCTCAGACCTCAATCCAATAGAAAATCTGTGGTCAGACTTAAAGATTGCTGTTCCCCCCCCCCCCCCCCCCCCCCCCCCCCCACAAGCACAAACCATCCAACTTGAAGGAGCTGGAGCATTTTTGCAAGGAGGAATGGGCAGAAATCCCAGTGGTAAGATGTGCAAGCTCATAGAGACTTATCCAAGCGACTTGGAGCTGTGATAACCGCAAAAAGTGGCTCTACAAAGTATTGACTTTAGGGGGGTGAATAGTTATGCACATTGACTTTTTCTGTTATTTTGTCCTATTTGTTGTTTGCTTCACAATAATAAAAAAAAACATCTTCAAAGTTGTGATCATGCTCTGTAAATTAAATGATGCAAATACTCAATCAATCCATGTCAATTCCATTGTGAGGCAACAAAACACAAAAAATGCCAAGGGGGTGAATACTTTTGCAAGGCACTGTAATATGAACGGCTGGGTGTCCGAGTGTGAAAGGGGTTTTAGGAAGGTAATATGGGAGTGTAATTTATATGAAGGTACATGGCCCAGTGCTCTGGCAGTTTTGTTAGCATGTGGATTCAGATTTAGAAAAAAAAAAAAATAGGTATAAATTGCATAATGTCATATCATAGGAGGAAAGCTAGCTATTATGTTTGGTTGGTCCTTGAGAATCAATACCATTATTGGACAATACAAAGTTAATGTATAGAAATGTTTGCAAGAAATAAAATAAAATGTAATAAATAATGTGTAACACTTTATGTTTCATATGTGCACCTCCCCACACTCCCATCTAAACAGAAATGCTGATTCTGGGACCCAGTGTCTTTGCCCTTATTTCTTTGCAACGTGGGTCTTCAAAGTGCTCCTTTCTGGATGCTGATAGCCAAAAGGGACCATGGCACTGATTATCAGTGTCCTGGTCAGTGTAGTCACATCAGTGCTGCCAATCATGTAATCTGTTTAGTGCTGTGCAAAGTAGTTTGATAGTTATTTTCTTCTTGTGCCTTAGCTGAAGTGCTGCGCTAAAGTACCCTTTTTGAAGATGATGCTTAGACAAGATGGTATCTGCCAGTGCCAACTTCAGCCTGTGCTTGCCCCATTAAAATGGTATAAAATTATACTGAGATGAAGTGAGGGTAGTATTTGTCAATCTATCAGGATTCCAGAAAAGACAATGGCTAGTAGAGCAAACTTCTCACCCTAAGGGTGAGTGCAAGAAAGGGGGGCAGTAATTTAAATGCTTTTTTTTAAATTGAAAATTACACTTTTGCCTTAGTAAAGTGCACAGGTGCTCCACTTTATGCGCAAATAGCCTTGTTTGCAAACACAAAAGAACAAAATTGGCCAGGAAATTTAACTGCAAATGGATTGTTACTTTGTTTACTTTGTAAACGTTACGTTTGCATTAAATACAGACAAATGATTTTCAAGATTCACCTTTTATTGACTGCAGTGGGACTTGCATTACATTTTGTAATTTGTGGATTTTTGGCTGTGCTCGGCAAACGTGGGTGCGAATCCAACTCAAGTAGATACGCCCATCCCAAATAATCTAGTAATGTAAGCTACAAACACTAAAATGGAATAATGTGCTGAATCAAAATCTCCAGAAAAACACTGGCACAGAGATTCAAGTGGTTAAAGAAATTAAAAAAAAAAGGTAAATAAGTAGCTAAAATTGTTAAAAATAATTAGCTATTCAAAATAATTAAGATAATGTTATTTCTATATTTACATTGTTACCATTCTATACATAAGGATAGCCACAGTATTACACCATTTAAAATAAATATACTGCATTTAAACACTAGTGCATTTAAGTCTTGGGTTTCAAGCACAGTGAATACAAAGTATTGTTCCCTTGGATGTAGTTACAATGATTTACGCGTGGAAGGAAGGAGTAAAATAGAACATGTTTGTAGAACACATTAAATTCTTTAGTGTGGAAACACAGATCCAGTTAACACTACTTTCCTTCGCCTTATTAAATGTGACATGATTAAATGGTTTATTACTTGGTCGTCAGCTTTGCGTCTCCCAGGATCTGTCATTTCTTGTTGATCCACTGCAAAGGCCTTGTTCTTAGCAAATGTTGAACAGAATGTCAATAAACATGAACACAGAGAAGGCAATTTTGTCTGCCAATCCAAACAAATAGTATCTCTTTCAATGAGGCTCATGTGTCTTTTTATTTTTTTCTTTAAGCACATTGTATGTCAAATTTTGCCACCTTGTCTTCTTGTCACCCATTTTTCTCATGTCTGCTGAAAGGTTGATGACATTTTGTATTTAGTAGTAGAATGCGTGTATACTGTAAATTTCAGGAACCAAGACATTGATGTTGCAAGCTGTATCTTGACATCACACATGTGGTTTTTATTAACTTGGTTAACCATTTTAATACAATTAGTCCAAAAGAACATAATAATATCATTATAAACATACATAATATCCAGAAATTAAAACTAAACATCAGAACACCATTTAGTTTAGCTATGTATTAATTAAAAAATTTGTTACAAATATTTTAAATACAGCTGGTATAGGTGCCTGAATCTTTTTATTGTCTTTTTATTGGCTCTGTAAATCCCTGCATAAAAAGCAAGGCAATATTGTAAAGCTGGCCATAGTTGACTACATTTTTTTCAATCAGCCAGCGGGCAGAGACTGCCCCGATGTCAGGATACACTGATTAGCGACAGCGATGCAGTTGATTGGCTGCAGCTCTGATTGAATGATAAATTACCATCTAACCATTAGATCAAAGAGGAACGTCCATAGATGGAGTGAAATTTGGCTGGTACTTGATAGTTACATAATTACATAGTAGGTGAGGTCGAAAAAAGACACAATTCCATCAAGTCCAACCTATGTTTGTGATTATATGTCAGTATTACATTGTCTATCCCTGTATATTGCGGTCGTTCAGGTGCTTATCTGTCACGTACCTGGTGGTGCGAGCCCGAGATTGCAGGGAGAGGCCTCCCTTGCGTCTCCCACTCCTGGTCCCCTGGTGTGGGAACAGGAGAGCCAGGAGTGAGGAGGAGCACGGGTGCCTGGCAGGATCAACAGACCGGTGGAAGGAAACAGGTTAGCTGAGCAGGCAGGATCTCTGGGAAGCAGGTTCACAGGTAAACCGGAAAGCAGAGCTGGCAGGATCACAGGAAGCAGGCTCACGGGTAAACTGGATAGCTGAGCTGGCAGGATCACAGGAAGCAGTCTCACAGGTAAACTGGATAGCAGAGCTGGCAGTATCACAGGAAGCAGGCTCACAGGTAAACCGGATAGCAGCGCTGGCAGGATCACAGGAAGCAGGCTCACAGGTAAACTGGATAGCAGAGCTGGCAGTATCACAGGAAACAGGCTCACAGGTAAACCGGATAGCAGAGCTGCAGGATCACAGGAAGCAGGCTCTCAGGTAAACTGTATAGCAGAGCTGGCAGAATCACAGGAAGCAGGCTCACAGGTAAACCGGATAGCAGAGCTGGCAGGATCACAGGAAGCAGACTCACAGGTAAACTGGATAGCAGAGCTGGCAGATCACAGGAAGCAGGCTCACAGGTAAACCGGATAGCAGAGCTGGCAGGATCACAGGAAGCAGACTCACAGGTAAACCTGATAGCGGAGCTGACAGGAACTGGACAACGGCTTGGCAAGTAAGTTCACAGGTAAGCTTGGATTGCAGAGCTGACAGAAACTGGACAACGGCTTGGCAAGCAGGTTCACAGGTACACTTGATAGCAGAGCTGACAGGAACTGGACAACGGCTTGGCAAGTAAGTTCACAGGTAAGCTGGGATTGCAGAGCTGACAGGAACTGGACATCGGCTTGGCAAGCAGGTTCACAGGTACACTTGGATAGCAGAGCTGACAGGAACTGGACAACGGCTTGGCAAGTAAGTTCACAGGTAAGCTTGGATTGCAGAGCTGACAGGAACTGGACAACGGCTTGGCAAGCAGGTTCACAGGTACACTTGGATAGCAGAGCTGACAGGAACTGGACAACGGCATGGCAAGTAAGTTCACAGGTAAGCTTGGATTGCAGAGCTGACAGGAACTGGACAACGGCTTGGCAAGCAGGTTCACAGGTAAGCTTGGATAGCAGAGCTGACAGGAACTGAACACAGGAACGGAACCACAGACTGGACTGGGACCGGCAGGTGAACAGGCTCGTTACAGAGGGTCAGTTTGCAGACTGGACAAAGGCTAAGCAAGGAACCAAAGTTCATCAAGAAGTCAGGTAATGAATCTGAACTAGAGCAAGGTACAATGGATCAGGCAGGGGGATGGTCACTGGAAGCCGGGGTCGGGTACAGGCAGAAAGCAGGATAGTCTTATGGCAAGCCGGGTCAAAGGAACAGGTACAACAGGATCAGGTTTCTTTACTACACCACAACGCTGTAGAGCAGACAGCAAAGACCGTCTGCTCAAGTCAGGCTTAAATAGGCCGGCTGGTGCTAACTAGGGCGCGCGCCCGTCTCCCTGTGCGCGGTTGTGCACGTGCCCGCGCCCGGGCGCGCATGCGCATGCGCAATGGAATCTGAGGGCCAGGACGGCCCGGGTTTAGATTTCTGGCAGGATCTTCATGACATTATCTAATAGTTTCTTGAAACTACCGATGCTCCCCACTGAGACCACAGCATGTGGAAGGTAATTTCACAAACTGGTGATGAACCAGTTTCTGTCCTGGCATAAACTAAATCTGGCCCCACTGTGTTGCGCAACACTAGAGATTTGCTGACAAAAAGTGATGACTTCATTTTCATGTGTGATAATGCTCTTTTACTAAAGCTATACATGTTCAGTTTTCTTTATTTCAACCTGTGGGTTGAATGAAAAAAAAAATGACAGAACCCCACATACAAACAATGTTGATAATTGGATCTCTCGCTGAGCTGTTATATTCTAACCCTCCCCCCCCCCCCATCAGAATACACTGATCAGGGCTACAGCCATTGGCTGCAAGCATTGATCACATGCAGGTTTTCCAGCATGACGGTTCAACCGAAGCTGGTTGTTAGACCAGCCTTTATTGAACAGACAGAAAAATACATATGGACCAAAAATTGTCCTGTCCCTGCTGAACCAGCTGATTTTCAGTTTGTTCTGTATATACCCTGCTTAACTCTTCAGAAGTCTGGGGGCTGGTTGGTGAACAAGATTTATAAGATAGTTCATGTATGTTTTTTTTAAAGCTGTACATGAAGTGGTTCTTCATGCTTCAGCTTTAAAATGAACTTGTGCTCCACTTTAAACTTTAAGACATAAATGTGCTGCTTAAAGGCTAATGCCTCGTACACACGTACGGACTTTTCCCGGCGGACCTAAGTCCAGCGGACAATCCGCTGGACTTTCCCGCTAGGTACGCTGGACTAAAAAGCGAACGGACTTGACCACACACGATCACGCAAAAAGTCCGGCGGTTCACGCGATGACGTACAGCACGTACGACGGGACTAGAAAAAGGAAGCTCGAGATCCCAAACGACACCCTTTGGGCACCGTCAGCTGATCTCGTGTGTATCGCGTGTTAGTTGACGTTTGGTTAGAGACGATTCGCGCTTCTCAGACTTCTGCTTAATTCGTTCGCTTCTGCCGTTCAGTTTGTGCTTGTGAGGTTTGTATCTGGCTTTCAGTGCGTGTGGATCAGTTCCTACCTGTTCTCAGGCCGTTCTGGTCCGCTCGTTCCTGTTTTTCAGGTCGTTCTTCATAGGCCTTGCTGTTCTTCAGTGCGTTCTGTTAAGTTGTTTGTTTGATCAGCCGACCGTTTTGAAGCCATGGAGTGTGGACGTACTCGGGAACGAGTTCGTGCTGTGCAGGGGCTCGGTGTTGCGGTTAACACCTTGGCACGAGCCCAGTCCATGAACAGGGTGAGGAGGAGTTCATGGACCAAGAATTGGTTGCGCCAGCGTGACCAATTCTCGCATATGCCTTTGCTCCGTGAGATCCGTGAGAATAATCCTGATGATTTCAGGAATTATCTCCGGATGACGGACCCCATTTTTCACCGTCTGTTGGCTTCGCTGTCCCCTTATATTACCAGGCAGAATACCTGCATGCGGCAAGCCATCAGTGCGGAGCAGAGGCTAGTCGCCACGTTGCGTTACTTGGCGACGGGGAGAAGCTTGCAGGACCTCAAGTTCACGACAGGCATCTCCCCCCAGGCTCTGGGGCTCATTATTCCAGAGACCTGTTCTGCCATTATCCACGTCCTGCAGGAGGAATACATTAAGGTAAGTCTTCTCTTTTAAAATTACCTATGTCTTGTATGTTTGCTAATGTAGTGCATCAATGTCATCATTAGCTAATTTCCATGATAGGACTATTCTATGAATGTCCCCTATTCCTTTTTTTTTTTATTTTTGGTTTTTTGTCTAGTATTTTATGGTTGACTTATCGAAATAGCTTTAAGATTGTATTATTTAGTGGGTCACATGCATATTTCCTTGCACCAACCTCCCCAGTAAGGATGGGCCCGGTGCTCGATGCGAACCCACGTTCGCATCGAGCACCGGGCGTTCGCTCGCTCGGCGAGCCCAGAACTATTTGGCCGCTCGCATCACGTTCGTGTGATGCGCGCGGCCCCGCAATGCATTGCGGCCGGCGCGGCCGACGCAGTGCATTGCTGGCTGATGATTGGCCAAGCATGCACTGTGACCCCGCATGCTTGGCCAATCACAGCCCCGGAAACTCGAAGAGCCATAATTGGCTACAGGCAGGACGCCTGTAGCCAATTACAGCTCAGGGGCTGTAGTACACGCCCCCCCCTATAAAACGCCGCCACGCCGTCTGCGCCGGTCACATGCTGTTCCGGCGCAGATTGAGCAGGCTGTTTCTGTGACACTCTGCTGCATTTAGATAGATAGAGAGATTCATTTGCAGAGATTGAGTTAGATAGATTCAGTTACAAAGATTGATTGACAAAGAGGGGCTTGTAGTGTGCTCGTGGCAGGCAGGCAGAGCTCCTATATTTTGTTACCAGAAGCACCTATAGGACTTGTAGTGTGTTCGTGGCAGGCAGGCAGAGCTCCTATATTTTGTTACCAGAAGCACCTATAGAACTTGTAGTGTGTTCGTGGCAGGCAGGCAGAGCTCCTATATTTTGTTACCAGAAGCACCTATAGGACTTGTAGTGTGTTCGTGGCAGGCAGGCAGAGCTCCTATATTTTGTTACCAGAAGCACCTATAGGACTTGTAGTGTGTTAGTGGCAGGCAGGCAGAGCTCCTATATTTTGTTACCAGAAGCACCTATAGGACTTGTAGTGTGTTCGTGGCAGGCAGGCAGAGCTCCTATATTTTGTTACCAGAAGCACCTATAGGACTTGTAGTGTGTTAGTGGCAGGCAGGCAGAGCTCCTATATTTTGTTACCAGAAGCACCTATAGGACTTGTAGTGTGTTCGTGGCAGGCAGGCAGAGCTCCTATATTTTGTTACCAGAAGCACCTATAGGACTTGTAGTGTGTTAGTGGCAGGCAGGCAGAGCTCCTATATTTTGTTACCAGAAGCACCTATAGGACTTGTAGTGTGTTCGTGGCAGGCAGGCAGAGCTCCTATATTTTGTTCCCAGAGGCACCTATAGGACTTGAAGTGTGTTAGTCCCATTACACACACAGAGCTATATTTTCTTCCCAGAAGCACCTATAGGACTTGAAGTGTGTTAGTCCCATTACACACACAGAGCTATATTTTGTTCCCAGAAGCACCTATAGGACTTGAAGTGTGTTAGTCCCATTACACACACAGAGCTATATTTTGTTCCCAGAAGCACCTATAGGACTTGAAGTGTGTTAGTCCCATCACACACACAGAGCTATATTTTGTTCCCAGAAGCACCTATAGGACTTTGAAGTGTGTTAGTCCCATTACACACACAGAGCTATATTTTCTTCCCAGAAGCACCTATAGGACTTGAAGTGTGTTAGTCCCATCACACACACAGAGCTATATTTTGTTCCCAGAAGCACCTATAGGACTTGAAGTGTGTTAGTCCCATTACACACACAGAGCTATATTTTGTTCCCAGAAGCACCTATAGGACTTGAAGTGTGTTAGTCCCATCACACACACAGAGCTATATTTGTTCCCAGAAGCACCTATAGGACTTGAAGTGTGTTAGTCCCATTACACACACAGAGCTATATTTTCTTCCCAGAAGCACCTATAGGACTTGAAGTGTGTTAGTCCCATCACACACACAGAGCTATATTTTGTTCCCAGAAGCACCTATAGGACTTGAAGTGTGTTAGTCCCATTACACACACAGAGCTATATTTTGTTCCCAGAAGCACCTATAGGACTTGAAGTGTGTTAGTCCCATCACACACACAGAGCTATATTTTGTTCCCAGAAGGCACCTATAGGACTTGAAGTGTGTTAGTCCCATCACACACACAGAGCTATATTTTCTTCCCAGAAGCACCTATAGGACTTGAAGTGTGTTAGTCCCATCACACACACAGAGCTATATTTTGTTCCCAGAAGCACCTATAGGACTTGAAGTGTGTTAGTCCCATTACACACACAGAGCTATATTTTCTTCCCAGAAGCACCTATAGGACTTGAAGTGTGTTAGTCCCATCACACACACAGAGCTATATTTTCTTCCCAGAAGCACCTATAGGACTTGAAGTGTGTTAGTCCCATTACACACACAGAGCTATATTTTGTTCCCAGAAGCACCTATAGGACTTGAAGTGTGTTAGTCCCATTACACACACAGAGCTATATTTTCTTCCCAGAAGCACCTATAGGACTTGAAGTGTGTTAGTCCCATTACACACACAGAGCTATATTTTCTTCCCAGAAGCACTATAGGACTTGAAGTGTGTTAGTCCCATCACACACACAGAGCTATATTTTGTTCCCAGAAGCACCTATAGGACTTGAAGTGTGTTAGTCCCATTACACACACAGAGCTATATTTTCTTCCCAGAAGCACCTATAGGACTTGAAGTGTGTTAGTCCCATCACACACACAGAGCTATATTTTGTTCCCAGAAGCACCTATAGGACTTGAAGTGTGTTAGTCCCATTACACACACAGAGCTATATTTTCTTCCCAGAAGCACCTATAGGACTTGAAGTGTGTTAGTCCCATCACACACACAGAGCTATATTTTCTTCCCAGAAGCACCTATAGGACTTGAAGTGTGTTAGTCCCATTACACACACAGAGCTATATTTTCTTCCCAGAAGCACCTATAGGACTTGAAGTGTGTTAGTCCCATCACACACACAGAGCTATATTTTCTTCCCAGAAGCACCTATAGGACTTGAAGTGTGTTAGTCCCATCACACACACAGAGCTATATTTTCTTCCAGAAGCACCTATATGACTTGAAGTGTGTTAGTCCCATTACACACACAGAGCTATATTTTCTTCCCAGAAGCACCTATAGGACTTGAAGTGTGTTAGTCCCATCACACACACAGAGCTATATTTTGTTCCCAGAAGCACCTATAGGACTTGAAGTGTGTTAGTCCCATTACACACACAGAGCTATATTTTCTTCCCAGAAGCACCTATAGGACTTGAAGTGTGTTAGTCCCATCACACACACAGAGCTATATTTTCTTCCCAGAAGCACCTATAGGACTTGAAGTGTGTTAGTCCCATTACACACACAGAGCTATATTTTCTTCCCAGAAGCACCTATAGGACTTGAAGTGTGTTAGTCCCATCACACACACAGAGCTATATTTTGTTCCCAGAAGCACCTATAGGACTTGAAGTGTGTTAGTCCCATTACACACACAGAGCTATATTTTGTTCCCAGAAGCACCTATAGGACTTGAAGTGTGTTAGTCCCATCACACACACAGAGCTATATTTTTCTTCCCAGAAGCACCTATAGGACTTGAAGTGTGTTAGTCCCATCACACAGAGCTCCTCTATTTTCTTTGCAGAAGCACCCATAGGACTTCTAGTGTGTTAGTGGCATCACACAGAGCTCCTATATATTCTTCTCAGCAGCACCCACAGGACTTCTAGTGTGTTAGTGGCATCACACAGAGCTCCTCTATTTTCTTTGCAGAAGCACCCATAGGACTTCTAGTGTGTTAGTGGCATCACACAGAGCTCCTATATATTCTTCTCAGCAGCACCCACAGGACTTCTAGTGTGTTAGTGGCATCACACAGAGCTCCTCTATTTTCTTTGCAGAAGCACCCACAGGACTTCTAGTGTGTTAGTGGCATCACACAGAGCTCCTCTATTTTCTTTGCATAAGCACCCACAGGACTTCTAGTGTGTTTAGTGGCATCACACAGAGCTCCTCTATTTTCTTTGCATAAGCACCCACAGGACTTCTAGTGTGTTAGTGGCATCACACAGAGCTCCTCTATTTTCTTTGCATAAGCACCCACAGGACTTCTAGTGTGTTAGTGGCATCACACAGAGCTCCTCTATTTTCTTTGCAGAAGCACCCACAGGACTTCTAGTGTGTTAGTGGCATCACACAGAGCTCCTCTATTTTCTTTGCAGAAGCACCCATAGGACTTCTAGTGTGTTAGTGGCATCACACAGAGCTCCTATATATTCTTCTCAGCAGCACCCACAGGACTTCTAGTGTGTTAGTGGCATCACACAGAGCTCCTCTATTTTCTTTGCAGAAGCACCCATAGGACTTCTAGTGTGTTAGTGGCATCACACAGAGCTCCTATATATTCTTCTCAGCAGCACCCACAGGACTTCTAGTGTGTTAGTGGCATCACACAGAGCTCCTCTATTTTCTTTGCAGAAGCACCCATAGGACTTCTAGTGTGTTAGTGGCATCACACAGAGCTCCTATATATTCTTCTCAGCAGCACCCACAGGACTTCTAGTGTGTTAGTGGCATCACACAGAGCTCCTCTATTTTCTTTGCAGAAGCACCCACAGACTTCTAGTGTGTTAGTGGCATCACACAGAGCTCCTCTATTTTCTTTGCAGAAGCACCCATAGGACTTCTAGTGTGTTAGTGGCATCACACAGAGCTCCTATATATTCTTCTCAGCAGCACCCACAGGACTTCTAGTGTGTTAGTGGCATCACACAGAGCTCCTCTATTTTCTTTGCAGAAGCACCCACAGGACTTCTAGTGTGTTAGTGGCATCACACAGAGCTCCTCTATTTTCTTTGCAGAAGCACCCATAGGACTTCTAGTGTGTTAGTGGCATCACACAGAGCTCCTATATATTCTTCTCAGCAGCACACACAGGACTTCTAGTGTGTGTTAGTGGCATCACACAGAGCTCCTCTATTTTCTTTGCAGAAGCACCCATAGGACTTCTATGTGTTAGTGGCATCACACAGATCTCCTATATATTCTTCTCAGCAGCACCCACAGGACTTCTAGTGTGTTAGTGGCATCACACAGAGCTCCTCTATTTTCTTTGCATAAGCACCCACAGGACTTCTAGTGTGTTAGTGGCATCACACAGAGCTCCTCTATTTTCTTTGCATAAGCACCCACAGGACTTCTAGTGTGTTAGTGGCATCACACAGAGCTCCTCTATTTTCTTTGCAGAAGCACCCATAGGACTTCTAGTGTGTTAGTGGCATCACACAGAGCTCCTCTATTTTCTTTGCAGAAGCACCCATAGGACTTCTAGTGTGTTAGTGGCATCACACAGAGCTCCTATATTTTCTTCTCAGCAGCACCCACAGGACTACCGACTACAATGGCTGGAAGACCGCCAAGGGGAGGCAGAGCGTGCAGAGCCAAGAACACAGGGCAGGCAGGCTCTGTTTCTAGTGGACGTGGCCGTGGACGTGGACGTGGTCGTGCATCGTCATCAGCACGTGGCCATGGGACACGCGCGTCTTTGTTTTCGGCAGCTGGACATGTGGAGCCGCATCATGCTGAAGGCTTGGTAGAATGGATGACCAAGCCCTCCTCATCCTCCTCATCCTCTCTCACCCAGGCTCAGGGTACTGACAGAGCATCATCAGCCACCCCTTCCCTAGACCCACCATGTCCTCCTGAGGAGTCCCCCGAACTCTTTGAGCACAGTGTTGGGTACATGCTCCAGGAGGATGCCCAACGATTCGAAGGCTCGGATGACGATACCCAGCTTGAGGAATCTGGCAGTACAGTTCCACCAGCTGCAGCTTACTGCCAGGTTTGCTCTAGTGGTGAAGAGGGAGGGGATGATGAGGTCACTGACTCCACGTGGGTGCCTCAAGGGAGAGAGGATGAGGAGGAGGACGAGGAGGAGGAGGATGCGGCGTCACATGTCCAACGAGGCAGGATGCCCCCTGGAGGCCAGGTAGAGGCCAGCACAGCAACTGTACAACACCGCAGAGCTCCGCCTGTGCAGGGCGCTGCCTCTGCACGTTATCAGAAAAGTTCTTTGGTGTGGGCCTTTTTTGAGACGAGTGCAGCAGATCGCACCACTGCTATTTGCAATATTTGTCTCAAGCGTATCTCGCGTGGCCAAAACATCAGCCGCTTGGGCACGACAAGCATGACCAGACATATGGCGACCTGCCATGCAGCTCGTTGGCAGGCACACATAAAAGACCCACACCAAAGAACTAAGCGGACCTCTCCTTGCTCCTCCTCAGCTGGGATCTCCATCCCCACTACACCTTCAGTCCTCTCTGAAAGCTGCTCTGAGAGGACTGAAGGTGTAGAATTCGGTGTGTCACAACCAAGTACTTGCAGTACACCGACGTCCGAATGCAGCAGGCAAATTTCCCTGCCCCAGCTGCTGGACCGTAGAAAGAAGTACACTCCCAGCCATCCACATGCCCAGCGGTTGAATGCTAGCCTTGCTAAATTGCTAGCACTTCAACTGCTGCCTTTTCAGTTGGTAGACTCGGCCCCCTTCCGTGAGTTTGTTCAATGTGCGGTTCCTCAGTGGCAGGTTCCCAAACGCCACTTTTTCTCGCGGAAGGCGATTCCGTCTCTCTACCGGCATGTGGAGGGCAATGTCCATGCCTCGCTGGACAGGGCGGTCAGCGGTAAGGTGCATATTACCGCTGACTCATGGTCCAGCAGGCATGGACAGGGACGGTACCTTTCTTTCACGGCCCATTGGGTCACTCTATTGGCAGCTGGGAGGGATGCAGGACAAGGTGCAGTAGTGTTGGAGGTTGTTCCGCCACCACGCCTCCAAAACGCGACTACTGCTACTGGTTGTGACACACCTCTCTCCTCCACCCCCTCCTCTTCTTCTTCCTCCAGTGCTCTGTCCTTGGAACCAGCGGTGCTCCGTAGGCGTACAAGGGGCTACGCAAGTACGCAGGCAAAAAGATGCCATGCCGTGCTTGCGCTGGTGTGTTTGGGGGACAGGAGCCACACTGGGCCAGAGGTTCTGGCAGCTCGCAGGGGCAGGCCGAGAGGTGGTTGACGCCACGTCAGCTTAAGCCAGGAATGGTCGTTTCTGACAATGGCACCAACCTCCTCTCCGCCCTGCGACAGGGGCAGCTCACCCATGTGCCCTGCATGGCTCACGTCCTCAACCTGGTGGTGCAGCGGTTCTTGGGCAGGTTCCCAGGCTTACAGGATGTCCTGAGGCAGGCCAGGAAAGTCTGTGTGCATTTCCGCCGATCTTATAATGCCAGTGCTCGCTGACTGAGCTGCAAAAGGAGCTGAACCTGCCCAAGAACCGCCTAATATCTGACATGCCCACCAGGTGGAACTCAACGTTGGCCATGCTGCAGCGACTGCACACGCAGCAGAGGGCCATCAATGAGTACCTTTGCGACTACGGCACCAGGACAGGGTCAGGGGAGCTTGGTTTTTTTTCCCCACGTCAGTGGAGCATGATCAGGGATGCATGCACTGTCCTCTCACCATTTGAGGAGGCCACGAGGATGGTGAGCAGTGACAGTGCATGCATCAGTGACACTGTCCCTCTTGTCCACCTGTTGGAGCATACGCTGCGTGGGATAATGGACAGGGCACTTGAGCAGAACAGAGGCAGGAAGAGGAGGACTTCCTTGCCTCTCAAGGCCCCCTTTATCCGGACAGTGTTCCTTCTGTCCCACCCATCACACAGGAAGAGGATGAGGAGGAGGAGGAGGAGGAGGAGGAGGAGGATTGTGTGAGCATGGAGGTGGAGCCTGGCACTCAGCATCAGCAGCAGCAGTCTTTTAGGGATGATGTACAGTCCCAACAAGCCAGTGGACTTGTACGTGGCTGGGAGGAGGTGGCTGGCGATCATGTCATCCTCAGTGACCCAGAAGACTCCGGACCGAATGCCTCAGCTAACCGACGCTGCATGGCCTCCCTGATCCTGCAAAGCCTGCGGAAGGATCCTCGTGTTCTTCGGATCAAGGAGAGGGACCATTACTGGCTGGCCACTCTCCTTGATCCGCGGTACAAGGGTAAGGTTGCGGACCTTATCTTGCCGTCGCAGAGGGAGCAGAGGATGAGACATCTCAGGGAGGCCTTGCAGAAAGGTCTGTGCAACGCGTTCCCAGAAACTGGGAGGCTACAAACTCCTGGTCCTGGGCGACGAGTTGCTGAGGCTTCGGTCAGTGGCAGAAGGAGCGGTGGGGAAGGTGGACGTCTGACCGATGCGTTCAGACAATTTTTTAGTCCGCAGCCCCAAGGTATGATCGGTTCCAGCAACCATCGCCAGCGTCTGATATACATGGTGCAGGAATACCTTGGGGCAAGGTCAGACTTGGACACCTTTCCCACCGAAAATCCTCTGGCTTACTGGGTCCTGAGGATGGATCACTGGCCAGAGCTTGCACAGTATGCAATTGAGCTACTGGCCTGTCCTGCCTCCAGCGTTCTTTCCGAACGCACATTCAGTGCTGCTGGAGGATTTGTGACTGATCATAGGGTGCGCCTGTCCACCGCCTCGGTTGATCGACTGACATTCATCAAAATGAATCAGTCTTGGATCACCACCAGCTACCAGGCACCTGAGGCGGATATAACCGAATAATTTTTAATGTCACATCCCTTCAAGACTGCCTATGCTGATGCTGAGTGACTGTCCTCTTATGTTCACTGAATATCCTCTTCCTCCTCCTCAATGATCCATGCCACAGCACCAGTGCCTAAGGCACAATTTTTCAGCCCCTGTTTAACAGGGGCGTGTACTTACAATTTTTAAAAAAAAATGCTTCGCAACACGTGTGACTGCTGTGCTCCAAGTACAGTCTCTGTGAGGGCCGTGTTGCAGTGTTGTGGCACCAGCACCAGTGCCTAAGCACAATTTTTCAGCCCCTGTTTAACAGGGGCGTGTACTTACAATTTTTTAAAAAAATGCTTCGCAACACGTGTGACTGCTGTGCTCCAAGTACAGTCTCTGTGAGGGCCGTGTTGCAGTGTTGTGGCACCAGCACCAGTGCCTAAGGCACAAATTTTCAGCCCCTGTTTAACAGGGGCGTGTACTTACAATTTTTTAAAAAAATGCTTCGCAACACGTGTGACTGCTGTGCTCCAAGTACAGTCTCTGTGAGGGCCGTGTTGCAGTGTTGTGGCACCAGCACCAGTGCCTAAGGCACAATTTTTCAGCCCCTGTTTAACAGGGGCGTGTACTTACAATTTTTTAAAAAAATGCTTCGCAACACGTGTGACTGCTGTGCTCCAAGTACAGTATCTGTGAGGGCCGGGTTGCAGTGTTGTGGCACCAGCACCAGTGCCTAAGGCACAATTTTTCAGCCCCTGTTTAACAGGGGCGTGTACTTACAATTTTTTAAAAAAAAATGCTTCGCAACACGTGTGACTGCTGTGCTCCAAGTACAGTCTCTGTGAGGGGGTGCAGTGTTGTGGCACCAGCACCAGTGCCTAAGGCACAATTTTTCAGCCCCTGTTTAACAGGGGCGGGTAATTACAAATCTTGATCTAATAGTTCACAGCAGGGCCCATTCCTGCGCCCACCAAGAGTAACTATGAGGGCCTGCAGTCTTGTGGCAACACCGTCCACCACCACCGCCAAAGGCCCAATTTTTCTGCCCTGTTCATCAGGTGCTTGCAATTACAAATCTTGATCTAATAACTCACAGCAGGGCCATTTCCTGCGCCCCCCAAGAGTAACTATGAGGGCCTACAGTCTTGTGGCAACACCGTCCACCACCACCGCCAAAGGCCCAATTTTTCTGCCCATGTTCATCAGGTGCTTGCAATTACAAATCTTGATCTAATAACTCACAGCAGGGCCCATTCCTGCGCCCACCAAGAGTAACTGTGAGAGCTTACAGTCTTGTGGCAAAACCGTCCACCACCACCACCACCACCACCCCCAATTTTTCTGCCCTGTTCATCAGGTGCTTGCAATTACAAATCTTGATCTAATAACTCTCAGCAGGGCCCATTCCTGCGCCCTCCAAGAGTAACTATGAGGGCCTACAGTCTTGTGGCAACACCGTCCACCACCACCGCCAAAGGCCCAATTTTTCTGCCCTGTTCATCAGGTGCTTGCAATTACAAATCTTGATCTAATAACTCACAGCAGGGCCCATTCCTGCGCCCACCAAGAGTAACTGTGAGAGCTTACAGTCTTGTGGCAAAACCGTCCACCACCACCACCACCACCACCCCAATTTTTCTGCCCTCTTCAACAGGTGCATGCAATTACAAATCTTGATCTATTAACTCACAGCAGGGCCCATTCCTGTGCCCACCAGTCTTGTGGCTACACCAACATCTAATAGGGCAAATTTCTGCCCCTACTTTCAAACATCCAACTCCCCAGCATGGAAGCTTGGCCCCCTAAACACCCCTAGCCTAGTCACTTTCTTTGGTTTAAAAATGTATATTACCAGCTCCATTGTACAGCTTTACTCACCCCCCCTTTCACCACCCACCCTTGACCCTCATTTTTAAATTGATTGCATGTGTTTTTGGTCAGCTTGTAATTAACCCCACCCCCGCCCCACACCCCCTGTTAATTAATATCATGTGTTTTTGGTCAGCTTGTAATTAACCCCACCCCCCCCACACCCCCTTATAATTAATATCATGTGTTTTTGGTCAGCTTGTAATTATCCCCACCCCCCCCCCCACACCCCCTTATAATTAATTGCATGTGGTTTTGGTCAGCTTGTAATTATCCCACACCCCCCCACACACCCCCTTATAATTAATTGCATGTGGTTTTGGTCAGCTTGTAATTATCCCACCCCCCCCACACCCCCTGATAATTAATATCATGTGTTTTTGGTCAGCTTGTAATTATCCCCCCCCCCCCCACCCCCCTTATAATTAATATCATGTGTTTTTGGTCAGCTTGTAATTATCCCACCCCCCCCCCCACCCCCTTATAATTAATATCATGTGTTTTTGGTCAGCTTGTAATTATCCCCCCCCCCCCCACACCCCCTTATAATTAATATCATGTGGTTTTGGTCAGCTTGTAATTATCCCCACCCCCCCACACACACCCTGATAATTAATATCATGTGTTTTTGTCAGCTTGTAATTAACCCCCCCCCCCCACACACACCTTTAATTAATTGCATGTGTATTGTGTGACCTTACAATTATTTACTCCCCACCCACATCCCCATTATTATCTTCTCTGGTCCATCAGAGGGGTCATCAATCAGAGATTTGTCCCTTTTATCCTTAATCTTTTGGCTTTATTTCAAGGATTTACAAAATAAATACATATGTTCTTCCAAATTGTTTTTTAATTTGTTGCATTTAGTTTGGTGTTTTGCCTGGTTTTTAATTTCAATTGTATCTTTCTGTTTGACTTCACAGTGTCCCTCCACGCCACAGGAATGGCAGACTGTGGCTTCCCAGTTTGCTGCCCGTTGGGACTTTCCCAACTGCGGAGGGGCGATTGACGGCAAACACGTGCGAATTGTGCCCCCACCCCATTCGGGGTCATACTATTGGAATTATAAGGGGTTCCATAGTATCGTGTTGATGGCGGTGGTGTCGGCACAATATGACTTTCTGTATGTGGATGTGGGGAAAAACGGCCGGATGTCGGACGGAGGAGTCTTCAACCACACGGAGTTCGGTCATCGTCTCCAAACTGGTGGGCTGGAGCTGCCACCAGATGAAGATAATGTGGAGGGACTCCCCTTCGTCTTCATTGCCGACGAGGCGTTCGGTCTGGGTGACCATCTGATGAGGCCATTTCCCCAACGATCCCTCACCCCTGAGAGGAGGATTTTTAATTATCGGTTGGCCAGAGCAAGAAGGGTGGTGGAAAATGCCTTTGGTATTATGGCCAACCGTTTCAGATTGCTCCTTACATCGCTACATCTGGCAGAGTACAAACTCAATACTATTATTCTTGCATGCTGTGTCATGCACAATTATTTACGCAAACATTCAGGAACATACTCCTTACCAATTGGCCCTGAGGCCGGAGTGGAAGGCAAAATGACAGGGCTGGATAATCGCCCTCTTGGTTCGGCACCACAATCAGCCCAGCAAGTGCGGGACCTTTATTTACAGTATTTTAATGGTAGGGGGGCCATTGAAATGGCAGCAGACCCTTAAACCATCTTTTTCATTTACAAAGAATAAATACAGTTATTTATGTTTGAAATATTGGTCGTTTCGTATTGTTTTGCTTTTAATTTGGCCTGTTTTATATGTTGTCCTAGTGCACATCTTAATAGTGGCAAACTTGTTTTGCGTTTAGTAAATAAGCCCCTTTGTCAATGAACCACAAAATGTTTTTGTCAAACTGGTAGTATTTAAAAATAATAAGCCACACATTGTTTAATTTGTGCAAACATTTTTTTTTTTATTATAGTGCACATCCAAACCTTTTTTTTTTTTTTTTTTTTTTTTTTTTTTTTTTTTTTGTTTTTTTGTTTTTTTGGTATTTTTTTTTTTTTTTGGTTTTTTTTTTTTTTTGAAACATTTTTTTTTTTTTTTTTTTTATGTTATCTTTTTTACATTTTTTTGGTGTTTTTCTCACAACATATTTTTTTTTTTTTTTGAGATTGATTTTTTAAAACAAACATAAAAACATGTTTTAAAATTTTAAAAAATTTTGGCTTAGCATTTGAAATTATTTACACAATGTAAAAGTCCAGAACTTACAAAGTTCAACAGGTAACCCATGAACAGAAGAAGCCAAATTTTGAATATGCACACTAATTTAACTGGAAAATGGGTAATGTCAACATGTGCTATGTTCCATCATGGGGAATCAATGGACGTGTTTTGTGTGTGAAACCCCTTCCCTCTCACCTACTAGCATTAGGGGTTGCAAACACAAAATGCGTCCATTGAGATCCCCTGATGGCACATAGCACATGTTGACATACCGTGTGCATATTAAAAATTTGGCCTCTAAAATTTGTAAAACAGCGCATCAAAAGGGGAATGAAGGACATGATTGATGTTAAGAAATGTAAAAGGGGTCTTTAGATTCTCCCCAAAACATCAATCATGTCCTTCATTCCCTGCTGCATGGTGGCCATCTCCTTCTGCATATTTTCCAGCTGCAGATTCCAGGCCATGATCTGGCCAATAAGCCTGTGGGCACTGTCAGTGGAAAATGGCTCCGCAGCTTGTCCTTCCACAAACAGATCAGCATCACCTAAAAGTTGGGTAGAGAAAACACAAGAAAAAAAGTGTCAAAAACATGCAGACCTTAATTTATTAGCTCAATCTGTGTTCTGAGACACTCACTTGGTGGGGTGCAGATTTGATCGACTTCAACGACCTGTTCCGCCACATCCACGCGCGGGCTTGGGCTAACTGCCCAATTAGTCTGGTGAGGCCGGGAGGTCCTCGTAGGTTCGGACTGACGTCTGAGTCTTTTGCCCCCTATGGTAATGGAACACAAAAAGGTACACTTTTGAATCACACTGATATTTGAGTGCCAAAATAGGATTAGTAAACATTGTTTAAAAGTCTTGCCAATTATTAGCAGTTTGTTAGAAGATCCTACTTGAAGACAGAATTGAAATGTCTATCTAATGAAACTCCAATACTTAAACCGCCCTTCAACCCTAAATTTGAACTTCCGCTCATTGGATCCCTGCACCCCTGTGGTGTCTTATTTTGAACCTTTTAGGGGGGATGGGTTGCAGATACCTGTGTAAGGCAGGTATTTGCACACACATCCGGCCCTAGACTCCCACAGAAGTATACGCCACATCCCGTCCCACCGTGCTGTCTGCTGGGACACACAGGGGTCCCCGAGCTCGCGCGGACCAGTCCTATTGCATTGCGCAACTGGCGCATGCCCAATAGTGACCCGGGAAGTGAAGCCGCAAACATTAATTTCATGATTGCAAGATCAGAGATTGTAGCTGCACCATCCAAGGGACAGGTGAGTGTACTTCTTTGAAAAGTCACCACCTACAGTATTTAGAGATGATGAGCATTTTTTGGGAATTGTGAGCATGAGACCCTGCTTAACATATTTATCCCCCCCCCCCAAAACAGCCTCTGGAGTCCCTGTGTAAGTTACCCCTAAAACCCTTACTACAGCAGTAATTGTATAGATAGTGACAATAATAAACAACCTTACAACTCCAACAACCCAAAGCCAGGTAAACTCAATAAACGTTATGAAGACAAACGGAACTTTCATCAAATATGCGCAAGTTTCAGGTACGAATGGTAATAACATCTGCGCAAGTTTCACGAACGAATGGTAATAACATCTGCGCAAGTTTCACGGACGAATGGTAATAACATCTGCGCAAGTTTCAGGTACGAATGGTAATAACATCTGCGCAAGTTTCACGGACGAATGGTAATAACATCTGCGCAAGTTTCAGGTACGAATGGTAATAACATCTGCGCAAGTTTCACGGACGAATGGTAATAACATCTGCGCAAGTTTCACGTACGAATGGTAATAACATCTGCGCAAGTTTCACGGACGAATGGTAATAACATCTGCGCAAGTTTCAGGTACGAATGGTAATAACATCTGCGCAAGTTTCACGTACGAATGGTAATAACATCTGCGCAAGTTTCAGGTACGAATGGTAATAACATCTGCGCAAGTTTCACGGACGAATGGTAATAACATCTGCGCAAGTTTCAGGTACGAATGGTAATAACATCTGCGCAAGTTTCACGGACGAATGGTAATAACATCTGCGCAAGATTAGACATATCAAGTATAACCATAGTAGCGCACGTGCTTGACTTACTTTTTTTGATGGCTTTTCGAATTCTCCTGTATTGATCGTGCTCCCTGGATTTGATGTCGGACCATCGTTTGCGCAGTTGATCCTTGCCCCTTCGTACGCCGAATTTCTGCTCCAGGGTGCTGACGATTGTAGTGAGAATCTTGTCCTTGCGCAAGTTGGGTCGAGGGTACGGGCCATTTTCCCCGTCGTAATCTTCCCTTTGGAGGATGTCCACCATCTCCACCATCTCTTCAAAGGCCATATTGGTGGCTTTATATCTGCTGCTGGATGCAGATGTGTTCGCTTCTTGGCTTTCCTCCGCGCTACTGGCTGAGAATGTGTCCGCCATATTCATGAATTTATTCACCCACAATGCAACGAGGGGAAGCGGGGCGGGGAATACTCGTCATGAGGAACGTCATGGGCGGGCGACGCGGAGGACGCAGGCGGACTTCGACGCGTGCGCAGTGTATATAAGGCTGTTTGAGGGCCCCACGTGTTCCCGAACGGAAGTAGCGAGCGCTCTGTACGAAGGTACGTGTTTTCTAGGATGCATTACTGTGTTTTTTTTTGGGTTTTGGGCCTGCATTTTTTAAGGATATGTGTGTGTTGCTGCCTGTGTGTAGGGGTTGCTGCCTGTGTGTAGGTGTTGCTGCCTGTGTGGATGTGTTGCTGCCTGTGTGTAGGGGTTGCTGCCTGTGTGTAGGGGTTGCTGCCTGTGTATGTGGATGTGTTGCTGCCTGTGTGTAGGGGTTGCTGCCTGTGTGTAGGGGTTGCTGCCTGTGTGTAGGGGTTGCTGCCTGTGTGTAGGGGTTGCTGCCTGTGTGTAGGGGTTGCTGCCTGTGTGTAGGGGTTGCTGCCTGTATGTGTGTGTTGCTGCCTGTGTGTAGGGGTTGCTGCCTGTGTGTAGGGGTTGCTGCCTGTGTGGATGTGTTGCTGCCTGTGTGTAGGGGTTGCTGCCTGTGTGTAGGGGTTGCTGCCTGTGTGTAGGGGTTGCTGCCTGTGTGTAGGGGTTGCTGCCTGTGTGGATGTGTTGCTGCCTGTGTGTAGGGGTTGCTGCCTGTGTGTAGGGGTTGCTGCCTGTGTGTAGGGGTTGCTGCCTGTGTGGATGTGTTGCTGCCTGTGTGTGGGTGTGTTGTGTAATGTTTGGTAAGAAAAACTGGTTGTGCGTTTTAAGTAACATTTGTGTTTTTGGTCTTTTGTATTGCCATTACTAACAAAACAGAAACAAACATGTCAGCACCCCAGTTGAATCCATTCAAGGACCAGCAGTTCATGTCCGAATTCATTGCCCTGTACAGAAAAAATACCAACCTGTGGCAGCTCAAGAACCCTTTATATGGCAATAGGGATGTCCGGAAGGCAACACTGGGGCCACTTGTGGCTTTTGTGAAGACTAAAGTCCCCAACGCAAACACCAAGTTTGTGGAAGCCAGAATTGCAAGTTTAAGGCACATGTACAAGCGGGAGCGCAAGAAGATTGAGGAATCAGTCAGATCAGGAGCAGCAGCAGAGGATGTTTATGTACCCAAGCTGTGGTACTACAACCAACTGACTTTTATAGGTGACCAGATGGAACCCAGGCAATCACTGTCCACTCTTCCCTCCACCCTTCCCTCCACTCTTCCCTCCACTCTTCCCTCCACCCCAGCTGAGGCTTCCACGGAAGGAGAAGACCCCTCCACCTTGGAGCAGGCTGATGCGCCCAGCTGGAGCCAGGTATATATTTAGTAGCCTAAATTGTGATTGTGTGAATATTAATGCTGTAAACGTTAAAATGTGAAACAATTAACACCCTGAACTCAGAATTGTGAAAAAAACTCCCAAAAATTCTGCACACTTCTAAAAAGTGTTGGTGCAACATATCGATACATATATAGTGTATACATACATCCAGTAGTGGCAAAAAAAGCGTTATACAACATTGGTGATCTGCTTGGAAAATGCAGGGGTCCAAATGATAGCCTTTTGGATCTTTTGGAAAATTTAGATGCTCGTTCCTAAGTTTACAATTGGATGATTGAGGAGGCCAGAAACCACAAAACAGGTGTTTGATTTTTGTTTTTATTTGCACACAGGATGAGCTGACCCAGGATGATGCCGGGCCAAGTGGTATGGAGGAGGAGGAGGACATGACCAGCGAGAGCCAGGAGGTGGCTGGGCCCAGCACGAGCCAGAGTGACAGCCAGACCCGATTAAGAAGAAGTCTACCTCAACCCCTGCCCTTACCCCCAAGAAGGCCCAGGAGGATGACCATTGTTGAGGAGGAATCACTGGAACTGATTCGGAAGGCGAGTGCGATTCTCGACAAACCCCCCCTTCCAGAAGAGGCCTATGCCAGCTACTTGTCCAGCAGGTTGCTGGAAATGGAGAGGGGCCAACGGCACCTGTGTGAGGGCCTCATTTCTGATGCAATTAGGGGGGGTTTGAGGGGTGAATTACGAGAATCCACCCGCCTGACACATGAAGGCCCGACACCAACTTCTCCTCCTCCTCCTCCTCGTCTTCCTTCTTCCTCTCCTCCTCCTCCTCCTCCTCCTCCTCCTACCACAAGTCAGCCTCCAAGGAAGCGTGCAGGGAAGACTGCAGGGAAGAGTGCAGGGCAGCGTGGTGGGAAGAGTCGGAAGTGATTGCCTGGCTTCAGTCTGGTCTCACAGAAGACACAGGCTGTTGTAGTGCCACAGCTTGGGGACATAGATGTCATCTGCTGCTGTTCCTGGTCTGTCTGATTCCTGGTCAATCTTCTTGTGCTCCCTATATTGTATGAAATGTGCCCAAGCTTAATTTTTGGCTTCACAAACTTGATGTCTGCCGTTGGGGCAAAAAGTCTTCACAAAATCTACAAGTGGCTCCAGTGTTGCCTTCCTATTTTGTTTTGCCTTGTTTGTTTTAACCAGAATAAATGGTCATTTAATTTTCATCAAATAATGATATACGTGCTTGTTATTCAAAAACATAGTTTCTTTAGGAGTAGGCAGGTACATGTCTAAACATTCATTTGACAATACAAGTGTAAAGTGCAACTTCAATGGAACTGCAAGTGCAGTCGCTGGAAAGGTGAGGTTTAACATCTGAATTAAGGGCAAGCTCTGCTGACTCCACAATTGTATCATGTGTAATAACTAATCCTTTTGATAACCAACAAATAATAAAAAATATCTATATAGAGATATATGTACATATATAATATATATATATATATATATATATATATATATATATATTTTATTTTTATACACGTATAGATCTATATATCTATATATATTAATATATATATATCTATATCTGTAGATATATATATATATATATATATATTTTGGCGCTTATTGATAAATATAGATATATTTTTCATTTGGTGATTTGGATATCTATATCTATATCTATATCTATATCTATATCTATATCTATATATATCTATATATATATATATATATATATATATATATAGAGATAAGAAAACAAAACCTGAAACTTTAGTCCGCCGTACTTTGGCCAAAAAAATCCGCCGGCGCCCACATACGAGGGGATTATCCGCTGGACTTCGGTTCAGCGGATAATCCCGCGGGATAGTCCCTTCGTGTGTACGCGGCATAAGTCTGACTTTTTACACAAATATTACAAGTACATTTATAATTTCTTTTGACTTTCATTTGGAAAGCTGGAGGGAGTCTCAATGGAGTAATAACTTGACAGCAATTACTGAGCAGCAATGGAGCTTTGACTGCTGCTCAGCAACTCAGCAACTACTGCCAGGTTGCTACTCCATTTAGAGAGTTAAGTACTGGTTCTAATATAGATCTGTAAAGTCCCTCCATGTTTTATCCTGTGGTGAGCCTTGGTGAAGAGGGAGTGATGTTTACCCTGAAATGTGTTGGATGTTTTTATATAACTTTTTTCTACAAACAATTAAAATGATATTGGACTATTTTTAACAAATTTTAGTCTGGTACTCCTTTCCTTATTTCTATGGTTTCAGTTACTTCATTATAGGTACGTGATGTGACTAAAGTTGTAGGGATTTTTTTCTCTAAACTTCAGTTTTAAAGCAATTGCAATTTTTTTATTGTAATTCTTTAAAGTATAAGTTCACTTATGTGCACTTATAAGTGCTTAAATGTGCACTTATTATTTTTTTGTTGCAGGAGCCTGTAAAGCATTGCACCAGCTATTAGCAGATTGCTGGTGCCATGCAGGTCTCCTGTGAGTGTATCTGCTTACCAGTATATCCTGTATGGGTAAGCCGATACTCCCTGACAGGAGGACTCAATGAACTACCACAGTGATCCAAAGTGCCATATTGGTTCATTGGGAACTGCAAACCGCTAAGGATATTGGGACTTGTAGTTCGTTCAGACACACAGAGCTGTGTATAATGTAAAAAGTGCAGCGCTATCAAACATATATGAACATAGTTCAAAAGGAAATTAACATGATAATAAGCAAAACCATCAATAGCACATTAATGGTTTTGCTTATTATTATCATGTTCATTTCCTTTTGAACTATGTTTACACTAATTCTTCCTTTTTACTTGTCTTTTTGCAAAAAAGTTGAATGAATGGAGATTCCTAACTGGTATCTAAGTCTAAAAAAGAGATTAGAAGATCTATTAGTGGATGTGAAATTGAAACACGCCCCACAATATATAAGGCTGCCGTAATGAATGAAGAAAGATAAGGTAGCTTAGTTAGTGGCGTTCAGACAGTGTATTTGATATATATATATATATATATATATATATATATATATATATATATATATACAGTCTAGTATATATGTATATATATATATATATATATATATACTCTGCATTTAGTGTAGATTAGATATTCAGTGTAGAATGTATATTCAGGCAGTGTAGTATTTATAATATAGTGTATTGAAGTGGTTAAGGGGAACCCTTCGCCAATTTTTTTTTAAATGACGTGGGGGCCCCCCAAAATGTAAAAAAAATATGGCGTGGGGGTTCCCCTAAAATCCAGCAAGCAACCAGGCAGGCCACAGGAAAAGGGGGGGGGGAGATGAGAGACCACCCCCTCCTGAACCATACCAGGCCACATGCCCTTAACATTGAAAGGGTGCTTTGGGGTCCTCATCCCAAGGGCCTAAGCCCAAGGGCCTCTTCCCCACAACCCTTGCCCGGTGGTTGGGGGGGTCTGCGGGTGGGGTGCTTATTGGAATCTGGAAGCCCCCTTAACCAAGTCTAGACTATGAATACGCTCACCTATCAGGAAGAAGAAATATATACCTGTGCTCCACTCCCAATAGCTTCTACATGTATATAATCTACCAGGTGCTAAAGGGGTGTGACCACATGTTAAGAATAAAAGTTCTGGATGAACCCTCTGCACTCTATATAGCAAACTTTGCAATAAAAAATTGGTATTTTTAGTTCACATACATTGTAATACATGTTTAAGCTGGCCAACTGTGTCAAATTAATCCCTCTCTGGCCAGTCCAATTCTGCTATGAAAAAATGAAAATGGTACATTGGATACAGTGCCAATATGGAGCAGATAGACACAAGTTGTAGGAGAGCTACAAGGTTTTGTTAAATCAGGTTAGGGAGTTGTAACCTGGGGGACAGGTAAACAGGTACAAAAACTCCCTGGGATGAGCTGTTTATTTAGGCACAGATACCAAATCCACTTGAGGTAGTGAAAAAAGCAGTGCTGGGTTTATTGGTTTTAAATACAAGTCCATACACAGGTGCTGCACAGTCTTCCAGAAAACATATCAAAACAGAAATAACAAAACAAAAGTCCTAGCCGTGTCTCGGCTCTAACTATACCATACACCGTCTCTAACTATCAAGCTGAGCAAGCCTACCGCTTGTCAGTTTCTGTAAAGAGTTTTTTTTAAAGGGTTTTACCAACCTTTTGGCTCCTCACAAACCATCCCTGTTTGTGTGTCCCAGGCAGAGAGCAAAGGCTGTTTGCTCAGGTGAGCTTAAATTAGCCTGGAGAGGAGGACTAAGATCCGAACTGGATCTTGTATCAGAGACCTCTGAATGTGTATGAGAGGAGCCTGGGAGATGTATAAACCCCGAACAAGACTTCTCCTGGCTCTCTCTGGGACGCTCTGCTACATATCCTCCCCCCTTGTTTCAACCCCAGGGTTGGAACACCTGTGGCCCAACAGGAGTGAACACGGGACAGGGCATCTACATTCCCCATCTCCACACCTGGCCTGTGTTTTACGGTGAAGGAGTAATCCTGTAGAGCCAAAAACCACCGGTTCACCCGTCTATTAGTCTCCTTCTTTTGGGCCATCCATTTCAGGGGAGCATGGTCAGTTATTAAGTCAAACTGACGCCCTAACAAATAGTACCTGAGCGCGTCCACGGCCCACTTTATGGCTAAACATTCTTTTTCAATGACTGCATACTTTTTCTCATGGTCATTGAGCTTTCTGCTTAGGTACACGACAGGGTGTTCTTCCCCATTGTATACCTGTGACAGTACCGCCCCGATACCAACATCAGACGCATCCGTCTGAACCAAAAACTCTCTGGAGAAATCGGGAGAGTACAGTACTGGCTGTGCACACAGAGCCTTCTTCAGGACCTGGAAAGACTCCTCTGCTACTGGGGACCATTTCACCATTACAGAATCTTTCCCTTTCGTAAGGTCTGTCAGAGGGGCAGCTATAGTTGCAAAATTTGGGATAAATCTTCTATAATACCCCGAAATACCAAGAAAGGCCCTGACCTGCTTCTTGTTTGCAGGGCGTGGCCATTCCTGGATGGCTGCTATTTTACTCACTTGAGGTTTTATGACACCACGGCCAATAGTATAGCCCAAATACTTGGCTTCCTCTAGACCAATGGCACATTTTTTTGGATTTGCCGTAAAACCTTCTTTGAAGAGGGAATCAAGAACAGCCTGGACACGAGGCAAGTGAGACTCCCAGTCAGTACTATGTACCACTATGTCATCTAGATAGGCTGCTGCATATCGTCGGTGGAGTTTTAGGGTCCTGTCCATGGCCCTCTGAAATGTTGCGGGGGCATTTTGCAACCCAAAAGGCATTTTTTTATATTGAAAGGAACCGTCTGGGGTCACAAACGCAGTCTTCTCTTTGGCGCTACCAGTTAGGGGTATTTGCCAATACCCTTTTGTCAAGTCCAAAGTGGTAAGATAGCGAGCCTTGCCAAGTCGGTCTATAAGTTCGTCTACTCTGGGCATTGGGTATGTGTCAAACTTTGTCACCGCATTAAGCTTCCTGAAGTCGTTACAGAACCTCCACGTGCCATCCGGTTTTGGGACTAACACGATGGGGCTAGACCAGTCACTATTGGATTCCTCAATGACATCTAGCTCCAACATTTTTTTAACTTCCTTGCTGATGTCCTTTCTCCTTGCTTCAGGAATTCGGTAAGGTTTGAGCTTGACACGTACCCCAGGTTCAGTAACAATATCATGCTGAACTGCTGAAGTCGTGCCAGGTAACTCTGAAAACTTCTCTCTATTCCTTATCAGGAATTCTCTAGTGTCCTGTTTTTGGGAATATGAGAGGGTGTCTGGAATCGTGACCTCAGGGATGAGAGGGGACTCAGTACCCGTAGGCGTTACTGGGAGAGGCCTCGCAGTTAACGCCATTCTATCCTTCCAGGGTTTTAACAGGTTTATATGGTAAACCTGTTCGGGCTTCCTTTTTCCTGGTTGATAAACCTTGTAATTGACCTCCCCAACTCTCTCAATTACTTCAAAGGGACCCTGCCACTTAGCCAGGAACTTGCTCTCAACAGTGGGAACTAACACCAGGACCCTGTCACCAGGTGAGAAAACACGGAGTTGGGCCCCCCTGTTGTATATTCTCTGTTGGGCTGCCTGGGCCTGCAGTAAGTGTTCTTTTACCACTGGCATGATTGCTGCAATCCTCTCCTGCATTTGGGCAATATGCTCAATGACACTTTTATGGGGTGTCTGTTCTCCCTCCCAAGTTTCTTTGGCTATGTCTAAGAGTCCCCGAGGGTGTCTCCCATAAAGCAACTCAAATGGGGAGTACCCCGTAGAGGACTGGGGAACCTCCCTGATGGCAAACATCAAGTATGGTATCAGGAAGTCCCAGTTTTTCCCATCCTTGTCCACAACCTTTTTTAACATGCTCTTTAACGTCTTATTGAAGCGTTCCACTAAGCCATCCGTTTGAGGATGATACACTGAGGTTCGCAGCTGCGTCACCTTAAATAACTTGCAGAGCTCCCTAGTTATTCGCGACATAAACGGGGTGCCCTGGTCTGTAAGGATTTCTTTCGGGATGCCAACCCGACTGAACACCATAAACAGTTCTTTGGCAATGTTTTTAGCAGACGCGGCGCGTAAGGGAACTGCTTCAGGGTAGCGGGTAGCATAATCCATGATTACGAGGATATGCTGATGACCCCTGGCAGACTTGGGAAGTGGGCCCACAAGGTCCATGGCAATCCTCTCAAAGGGCACTTCAATGATAGGCAAAGGTACTAAAGGACTTCGGAAGTGGGATAGTGGGGCTGACATCTGACACACAGGACAGGATTGACAATAATTCTTAACATCTTTCTGTATCCCGGGCCAGTAAAACCTGCGCAACACCCTTTCAGTCGTTTTTTCAACCCCTAAATGGCCTCCTAGCAAGTGCCCATGGGCAAGTTCTAACACCAGCCGTCTGTATGGCTTAGGGACCACCAACTGTTCAACCACTTCATCATTCATTTTACATACACAATACAGTAAATCTTCATTGCTGCTGAAATAAGGAAAACAGGGCCTGTCCCCGGGTTCGACAGGTACATCATTAATCACTATTACATTTTCCCAGGCCCTGGAAAGGGTATGGTCTTTTCTCTGCTCAGTACCAAAATTTTCCTTATGCACATTAAGGTCATCAAACTCTAACATAGGCTCGGGGTCAGCAGACGGCTGTCCGGCTCTACTGGTAGTAGGGACTTCCTCAGGGTCCTCCAGCTCTCCTGCCATAACCGATAGAGGAAAACCCGGGGAGCCCTGAGAAGAGTCCCCTGAACCCACCTTGTCAGTAGTGGCCAGGAATTCTGGCTCTGCGACTGAGTTGGGTACTGCGACCGGGTTGGGATGATCCCACAGTTCCCAAAACTTAGGGAAGTCCCTACCAATGATGGCCTCATGCACCAAGTGGGGAACAAGTCCAACCGGATGGGTCACTGTACCTAAACCAGTTTTAAACTGAACAGTGGTTACAGGATACTCCCGGGTATTCCCATGTATACAGATCACAGCAACATTTTTAGCATGATAATTCACAGGTTCAATAATTTCAGCTGTAACCAAAGTCACTAGACTTCCAGAGTCCAGCAAGGCTGTAATAGGCTTATCATTCACAGTCATTTGGCACATTGGTTTTCTCATATCTGGGGTTGCAGTGCATGAAACCGCTGCAAACATAGACTGCCTTCTAATAGATAAATCACACTGCATTGGTTCATCTGTCAATGGACAATTTGCCGCAACATATCCCATTTCTTGGCAACGAAAACACCTGACGTTTCCCCAGTTTGGTTTGCTGACAGGCACCGGCTTCCCTTGTTTGGGAGGCCAAGCTTCAGTCCTGGCACCAAAAATCCTCCCCCCTATTTCCTTGCCATGCTTACCACCCACTTCCCCTGGAACAGTCTTACCGGTTGCCTGGGGAGACCGTGGCTTTGGGCGGAAAGTCCGTGCGGCTGTAGGGGTGGTGACCAGGTTCTTTGCAGCAAAATACCTTTCAACAAGTTCCACCAGGTGGTTTGCCGAATTGGGGTCTCCTTGACTCACCCACTCCTGCAGGGGAATGGGTAGTGACCTCAGAAACTGGTCCATGACCACACGCTCCACTATTTGTGGCCCAGACAGGGACTCCGGCTGTAGCCATTTCCTCACCAGGTGAATTAGGTCGAACATCTGCGATCTTGGGGGCTTCTCGTCTTGGAAGGACCAGCTGTGGACCCGCTGTGCTCGAACTGCCAAAGTGACACCAAGTCGTGCCAGTATTTCCTGTTTGACCTTTTCATAGTCTGCTGCTTCTGCTGACTCCAAATCATAGTAGGCCTTCTGCGATTCCCCAGTAAGCAACGGGGCGACCAGTCCTGCCCACTGGGTTTTAGGCCAACCTTCCCTCTCAGCGGTCCGTTCAAACGTTAGCAGAAAGGCCTCTGGATCATCATCTGTAGTCATCTTAGACAAAAAACGAGCCACATGGATGGCTGAAGGCTTGTCTCCAACATTATCAATGTTAGCAGGTGACCACTGTGCTATTGTCTCCACAACCTCAGACAAGGTTTTCCTATCTGCTTTTGCATCAGTGGCTAGCTGTTCAAACAGCCTCTGCGTTTGCTCCTGTGCGATAGCATTAGCTTGCTGTTGTGCAGCGTGGAGTGCAGCGCTTGTTTTCTGCTGTACAGCGTTTGCTTGCTGTAGTGCAGCATTTGTTTTCTGCTGTTCAGCGGTTGCTTGCTGTTGTGCAGCGTGGAGTGCAGCGTTTGTTTTCTGCAGTGCAGCGTTTGTTTGCTGTTGCGCAGCGTTGGATATCATCAACTGTTTTAGGATTTCCTCCATGTTTAGTCACTCTAGGTACTGGCCTTTTAAGTAGTAACTTACTACAGCTGCCCGCTGAAATCCACCATATGTAACCTGGGGGACAGGTAGCAGGTACAAAGCTCACGGCGATGGGCTGTTTAGTTAGGCACAGATACCAAATCCACTTGAGGTAGTGAAAACAGTGCTGGGTTTATTGGTTTTAAATACAAGTCCATACACAGGTGCTGCACAGTCTTCCAGAAAACATATCAAAACAGAAATAACAAAACAAAAGTCCTAGCCGTGTCTCGGCTCTAACTATACCATACACCGTCTCTAACTATCAAGCTGAGCAAGCCTACCGCTTGTCAGTTTCTGTAAAGAGTTTTTTTAAGGGTTTTACCAACCTTTTGGCTCCTCACAAACCATCCCTGTTTGTGTGTCCCAGGCAGAGAGCAAAGGCTGTTTGCTCAGGTGAGCTTAAATTAGCCTGGAGAGGAGGACTAAGATCCGAACTGGATCATGTATCAGAGACCTCTGAATGTGTATGAGAGGAGCCTGGGAGATGTATAAACCCCGAACAAGACTTCTCCTGGCTCTCTCTGGGACGCTCTGCTACAATATATATATATATATATATATATATATATATATATATATATATATATATATATATATATATATAAACTAACATTATCGGACCTTCTACATGTATATAATTTAGTAGTCACTAACTTTTATTGCAAAGAGGGTGCGTTGCAGTGTGCAGAGGGTTCATCCAGATTTTTTTGTGTTAACGTGTGGTCACACCCCTAGAGCACCTGCTAGATAATATACATGTAGAAGCATTTGGAATTTGAGCACAGGTATATATTTCTTCTATTGCATTGCAGGTCAGTGACCAGACCTAGGACTTATAGCTCTCCTACAATATGTATCTATCTGCCCCATATTGGTACTGTATTCAATGTAACATTTTCCTTTTGCAGAGCAGAATAGGACTGGCCAGAGAGGGATTACTTTTGCGCAGTTGGCCATCTTAAACCTGTATTGCAGTGTGTTGCACTGTATCATGTATGAGGCTTTTTTTTAGTGGGGAGAACTGGTGATCTGCTGCCATTTCTTGTTATGGGTGAATGCTATCAGAAAGTTTCTCAAGGCAGAGGTCATTTTAAAATTTTCATGTTATGCTCAGAGAGTCTCCTCTCTTTAGAATCTGTGATTTTCCTTTTAACCTCCCTGGCGGTATGATTCTGGCTGGAATTTTGTGCTGAAAGCGGTACAATTATTTTGCATGGAAATTTGGCGTTTTTATATTGTAGGCACGCAATTCTTATGAATAACTCACTTAAATCTGTCCGAACCAGAGTCTAGTAGACATCCCGGGTATGATAAAGTTTGAAACACAAAATCATAAATTATAATATAATAAAAATATATATAAAAATGATTCAATAATGTAATCAAATCAAAAACACTGAAATTTGCTCAGTTGCAGAATAGTCGCTGTCATTAAATTTATTGTTTGATGATAAATTGTGATTCAAATTTTTTATCGGTGTTTTCTAGCTGGTCTAAAACCACTTTTGACATAAAGGGACACTTTTTGGTTGCTATGGACAATCTCCAGTTTCCAGGCAGAAAAAAAATCTTTTTATTATATAAAATGACATGCAGGGCACTGGGCAGACCACTAGGGACAAAGGGGATGTGTATTTTTTGTATACAGTACTGTAATCTGTAAGATTACAGTACTGTATGTGTGTTGTGTTTTTAAACTTTTTTGAATTTGGCCCTGATCTCCGCTCCCGTGCGTCGGAACGTCGCAGGGAACGGAGATCAACGGCACTCGGCACTGTGTGAATCGAGCGAGCGGACGGCTCGCACACACAGCGGGGAGACATCGCAGGATCCAGGGGACAAGGTAAGTAACTTCCCCCCTGTATCCTGCAATGCAGCCCGAGTCTGGCTCGGGGTTACCGCTCCTAGCAGAAAAAACTGAACCCGAGCCAGACTCGGGATTACCGCCAAGGAGGTTAAAGAGCTGTATGATAAGGAAGCACAATGAAGTTATTGGTGCTCACATCCTTAGACCAAATAACTTTTTGACCTCAGGGATGATCTGGAGCAGCAGAGAACAATACAAATAGAGAGTTGCCTATGTTGTGAAAACTGTTTGCAGTTTTCCATTTTGTAGGGAATGCGATTGTTCCAATCTCACATTCTAAAATCTAAGTATACCATCATACATTTTTCCAAAACTCTGGTGCATTGCCAAATGTTGAAGGAGCATTTTACCTGGTGGAGAGATGTCCAGTTCTCTAAGTATTTTATATGTAGTGATGAGTCGAACATACCTGGGTTTGGTTTTAAAAGGTTTCAGAGAACATTACTGACGTTTGGGTGTCAAATACAAACTAATTTGAAGTAAATGGGAACCCAATGCCAAAAACCTGTTTGGGCCATTTTCTAGCCTAAATTGGCAGGAAATTGTCAATCAAATGTCATGGGGTGTTGAGTAATGCCCTGGTGAACATGCACCATTTTGTTTGGCTGGGAGTAGAAGATTTTATTGATGCTTACAGTGAAACATTAAAAATGCAAAACTCCATTAAATAATATGCTTGGTGCATAGCCTGACTCTGGCTATGAAGTTGTGGATTTTTGCATGTACAACCTACTACAGCAACACTAGCATTTTCAAAAAAAGGGTGTTTAAATCTTCAGAAAAATTACAGATCCTGCTGGTATTCCCTTCATCTTTACCAGACCCTTATCCTAGATGTGGGTCTGGTATAGATATTAATAAGGGACTCCCACACAAACAAAATGGCATGGGGTCCCCACGCTAATTAATACCAGATCCTTGAGCTCTGGTATGAATTTTAAGGGGGACCCCCTCAAAAAACTATACTATGTATACCCCATATATTGGGGTATATTTATCACTAATTCACTGGGCAATTTGCCCAGCATATTTTTAATTGATATTTGCCAAAGTGCAATTCAGTGGGATTCACCCTGCATTCCACAAAGGATGAATGTGCACCAGGCTAACATGACTGCTGACAAACAGCCATCAAATCTTACATATACAGTATCAGTGAAGATTCTGAGTTATCCTGCTGGTGAATCTTCTGGCAATAGTTCTCCATGGTTCTGAAACTGTGTTTATGCACAGTTTCAGCACTAGGAATGTTAAATGTCTCCATCTCCCATTTGCCTAAAGAATCCTCAGAACACTTTCTATGTACAATGATTCGGCAACTCAAATCAAATGAATTTAGTAAAAAATCAGGAATCACAGGAAAATTTGCAGGGAGGTAATATTTACTTTGGAACTGCAAGAACAAGGTTATCTGTTTTTGGTACATTGCAACAACCCAAAAAGTTTAAAATTGGTGCACAAATATTGGGCTGTGAAGTGGTGAAGGAATACATTTCCCTGGGTTAGTGGTGTTACTGAAAGGAAAAAATGTCTTTGCATCAGGGGGGTCACTGAAATGGAAAAAAAAATGTCTACGTCCCTGATGCAGTGGTGTCACTGAAAGGAAAAACATGTCCCTGATGCAGTAGTGTCACTGAAAGGAAAAAAAATGCCCCTGGGTCAGTGTTGCCACTGAAAATAAAAAATTAGTAGATAGTGTCACTTAAAGAAAAAACACTTCCCTGGTAGAAACACATAACTACCAAGGTCTCCCCTCCCCCATACAAACTACAAGCTCATCACTGGGCATGAGCTCAGGCGGGTTTGGATACAAGTCCCAACACACCTGAGCTCATCACTACTCACCCCCCATACCCCACTCAATACAGAGCAATATAAAATGTTAACAATAATAACACTTATGCTGCGTACACACGATCGGGATTCCGGACAGAAAAAGACCGATGAGAGCTTTTCATTGGAAAATGCGGCCGTGTGTAGGCTCCATCGGAATTTTGCTGGCCGAATTTCCGACAGCAAAAAATAGAGAGTATGTTCTGAATTTTTCCGACGGAAAAGGTTTCTATCGGAAATTCCGATCGTCTGTAGCAATTCTGACGTGCAAAATTCCTACGCATGCTCGGAAACAATTCAACACATGCTCGGAAGCATTGAACACGGCTCGTTGTAGTGTTGTACGTCACGGCGTTCTTGGCGATCAGAATTTGGTGTGACCGTGTGTAGGCAAGACAGCTTGAGCGGAATTCCATCGGGAAAACCATCAGAGCTTTTTCCGATGAGAATTACGATCGTGTGTACGTGGCATAAGTTAGTACAACATGACCCTTGCCAGTAACAAAAAATAGAGGCCATGTGACAATCAATGGTAGAGACATTAGACAGCCAGAGACTTCAAAGGCAGGAACACAAGGCATCTCAGAAAAGAGCCTAGAAACTGCTATTCTTTTTTGTACTTATTTTTGCTGCCTGTCTAACTTAGCTGACTAAATCAAAGGGTGTGGTTAATCTTCAAATCTTTAGCTATTTCGGAACAATAGAAATTCTATTAGATGAATGATAACAAAATTAAACATATTTATTGGGCATTATAATTTGAAACATTTGCAAATCTTTGGATACAGTTAACAGCTACAAAGATCATGTCAACAATTTGCTAGCTTGATGTGATGTCCAGCATAATATCAGTGGAATCTTTCTTTTCTTTCTATACAAATGCATAATCTTCCTTTAATTCCAAACTGATTGTAATATTACATTTTGCCAACTATTTTTACAAATTTGATTTTTTTTTTCTTTAATACAATGCTGTCTTGTTTCTTTCAAGAAAAAGTGCATTGAAGTCATGCCAACACTCTGCTTGTTCCCCATATGGTTTGTACAGTGCAGTCTTGCTATAGGAATAGGAAATATGGCTGGCTTGAAACAGATAAACGTACTTTGCAGATAACTATTGCTTTATGCAAAGCATAGCTGTGTTTGGAGTGGGTGGTTGGAGGAGAGGAATTTCTGGTGCCCAAAGTACATACATACGCATGCATGGGGGGGGGGGGTTGATTTACTACAGAAATAAAGATTGATCACTTTGCCAAGTGAATGTTCCCTTAGTTTAGTGAATAAGATGGTATGGTGAACCTGCTGTCACTTCAATCATCGAATCATATCCAAGCCTTTTGGTATTTGCTTTGTGGTCCTTGGAACCCAGCCATCAGTAATGTGAATGAGAGTATTCATTTGTAAAGGGGCTGTAATTGTAGTGGCCTCTTAAAATCTCTTGCAACTTGATGTCCCCAGTCTGACTGTCACCTATTAACAACTACACCTGTAGTATGCCTACAGTCTATTCTCATCTTCTGTTAGTATGCTTACAGTCTCTGTTTGTCTCTTGCGACAGTCTGTGACAGGCTGTTAATATGTCCACAGTCTGTGACAATCCTGAGGCATCTGAGTTGAGGCATCTTTTACCCCAAATGCTGGCTATAACTGTTCTAGGGGATGTCCCTGTCAGTTTATAGTGAAAGTTCTCAGCTATTAATAAATACCTTCCTCAAACAATATAGCCCAGTTGTTATCATGCATAAGCATAGTGAGCAGTGAGGAAAAAATGGTTTGACGCACCAAAAATATACAAAAAAAGCAGCTTTTGCTGCAACATCCACCTTTAATCCAGAGATGTCCCCACGGTACTACTATTTCACAACTGGATGCTCTTATTAGGATTGCCAGCATCATCCCATCTACTTCCTCTGAAACCAGGCTGTCATGTCTGTGACTGGACAATGAAAGGAGAAGCAGCACAAAAATGAGCTCATCTCTCTGTCACTGAGGGAGATTTACTAAATCTGGGGAGTGCAAAATCTGGTGCAGCTGTACATCGAAACCAATCAGCTTCCAGGTTATATTGTGAAAGCTTAATTGAAAAAGCTGAAGTTAGAATCTGATTGGCTACTATGCACAGTTGCACCCAATTCTGAATGCTCCAGTTTTAGTAAATCAACCCCTGTACTTGCTTTCTTTATCAGCATACTCTTTGACAGCACATTAACTACTGTAATTGGCTCCATGTGCTGCTTCTTCATCTCATCCTCCAGCCCTGCACTGAGTTTTGCACACAGCACTTCCTTTTAGTTTATGGTTCAGGCAGAGCTGTCTCAGCTCTGTCCAGGCTTTCCCTGCAGCAATAGATCACTGCTATAGTTGAGCTTACTTCAATATCATGGGGCAGCGTTTTGTTTGGATTAACATGTCTTACTCACAGCTGCTTTATGGTATTGAAAATTAGGTCTATTCACTATCTCACGCAATGTACGAGATGTTATGACTTTCTATTTCTAAAAAAAATAGAAAATTAATGAATACATGACTAAATAAATATAGACTGTGTATTATATATATTCTGTATATACTGTATGCTCTCAGATAGTCTGGATGGCATTTGAGATTACTGCACAAGCATCAAATGCTCATGTAATTAAATGCAATTTCATCTGAACTTTTAGTGACCACAAACCTGTGGAAAAGTTGCTAGTGAAAAGTTACAGGTAAAATTTTGTGCATTTCTTATTATATTTATTTTTTAGGAGCCTGGAAAGCAGTGTCAGGCTCCTGCAGACTGTCTATGTCCCTGTACATCCGATATGGGCAGGCAGGATCAACTACTAAAGAGCTCATCAGTATTCAGATTTACCGCTAAATTAAAGCCTCACCTGTCCTGAAACAAATGATGTTAAATATGTTGTTTAGACTGTGCTAAAGAATATATTGTACAGAACCACAACATTTTAAACTGGGAAAAAAAACTCTGGGACTTAAGGGGATTAAGGGGGTCAGGTTCATAGGGAGAAAAGGCATGGTGGCTCAAGTGGTTAAAGGCCATTTTTTTCTCTTTAAAAAATATAAGTTTTATTTTATTGAAAACATATTAAAATTACATTATCCATATACAGCAAAATGTATTTGCTAAATTACACACACATGCCAAATATCCACAAAAAATGTGTATTTTTCACAGTTAAAATGTAAAATGATTGTACACAGGCCATAAACAGTATTTAATTCCACTTAGAATATTTTGGGATTTTTATGGTGCCAAAAACAAGATTTATTTTTTTTCTTTAAAAAATATAAGTTTTATTTTACACACATTAAAAACATATTAAAATTACATTATCCATATACAGCAAAATGTCACAGTAGGTTGATTCTTCCATATAGGCTACACTGTTGTTTTTGTCTACATGTTTTGCCAACAACGGCTTCTTCTGGAGGAGTGTTGCCCAATTCCTTTTATATATAAGCCTGGTCCTTATTTATCAACAAAAGTCCTTACTTCTATTTAATGTTTGTTGCTATTGACTTATGGTCTTTTGGATTACAAGATGGTACTTAAGCAGCCATAGAAGGAGCAATATGGACCTGGTGATGCTGTATATTAATATTGATTGCCCAAGATGGAAAAGGGGGAAGAAGGCTCCTAAATAGCCCAAAGCATGACACACTACAGGTCATCTATCTTGCAATAGAGCAACATGTATCGTGTGTAGGCTATCCTAGTGGCGTCTCCGTGGTGTCTCTTAAAAATAAGGCCATAAACAGTGTTTAAACAATCTGTTGTAGGCTGAATTTGCTAAATCACACACCACATCAGGGGCGTTGCTAGGTCTACAAAAGATCTGGGGCTAGAGCCCACAGCAGCGTAGTAAAGAAAGTCATGCACTTGTACAGTAATATACAGTAATATATGTGTGTGTGTGTGTATATCCCCAGAGAGGCCCCCACTTACATCAGGGTCCCCAGAGAGCCCCCCTTACATCAGGGTCCCTAGAGAGCCCCCCCTTACATCAATGTCCCCAGAGAGCCCACCCTTACATCAGAGTCCCCAGAGAGCCCCCCCTTGCTTCAGGGTCTCCAGAGAGTCCCCAAATTACATCAGGGTCCCCAGAGAGCAGGGGAGGGCTGGGCAGGGGGGCAGAGATGCAATTGCCCCCTGGGCTGCTCTCATATCCTCTACAAAGGCTGCTGTGTCGCCAGCTCAGAATGTTTCCATTTTTTGAGCAGGCCGAGTGCTGCATCTCCATCCAGTACTGTGAGCTAGGGATGTCTCAGGGCCGACAGTCTGTGTTACAGAGCACAGCACAGCCCCGCCCAGCCCCTCCCTCCTCCACACGAATGGCTGGCAGAGGCTGGACCTGCTCTCTATATCCCCGCCCACACTCCGGGCAGCCTGTGTGCTGTCTGTGAAGAGGATGTGTGGGGAGGGAAAGTTAAATCTGAGCAGTCGGCTTGAATACAGTGAGGCTCCTGGGAGGCTGGGAAACACCAAGTAAGTGAACTTCTCCCTCGTCCCCCCGCACCCCCCCCCCCCCCTCTGCAGCTAAAGAGTTTTTTTTCCTAGCAGCCTGTGACACTGCCTTGCTTGCCCTCCTAGGTGTTGATGTGGGCTCACACTGGCATGCTGCGATTTGTCTGAAGTGCTGGTGTACTGGCAGTCTTCCTGCATGTTTTACCCCTAGTCCCATAGAGGTTGCACATTTTGCTGCATGTTCTGAAAGTGCACAAAACGTCCTGCATGCTGCGTCTTTGAATGAATGAATGAATGAATGACTTGTATAGCGCAACCTATGCGAACTGAATCGCCTCAGGGCGCTTTTTGCCACTGGTGTCCATCTGTGGTATAGTGCGGTCCTTGCCCTGTGGGGTCCTGACACGCTTACAAAGCAGTCTTTGGTGCACTTCCAGAAAATGCAGCAAAAATGTGCAATCTAAAAGAAGACTGAGGGACTATGGCTATGGAAGGCTTGTATTCACTTACAGCAGGCACTGCCACTCCACTGAAAAGTGACAGACAGAGAAGGTGATATTACATTTCCTCCCTGCCTGTTTTAACCCCCTAAATGCCAGTGTCCAGCGGTCTCTCTCTCTGTGCAGGCAGTGTTAAGCAGTCTCTCTCTCTGTTCAGGCAGTGCGAAGTGGCCCCTCTCTCTGTGCAGGCAGTGCCAAGTGGCCCCTCTCTCTGTGCAGGCTGTGCCAAGTGGCCTTTCTCTCCGTGCAGGCAGTGCCAAGTGGCCTCTCTCTTTCTCTGCAGGCAGTGCCAAGTGGCCTCTCTCTCTCTCTCTCTCTGCAGGCAGTGCCAAGTGGCCTCTCTCTCTCTCTGCAGGCAGTGCCAAGTGGCCTCTCTCTCTCTCTGTAGGCAGTGCCAAGTGGCATCTCTCTCTCCATGCAGGCAGTGCCAAGTGGCCTCTCTCTCTGTGCAGGCAGTGCCAAGTGGCCTCTCTCTCTCTCTCTCTCTGCAGGCAGTGCCAAGTGGCCTCTCTCTCTCTCTCTCTCTGCAGGCAGTGCCAAGTGGCCTCTCTCTCTCTCTGCAGGCAGTGCCAAGTGGCCTCTCTCTCTCTCTGTAGGCAGTGCCAAGTGGCATCTCTCTCTCCATGCAGGCAGTGCCAAGTGGCCTCTCTCTCTGTGCAGGCAGTGCCAAGTGGCCTCTCTCTCTGTGCAGGCAGTGCCAAGTGGCCTCTCTCTGTGCAGGCAGTGCCAAGTTGCCTCTCTCTCTCTGTGCAGGCAGTACCAAGTGGCCCCTCTCTCTGTGCAGACAGTGCCAAGTGGCCTCTCTCTCTCTGTGCAGGCTGTGCCAAGTGGCCTTTCTCTCTGTGCAGGCTGTGCCAAGTGGCCTATCTCTTTCTCTGCAGGCAGGACCAAGTGGCCTCTCTCTATCTCTGCAGGCAGTGCCAAGTGGCCTCTCTCTCTGTACAGGCAGTGCCAAGTGGCCTCTCTCTCTGTACAGGCAGTGCCAAGTGGCCTCTCTCTCTGTGCAGGCAGTGCCAAGTGGCCTCTCTCTCTGTGCAGGCAGTGCCAAGTGGCCTCTCTCTCTGTGCAGGCAGTGCCAAGTGGCCTCTCTCTCTGTGCAGACAGTGCCAAGTGGCCTCTCTCTCTCTGTGCAGGCTGTGCCAAGTGGCCTTTCTCTCTGTGCAGGCTGTGCCAAGTGGCATCTCTCTCTGTGCAGGCAGTGCCAAGTGGCATCTCTCTCTGTGCAGGCAGTGCCATGTGGCATCTCTCTCTGTGCAGGTAGTGACAAGTGGCCTCTCTCTCTCTGTGCAGGCAGTGAAAAGTGGCCTCTCTCTCTCTGTGCAGGCTGTGCCAAGTGGCCTCTCTCTCTCTCTGTGCAGGCTGTGCCAAGTGGCCTCTCTCTCTCTCTGTGCAGGCTGTGCCAAGTGGCCTCTCTCTTTCTCTGCAGGCAGTCCAAGTGGCCTCTCTCTCTCTCTGCAGGCAGTGCCAAGTGGCCTCTGTCTCTGTGCAGGCAGTGCCAAGTGGCATCTCTCTCTGTGCAGGCAGTGCCAAGTGGCACCTCTCTCTGTGCAGGCAGTGACAAGTGGCCTCTCTCTCTTTGTGCAGGCAGTGCCAAGAGCCTCTCTCTCTCTGTGCAGGCAGTGTCAAGCGTTCTCTCTCTGTGTGCAGGCAGTGTTAAATGGTCTCTCGCTCTCTTTGTGCAGGCAGTGCCAAGTGGCCTCTCTCTCTCTGGGGCAATATGGAGCAGTCTCCTCTCTCTCTCTCTCTCTCTCTCTCTCTCTCTGTGCAGGGAATGTGGTGTAGATGGATGGTGAGCTGATTCAGTGGTTCAATGGGCCACTTGACTGGACTTGCCCCCCAGGCCTAAGGCTGCCAGCCCTCCCCTGCCAGAGAGCCTCCCCTCCCCTTGGGGACCCCCGCAGAGACTCAGGATTAAACTCCACAATAATGTGTACATTTTTCACAGATAAAATAGAATATTGCAACTTTAAACAGTATTTAAACATGATACTGTACGCATCATTTTCACAATGACAAACTGCATGCAGTTTCAGACAACATTCCACATTTAAATGTATATATATTTCTCCGAAAAATATGCAGAAACATTGTATCAACTTCATAGATAGTATTTAAGCAAATTTGGTATGCCACATTTTTAACAGGAAAGACAACAATCAGCATTTCTTCCAAAATTCAACATGTATATTAATTTCTTAAAAAAATGTTAGATAAATATTGCACAGACCCCATAAACCATACAACTGTCAGGAGCGTGTGCGCTCCTGCTTCGTCATAGCTGCTGGTTCCAGCATCCTGGTTTTGGTATTTTTAATAGGCTTTAAGGCTGTAAAGCGCTGCGTAAACTGTTGGCGCTATATAAATCCTGTAATAGATAAATAAAGCAATCTACTAAAGCACATAAAAACCTATGTGTAACAGGATACAAGATGTAAAAAAATGAAAACTTGGCTTGAAAGGGCACATACAGTATATATCTCCCTGTCCTCATGTGCAATTTAACAGAAACATATAGGGCACTTGTAGACCCCTACACTCATGTATAAAAATAGAACTGAAGGAGATGATACTATTAAGCTAATATGAACAATATCAATGAAAAACTGATTTCTTGAAGGGCCAGAAACCACCTATTCACCATCCTATTGGTCCTATTTGTTCTGCGTCATCCACTTTAATGGGGCATGATCTGTTAACAGTTCAATTTGTCTACCCATTTTATCACTAAACATTCTTTCTCAATGTTGAAAACAAATGTGATAAATTAATTATAAACAGTCCACAGGTGTTGTGCTAATATGTTCCTGGTGTCGATCTCCACCATCCACGACCTTGTAGCGCTCTTAAACATCAGTGCCTCCACCAACAGCTGAAAAACTTGCTTACCAGCTCCTGTTGACCCCTCATTACAAGCGGTCATTTGTACTTGTGGCTTTAGCCCAGCCAATGCCTTTCTCCAAATCTCTCCTGCACAGGATCAACACTTGGCACTGTGTTACATGTAAGCCCCTGTACACACGGTCGGAAATTTCGACCACAAAATCCGTCCGATTTTTTCTGACGGATTTTGTCTGAAACTGGTGTTGCATACACACGGTCGGACAAAGCTGTCAGAAAATCCAATCGTTCCGAACGTGGTGACGTTCATTGCGTACGACAGAACTACGTAGAGGCTAGTAGCCAATAGCTTTGATCTCGTAATTTGATCTGAGCATGTGTGGCATGTTGTCCGTCGGAATTCTCTACACACGATCGGAAAAAGTCTGATTGGATTTTGTTGTCGGAAAATTTGAGATCCTGCTCTCAAATTTTTTCCGGCGGAAAAAGCCCGCCGGAGCCCACACACGATCGGATTTTCCGACAACATAATCCGATCTGACTTTTTCCATCAGAATATCCGACCGTGTGTACGGGGCATAAGGATTTACTCTGTTCCAGTGTGAATGCCGGTTTATATGGCAAAGCAGATCCTTCCTATGCTGCAATGTCCACACTGCTCTCTATTACCAGAGCTTTCACCTTCACCTGTTTTTTTTCTAAATTTGGAATCTTTCTCAATGGAGGCATAATTTTCTTCATGGGCCATCAATTTCCAGCTGAGGTAAATGACAGGGTGTTTATCCCCCTTGAAATCCTGAGATAACACAGCTCCTAACCCACCATTTAATGCATCAGTCTGGACCACAAAGTCCCTTGAAAAGTCACTGGCTGACTACATAAGGCCTGTTTTAAGGCCTAAAAAGCTCCTTCTGCTTCGTGGGTCCATTTGATCATGAGAGACTCCTTCCCTTTTGTCAAATTGGTCAGGGTAGCAGCCTGTGAGGCAAAATTGTGAGTAAAGCAGTGATAATAGCGAGCGATTGCTAAAAATGTTTGAACCTGCTTCTTGTTGGTGGGGGGTGGCCAACTCTGAATAGCCTCAACTTTGTTTACTTGGGGCTTTATTAGACCTATCCCAATGGTATATCCCAGATACTTGGCCTCCTCTAGCCCAATAGTAATTTTTTGGGGATTGTCTGTAAACCCGGCTTTCCAGATGGAATCTAACACAGACTGAAACTTTGGTAAGTATGAGTCTCAATCCTCACTATGGATTACCACGTCATCTAGGTATGCAGCAGCATAGACTTGATGGGGTCAAAGAGTCTTATCCATTTCCTGTTGAAATGTGGCCAGAGCATTCTGTAAACTAAAAGGCATCCTCCGATACTGGAAAGATCCCTCTGGAGTTACAAATGCCATTTTTTTCCTTTGCCGATTCTGAGAGAGGAATTTGAAATGTGGCTGGAGCATTCTGTAAACCAAAAGGCATCCTCTGATACTGGAAAGATCCCTCTGGAGTTACAAATGCCATTTTTTCCTTGGCCGATTCTGAGAGAGAAATTTGCCAATACCCTTTGGTAAGGTCATATATCAGGCTATCTCTAGGCGATCAATCAGTTTGTCTATGCTGGGCATGGTATAGGTGTCAAACTTAGTGGCGAAAGTCATTACAAAACTAACAACTTCGATCTGTTTTGGGCACTAACACAATGGGACTGGACCAATTGCTATTTGACTCTTCTATAACACCTATCTCAAGCATTTTTATTACTTCTTGGCAAATTGCCTCTCGCCGGGCTTTGTGAATTTGATAAGGTTTCAACTTGACCCTTTCCCCTGGTGTGGTGACAATGTCATGTTCTACCCAAGACACCCAAGGATTCCCTATTCTTCCATGGTTTTAGCAAATACACATGATATAGCTGCTCAGGTTTCCATCTTCCTGGTTGGCTAATTTTATAATTCACATCACCCATTTTTTCCAACACCTCATAGGGACCCTGCCATTTGGCTAGAAATTTACTTTTGAACGTGGGGTCCAACAGAAACACCATGGGGGTTATTTATAAAAGGCAAATCCACTTTGCACTTGTAAGTTTAGTCGCTGTAGATCTAAGGGGGACACGCAAGGAAAATAAAAAAACAGCATCTTAGCTTGCACATGATTGGATGATAAAATCAGCAGAGCTTCCCCTCATTTCAGATCTTCCCCTCAAATCTACAGCAACTGCACTTCCAAAGTGGATTTGCCTTTCGTAAAATTACCCCCCCTATCACCAAGTGCAAGAGAATGGACCTGGGCCCCACGATTGTAAATCCTCTGCTGAGCCAACTGGGCTTGTGCAAAATGTTCCTTCAAAATAGGCATCACCATTTTTTTTGCAATATGGCACTGCTTTTCTTTTACTGACACTTTGCGCGGTCGTGCAACGCTGTACCTGAATAAAATTGATGTCAATTTTTCCCACAAATAGAGCTTTCTTTTGGTGGTATTTGATCACCTCTGTGGTTTTAATTTTTTTGAACTATAAACAAAAAAAGACCGACAAATTTGAAAAAAATATATATTTTTTATTTTATGCTATAAAACATACCCATAATTTTATTTAAAAAATATGTATTCTGCTACATGTTTTTGGTAAAAAAAATCCCAATAAGCGTATATTGATTGGTTAGCGTCTACAAACTATGGTATATATTTATGGAATTACATTTTTTTTATTGTTTTTACTAGTAATGGCAGCGATCAGCAATTTCTAGTGGAACTGCGACATTGCAGTGGACAAATCTGACACGCAGTGACACTTTTTGGGGACCAGTGACACCAATACATTGATCAGTTCTAAAAAAATGCAGTCACTGTACTAAAGACAGGGAAGGGGTTAACATCAGAGGCAGTCAAGGGGATAAATGTGTACCTAAATGTGTACCTAGGGAGTGCTTTCTAACTGTGTGGGGGTGCTTTGACTGGGGAAAGACAGAGATCCATGTAGCTTAGCAGGAACACAAGATCTTCATCTTCCACTCTCACAGAATGGCGGTCTGCCTTGTTTACATAGACAGACCGTCGTTCTGCCTCTCCTCAGAATGATCCTAATGGCGTGTACACACGAGCGGAATTTCAGACGGGAGCTTTTCATCGTATATTCCGATTGTGTGCATGCCCCATCAGACTTTTTACGTCGAAAATTCCGACAGACCTAGAAAGAAAACATGTTTTAAATTTTTCCGATGGAACAAATTCCTATCGGGAAAACTGCTCGTCTGTATGCTGTTCCGACGTACCAAAAACGACGCATGCTCTGAAGTAAGTACAAGACTGAAGCTATTGGCTACTGGCTATTGAACTTCCTTTTTCTAGTCCTGCCGTATGTGTTGTACGTCACGTGTTCTTGACGGTCAGACTTTGGTGTGACCGAGTGTATGCAAGACAGCTTGAGCGGAATTCCGTCGGAATTCCATCGGAGAAACCTTCAGAGTTTATTCCGATGGAAAAAATGCTTGTGTGTACACGGCATAAGGTGCCGGCGAACATCGGGTCTGCCGGACCCACTGATTGGCACCGCCCTCTGAGCGGGTCCAGGGAGCGGGTCGCAGGCAACGCGTGTGCGTACCCCAGATCCAGAGCACAAAATCATGTACAGGTACGTGATTTCATGCAGGAGGGCCACCCTGCCACAGTATATCTGTGAGGGGCGGTCCAGAAGTGGTTAAAATACATTTTTTAACTGTGCCTTTCTCTGTCTGTAGGAACCCATAGAGGCAATTGCATTATGCATAGATAAGTATAGTTAAATTAAAGCAGAAGTAAACCCATCGATTTAACAGTTTTAAAAAAAAAGGCATGCCGGGAATGCTAACTGCACATTGGTTGAGAGCACAGCCAAACAGTCAAACCATCCAATGGCTGGTGTCATAACGGATCACATGTGCAGCACCGTGGCAGTTGAAGATTAAACAGAGGCAAAGATGGCAGCTTCCTTGGCTGAAAACGATAGGGGGGTTTACTTCCACTTTAAGTCTTTGAACAATCTCTTTTAGGAACTGTATGAGAGTTATGAGTGTACCTCCTGTCCTGCAGGAAGTACACTGCAGGAGGTCCTTAGCACTTAGGGCAGATATAAGCTTTCAACTGACCTGGATGATACAACACCCGCAAAACTGCCACATTGATCATTTCCTATTGTATCTGAGCAGAAGCTTGCTTTATATTGTTCACTTACTACCGATGTTTCCTAGAAGGCCAACGTCAAACAGATAATCGTTCCTGCCATCCACCTTATCATGCAATGAAGACGATGAAAGATATACCTCTTAAACTCTGGAAAGGCAAATTAACTCAGATGGTTTTTATTTCATTGTGCAGTCAGACATCTGGTCTGAGGTATGAATATAAAGTCTAACTTGCACTTCTTTTGCAATACTTTATGATCAGAATAAATAATGAGAGTAGAGTTAGCGATAAAAATTCAACCAAGCCCACTGCCCTGACATTTTGTCATGTCACTGATGTTGGTAGAAAAAATGTAGGGATCCTGCAGAAGGGAAAGTAATATATATATTAAGAAGATACTGTATATAATGCATGTGTTTTATTATGCATTGAAATACTGTGCCACAACCACGATCCAAGCATTTGGCTTGGGATTTCGGCCCAGGCCCTTGACAAACTATTGACCTCTCAAACTGGACATGCTGGGTTAAATGGCCATGAAGCACCCTATGTGAAGCTTCAGAACTGATGAATGCATATTTCCCTGCAACATTTTCTGATAATATTCTGCATTCACTTTGCCATCAAGTTTGACTAAATTCAAGCTCACATACACCCTCAAAACATCAGAGATCCACCACCATGTTTCGTGGTGGTCTTCTCTTCATCTGCTTTTTTTGACTCCTCTCCAAACATAACCTGCATGGTTGTGGCTATAGGTAATACTGTATAACAATGTACTATTTGTTGGTGTTGGTGCAGCAAAGATGTCTGACATTTTCCAAATTCTGCCCTGGGTATGTAAGCATATGAGCACAACTATTTATACTACAATAATACACGCAAACAACATTTGCTATTTCATTTCTTTTAAGTCTGATTCCCACTCTTTCCACCAACATGCTCCTTCTACTCTTCCTTCACACATTGGTGCTCTCTGTCCTCAAATTGTCCTTACTCTACCTCTCCTTTCTACCACACATCCTACACATTTCACCCTCACTCCTACCTTCTCCAAACTATTGCACCCATCACCTACTGCAAATACTGAACCCACATGCTAACTTAAACACCAGGGCAGTGAGATATGTGTGCTCATACACATCCTGCTTCCATTACTTTCCTCATCCTCCTTCTTCTCCTAATCTCTAGGGGTTATTTTTCTCAATCCTGGCCCTCCATTTGCTAACTGCAAACCCTATATCCTGCACCCCTCCTCCTCTGCCAACAGCCGCAATCCATTCAATTAAATTTCTATTTCCCTGTTTTCAAAAACCAGCTCCCCTCTGGAAGTGCCTGCTCTGTCTGTAACAAACTCACATCTGTGCATGACCTTTTTTATCTCCCATTGCTTCAAGATACTTGCCATAACTGAAATTGATTCGGCTTCTCCTGCTGCCCTTTCCCATGGTTGCCACCACTGGACTCACTCACCTAGATCCAGGGGATGGAAACGAGTTGGAGTTGGATTTATTATATCCCCACAGAGCACCTTCCATATCCTTCCTACCCCTCCCTCTCAATCCCTGCCTTCTTTTGAGATGCACTGTAATCATCTGTTTTCCCATATTTCTCTGACGATTACAGCGATCTATCAGCCTCCTGAACCAGTATAGTTTTTTTTTGGTTTTTTTGACAACTTCGCTGCCTGGCTACCCCACTTTCTCTCCTCTGAAATACCTAAATACCTAATATCATTCTTGGTGACTTTAACATCCCTGTTAATTTTAACAGCCCGGCTACAGCTCAACTTCTCAACTTACCCTCATCTATTGACCTAACACAATGGACATGCACTTCCACCCATTCCAATGGTAATAACTTCGACCTTGTATTTTTCAATTTCTGCACTTCCAGAAACCTCGCCAACACCCCCTTTCCTTACTCTGATCACAACATCATCAGTTTCCCCATATTTCTTGTCCCCAACCACCTATCCCTCCAAACAGAAAACGATTACTTGTAGAAACCTTTGCCACTTTAACCCTTCTCTTCTCTATTGTGCTACTATGACAAAATCTCTCCCCTGTCCTGTCCTGACCTGGCCATCTCTGTCTACAACAGTTCACTCTCATCCTCACTGGATGCACTTGCTCCTCTAATTATAATCCTGGCAAACCAACAACACCAGAAATCTCAAGAGACATTACCGTACTCTGGAACGACTGTGACCTAAAACTAAATCCCAGCAGGACTTCACCCTATATAAAACTGCCCTCCTAAAATACAATTCCTGCCTCCGTGCTGCCAAACAAACCTAATTTGTCTCTTTTAATTATACCTTGTCACCCAGTCCCTGTCGGCCCTTCTCTACCTATAACTCTCTGATTTGTCCCCCACCCCCTCTACCCACTAACTCACTCACTGCCCAAGAGATTGGCAATCACTTCAAAGACATTTTCCCCACTTAACATGCCTTGTCCAAGAGCACAGCCAACACTCTCCTCCTTTGACCTGGCTACTACTGAAGAGGTTACAAATCTTTTCTTGGATGCCCACCTAACCTATTGTCCCCTGGATCCTGTTACTTGCAACTACTACGGTCACCCTCTTATTCTAGCCTATGCTCCCTCACTCACATCTTTATTCTCTCTCTCTCTCTACTGGCACCTTTCTCTCCCCTCTAAAGCATACACAGATCACTCCCATGCTTAAAAAGCTCTCATTGGTCCCCACTAACCTTAACAACTTAAGACCCATCTCATTGCTTTACTAACTGCTAAAACCAATGGCCACTACTCCATACTCCTACTACTTGACTTCTCTGCGGCCTTCGATACTGTTGACCACCCACTCCTTCTCAATAAACTCTGTTCCCTTGGCCTCCAAGATTCTTCTCTATCCTGGTTCTCCTCCTACCTATCACAGTGCTCTTTCAGGGTTACCTACAACTCTGTATTTTTTTCTACACTTTCTTTTTCTGTAGGGGTCCCCGAAGGCTCTGTTCTTGGACCCCTTCTCTTCTCTACACCTCACTCCTTCAGTCTCCTCTTGCATTACTAACTTACTAACTGACATATCAGCATGGATGTTGCACCACTTCCTTGAAATAAATCTCTCTAAAACTGAACTGATAGTATTCCCCCCCCTGCCCGTGCCCCCCCCCATGCCTTTTCTATGAATGAATGAATTAATGATTTGTATAGCGCTGCAAATACGAACTTAATCGCCTCAAGGTGCTTGTCTGCTCTTGTTGTGATGCCATATTTAGAAGAGGTGGGTCTTGAGTTTTTTCCTGAAAGCCTGATGGTTTTCTTCCAAGCGGATGTTGTTTGGTAGCGCATTCCATAGCCGAGGTCCCTGTACTGCGAATCTTCGTTCTCCCTTTGATTTGTAGCGGGCTTTGGGGATGAGAAGGCGGTTTTGGTTTATTGATCGAAGGCTGCGATTTGGTATGTATTTCTCTATTTTCTCACAAAGGTATTGAGGAGCATTTCCTTGTGTACATTTGTCGGTGAGGCAGAGGGTCTTGAATGTGATCCTGTCTTTTACCTTGAGCCAATGGAGGGTCCTTAGGGATGGGGAGATGGATTCCCAAGGTTTCTTTCCGGTGACTAATCTCGCTGCTGTGTTTTTGGACAATTTGAAGGCGCGCAATCTGGTAATCCGGTAATCCTATGTAGAGGGAGTTTGCGTAGTCGAGACGCGAATTGATGATAGTTCCTACTACTACAGCTTTTTCCTTTTCCGGGATGAAGGGGATGAGTCTGCGTAGCTGGCGAAGGAGATGGTGGGATCCGCTCATGGTCATCTCTGAATCAAAGATTACTCCAAGGCTTTTGGCTTTGGTGCTTGGGAGGATGGTCTGTCCCAGGATGGTTGGTGGTGTCCAAGAGGTCTTCGTCTTTTTCCTTTGGTTTGCTTCAAGGAGCAGTAGTTCTGTTTTCGATCCATTTAGTTTGAGGGAGCTAGTGGTCATCCAGTCATCTATCAATGTGAGACATTTTCCTAGTTCCTGGTACTGTTTTTTTTGTCCGGTGATCCGGAAATACAGTTGAGTGTCATCCGCGTATGAGTGGTAGCATAGATCCGATTTGCTAATAATCTTGAAGAGTGGCCGGATGTAAATGTTGAACAGTACTGGTGACAATGGTGATCCTTAAGGGACTCCATAAGTAATTGCCCGGGTTTCCGAAGTGAAGGCTCCTAGTTTCACTGTCTGTGACCGGTTTCCTAAGAAGGAAGCGAACCATGGAAGATCTACATCTGTAACTCCTGCCACTTCCTTGAGGCGGCTGAGAAGAGTGTTGTGGTCCACTGTGTCGAACGCCGCACTAAGATCCAGCAGTACCAGAAGACACGATTCTCCATCATCCACTGCTTCTAGGGCATCATCCCATATTTTCAGAAGTGCCGTTTCTGTGCCATGGCCTGGGCGGAAGCCAGATTGTAGTGGGTCCAGGAGCTTGTGGGTGTCCAGGTGAAGTTGAAGCTGTTGTACTACTGCTTTCTCCATGATCTTGGAAATGGTGTTCAGGCTTGTTACCAGTCTGCAATTGTTCGGATCTTTGGGGTCGAGGTTGGGTTTCTTTAGCAGTGGTTTGATGATGCCTTGCTTGAGGGAGTTAGGAACCAATCCTTCTTTGAATGACTGATTTACTAGGTGTGTAATAGTGGGGGCCAGAATGTCGGAGCATTCTTTCTAGAGTTTTGTGGGGATGATGTCGTTTGGCGATGTGCTGTCTCAGAGGCTTTTGATGACATTGTTGGTTTCATCCGTGGTGATCAGGGTAAGCGAAAAATGTGGTGCTTGTGCGCTGTGGATGTAAAATTCCTTACCTGGGTTGGGTTGAGTAGAATTGGTTGTTGTTTTTTTTTGTTGAATTATTTTCTGAATCTTGTCTACTATTTTGTTGATGAAAAAATCGGATAACTCGTTGCAGTATTCTTGAGTTTCGTTTCCTAGGGGCTCAAGGCAGGTGGGGTTCATAGTCTGGGCGACTAGTTTGAAAAGTTCCCGTGGTCGGTTTAAGGCTTTTGAGAGGGTGTTTGAGACATGTTCTTTTTTTGCTGTGAAAATTGCTTTATGATATCTCTTGGTGAGTATTCTGTAGTTTGTGTGATTTTTCTTTGTGGTGTTTCTTCTCCAGGCTCTTTCTGCTCTTCTGTGTTCCCGTTTCAGTAGAGTAAGAGTGCCATTAAACCATCCAGAATTTTTCTTGCGGATAGGTGCTCGATGTTTCGGGGCGACTGCATCTGCTGTTTGTAGAAGTGCCTTGTTTACGAAGCTGAGTGTTCGTTCTGTTGAGTGGTTTTGATTTAGTGTTGTCATTTTGTTTGTTAGTATGGTTTTGAAGATTTCCGAGTGTAATTTCTTCTGTAATCTAATCCAGTGTGTTGTTGCCGCCGGGTTTGGTTTTTGGAGGGTGATGTTAGTGGCGATCTCAAATTTGATAGAGTGGTGGTCTGTCCATGGTAGCGCTATGTTGTCTAGTATGTTGATGTCCATATTTTGCTTGAAGATGAGGTCCAGGATGTGACCCGACCCATGTGTGGGAGCCTTTACTAGTTGTTGAAGCCCTAGGCCTTCCAGTTGATTGATGCAGGTGGTGGCGATGGGGTCTTCGGTGGAGTTCGCCCAGAGGTTGAAATCTCTGAGTACCAGAACCTTGTTGTTTTTCAGGGTGTGTGCCAACATGAATTCCGTGAGTGGTATCGGTAGATTTGTCTTTGGTCCTGGTGGTCTGTAGCATAGCAGCATGTGGATGGTTTCTTGTGGTGTTGTTTGCATCTGTAGAGTAAGTGTCTCCATAAAAGTTGCTGTGTTCTGTACCGTAGGTTTGGCGAGCTCCAGGTGAGCTTTGAAGATCACTGCTAGGCCTCCTCCTTTTTTTTTCCTTTCCTATGCTCGGTTAGGATCCTGTAGTTTTCTGGCACTAATTCTGTTAGGATGGTGTTGCAGTCAGGTGTTAGCCAGCTTTCCGTGATGAAGAGGCAATCTATGTTGTTTTGTGTGATGAAGTCATGGATTTCGTGCCTGTGCTTGACTGCCCATCTGGTGTTAATCAAGGCGCATGCTAACTGTTGCAGTTGAATTGTAGTCTTCTTATGTTTGATCGTTGCTTGTGGATCGATCCTTAGTAGTCCTTTTTGTAATATTTTTTGAATGTCGGTCGATAGCGTTGCGGTCGAATTTCTCAGTCTGCGGAGAGACTCTGCTGAGTATTTGAAATTGCACATGTTGAGGTGATCCAAATAAATTTTTTTTGCTGTTGACGAGATGATGCGTTGAAAAAAACTGATGCTGTTGTTGAGGCGATAATGGTATTGCGCAAGGTGGTTGAAGATGTTGCTGGTCTTGCTATTAGTCTGAAGAGTTCAGATGAACGAATCTGTAGGAAAACCCTGTAGACCTACACCCGCCCTCCCGTTGATCCAGAGAAAGGAGAAAAACCCCTACTAGCATGGCCAATTGCTATTGCAGAGGAAAAAATTCCTTCCTGACGCCCCTGGATCAACTGCTAGTGGTATTCCCCTGCTATACTTACCAGCATATTTACCTTACCGGGTTTATCCAACGATGGAGATAGGGGGGATCCTGCTGTTGATCACCTGGGGAAGAAGAGGCGGCTATATGAGATGCTGATGTTACTAGTGTGTGCTGTTAAAAACTTGTGGTTAAAAACTGGCTGGTCTGGGTGTATACTGTAATTAAAAGCTTTGTTAAAGGGGCGTGGCCTGCAACGGAGCTGAATGGCAGCATAGCTCCAGAGCTCCGGTGACCCGGTGGACTCAGCGACTACACAACGGCTCAAACACACCTCGTTTGTATCCCTGCAACTGGCGTTCCGATCCGGGAGACGGAGGGGACCATGCCCCACAAGCGAAAGACATTTTTCAAACCCCAGAGGCTGATGGACGACTTCACTAGGCCGCGGTCTGGAGGTAAGCAAGATGGCGCCGGCGCGTCCTCACCCCCGGCCCACGACCAACAGCCAAACCTACCAGACTACAACATTTCACCCCTCAATAACATCCCAGAAAGCTGCACAAGCTCCCCAGCCACTCACTCACCGTCAGGAAGCCCGGCCAAGTCCAAACTTAAGCTGGATGGCAAAGGATTTGATCCGGCCATGAGCCCAGTCTCAGACATGGGGGAGGACACGAGGGAGCTGCCGGAATCCATCACCTCTTTCCCCACTATGAATCAACCGGTGCTTGACACTGTCCTAAAAGACATGCTGGTCTCACTAAGGAGTACTTTGCAAACAGACATGATTAAATGCATGCACCAGATCAGTGGGGAAGTTAAAGCGGTAGAAGGCAGAGTTGACCACATTGAGAGGAAGATGGGGGAATATGCATCCACCATCAATGAATTGGTGGATGCTAGTGAGGAACAAGAAGAAGACTCAAATTGGATTAAAAACAAACTAGCAGATATTGAAGACAGGTCCAGGAGGAACAACCTTAAAATCAGGGGGATCCCCGAGTCAATACAACCGTCTGACCTGAGAGCATATGCATCCGACCTATTTACCTCCCTCCTACCTGAAATTTCCGTGATGGAGATCACCATAGACAGAATCCATAGATTGCCCAAACCGTCACATTTACCTGAAAAAATCCCAAGAGATGTGATCCTACGCCTACACTTCTTTCATGTGAAAGAACAACTGATGCAAGTGATGCGCAAACAAGAACAGATCCCACCACAATATCAAAATCTGCAATTTTATGCGGATCTCTCCCAGCACACTCTACAAAAGAGGAGAAACCTAAATACAATCACCAAAGTGCTTAGAAACCATCATATCCCGTACAGATGGGGATTCCCAACAAAAATCACCATAACCAACCAAGACAAATCATTTGTTGTGGACTCACTTGAAAAAGGCCTAGCCTTATTGAAGGAATGGAAAATTCTCCCTGACTCAGATGCAAACATCAATCCCCACCCCAACCGACCTAACTCAATCCAGGACTGGAAGGCAGTCTCACAAAGGAACGCCAGGTCACATGTGTAACACCATACAGGAATCAGTAAACGACACATGTCCACCCGAGGGTCTCCGGTCAGCCCAATGGGCCAGAACTTTCCCCTCATACTTGAATTAGCAGCAAGTAGCTGCACTCAGACACTTCCTTCGGGAACAATTGAAGATGAGCCCCTACAAGGCTCCAGTGAATCAATCTTCACACGCGCTATTGTTTGACCTCACACAGGTTATATGTTTCTGTTCTTTCTTGTTTTTTTTCTCCTCTTCTCTCTCCCCACCCTTCTCTCCGCCCAGCTGGACCCACAAGGATGGAACTCAAGTCATCTCCGCCAAAAGATTCTTCAGTATCGGACCACATGCCCTTCTTCGCACCCGAATACCATGCATCAACACAGAAGATATGGACTGGTCCATAAACGCAGTGAGTAACCGAAACAAGCACCCGCACATACCACTAAAGCTCCACACTGGATTGTCTGGGTCCTCTCGTCGAGAATCCAGACAATGGATGAAGCATAATCTACATTCCCAATATGGCTATTAACTTTATGTCCATGAATGTCAAGGGCCTTAACCACCCAGTTAAAAGAAAGTCACTATGGAAAGAGGCATTGCAGCAGAAAAGCGACGTAGTGTGTGCACAGGAATCACATTTCTGTGCAAACATGGCGCCTTCGTGCAAACACAAGAACTTTCCACACATTTTCTTTGCCAACGCTGCATCCAAAACAAAAGGAGTGCTAATCGCAGTGCGAGACACTGTGGCCTTTAAATTACACGAGGAATATAAAGACACCAACGGACGATTTCTTATTCTTGTCTGTGACATCAACCAAATAACCTACACTATAGTAAACGCATATGCACCCAACAAACATCAAATCCACTTCTTTCACAAACTCATGAAAAAAGTCAATAGCTACAAGAAAGGTCTGCTGGTGCTATGTGGAGACTTCAACATAGTCCCTGATCACAAGATCGACACTACCACTACAGCCACCCGCTCACCCATGTCTCTCCGTGACTCATTACACCAAGAAGATTTACATGATGCGTGGAGATGTCTCCACCCAGGTGAAAGAGACTATTCCTTTTTTTCTTCGCCACATCACACGTACACCAGGATTGATCTCTTCTTGGTAGACCAACGCACACTATCCAGAACTATAGCCTCAACAATAAACATGATCACATGGTCTGACCATGCGTCCATCACCCTCTCCTTGAAAGACGCTTCCAACATTGATACCAGACCCCTCTGGAGAGCGAACTCTTTCCTCATGCAAAACCCAAGCAACAAGATACATATTGAGGAACAATTGAAGGAATTTTTTTCTCTAAATGAACCTTCTATGCACAATAATTTCGTCCTCTGGAATGCTCACAAGGCATTCATCCGAGGAATCTTTATCAAACTGGGGGCAAGGGCGAGAAGGCAGAGGCAACAGAAACTAAAAGATATTACAACCGAAATATTTAAACTAGAAGCCCAAAACAAAAATCAATCATCCCAAACACTCTCCACTACACTGACACGACTAAGACAAGAACTCCGAAACCTCCTACTGGAGGAATTTGAAAGGAACACAAAAAGACTCAAAATGACTCACTACGCCCAGGGCAACAGAGCAGGCAAATTACTTTCACACCAAATCAAAGGACACAGACTCAAAACAAAAATTCCCTACATCATTCACCCCACTACAAAACATCACATGCAACACCCACAAGACATAGCCAACGCTTTTAGCCACTACTATAGCACGCTGTACAATCTGAAAGACGACATAAACACCCCACAACCCACCACAGGACTGATAAATGACTTCTTACACAAAATATCTCTACCAAAAATCTCACAACAACAAGCAGACTTTTTAAACCTACCCTTTACTGAAAACGAAATTAGAAGGACAATAGACTCACTTCCTGCCAACAAATCCCCTGGACCAGACGGATTCATAGGAGAATATTACCGCACATACAAATCTATCCTTACGCCTTATTTGTGCAAAATCTTTAATACAGCGGCTGCCTCCTCGTCCTTCCCCTCAGAAATGCTTGAAGCAATCATTGTAACCCTACCCAAGCCAGGGAAGGAACCGAATACCCCGGCCAACTTCAGACCCATATCGCTATTGAACAACGATGTAAAAATATATGCCAAATTAATAGCTAACCGTCTAATGGACATACTACCCAGCGTTATTAATGCCGATCAGACGGGTTTCACTAAGGGGCGCCAGACTTCAGACGCCACTAGGAGATTAATTAATGTGATCCACTTGGCCAATCTACGGCAAGGGCCTTCTCTGCTGTTGGCCTTAGACGCAGAGAAGGCCTTTGACAGGGTCCACTGGGGCTACCTAGAGACAGTTCTACAGAAATTCGGGTTTTCGGGCCCCATACTCCAAGCAATTCTGGCCTTATATTCCAAACCTTCTGCTCGTGTATATACCTCGGGGATCTTGTCGAACCCTTTCTTCATCACCAATGGCACTCGCCAAGGGTGCCCCCTTTCACCGTTAATTTTTAATTTGATACTGGAGCCCCTAGCCACTTATATCAGAAACCAACAGTCCATCACCGGGATCCACTCCCATAAATCAGAACACACTATAAGCCTGTTCGCGGATGACATTATCCTAATGCTGACAAACCCTGAAACTTCCCTGGCTTCGGTACACAAATCACTGCAAATGTTCCAAAAAATTTCATATTATAAAGTAAATGAAAATAAATCATATCTACTTGGCATAAAGGTTCCGACAAAAATGCAAACGGCACTCAGTTCACGGTTTCCATACACATGGTGCACAGACAACATAAAATATTTAGGAATTAACCTTACGGCCACCACCAAAGATCTTTATGATGCAAACTACCTCCCACTCCTTAGCGCTTTGCCACAAAAGTTAAACGACATCTCCAAAACAGAACTTCTATGGTCAGGACGCTTAGCAGCATTCAAAATGATAGTCCTCCCACAATTAATATATCTCTTCAGAGCATTGCCTATTCCAGTTCCTAATAAGTATTTCCATAAAGTACAATCTCTCATAAATAAATTCCTCTGGAGGGGGAAAAAAGCTAGATGGGCATTCAACAAGTCTACAGCAGCAAGGAATGCAGGGGGAGTGGGACAAGTAGTGATTAAGGACTACTACACAGCGGCAATATTAGCTCAACTGAGAGTTTGGTTCCCAAGTTCCCCAAACACAAAATGGCAAGAATTAGAAGAATTTCAGATAAGGGGACATGACCTATACAGCTATGTGATGGCCAACTCTTCTGATCACCACGCACCTAGAGACTATGCTCCCCCTATGCAAGCGTCCATAACAGCCTGGAAATCACTCTTATCCTCATACCCTGAAAGCGCGCAAACCACTCCACTTCCAACCCCAATAACCAGTCTTGCACTAGCCATCCCAGATCTAAATGTGACCCATTGGTCCAAGAAAGGCATCACCAAAATCTCAGACCTAATGATAGGCCCCTCAATAAAAACGTTCAGGGCATTACAAATAGAGTTCTCCCTTGAAAAATCAGAACACTATAAGTACATCCAGATTCAACATTTACTAAACTCCACCTCTGCCCCCCCTTCCGAGATTCACTTACCTTGGAGAATAAACATGTTCCTTACGAAAGAAACTACAAACATCAAAGGAATATCTCTATTCTACAACTCCATAAGCAACAAACTAAGTTTCACCAAGCTATCCAACATCATAGCTTGGGAAAATGAACTAGGTACACAATACACCTCAGATCAATGGCAACAGGCATTACAAACGACATATAAGTCCACTAAATGCATTAACCTCTGGGAACTAACACAAAAAATCCTACTACGTTGGTACTTAACACCACATAGGATTGCCAAATTCGACCCACATACCTCCCCACTATGTTGGAGAAACTGCAACAAACCAGGCACCCTTATCCACATACTGTGGGAATGCCCTCACATCAGAGAAGTCTGGTCCAAGACTTTCCAGATAATAGGAACAATATGCAAAACGCTGGTCCCCTTGGATCCAGGGTTGGCCATCCTGTCCTTGGGAATCACTGCATATCCAAAAAATTTTAGAACTATAATATCACACATTTTACTAAGCACAAGACTAGTCATCATGAGACACTGGAAGGACAGCAACCCACCTCATTTTAGAGAAATACTGAACACCACCTCCACCCACGCCTCATACGAAATAATGTTTGCATCATCGCAAGGCAGATATAACCTCTCGCTAAATAGTTGGAAACCGTGGACTGACTGGTACACCCTAAACTTAGATTCTTACCTAGACTAACGTTCTTGAGAATCTTGGACCCCCCTGTACAAAGATCAGACTTGAGCGGAGAGAATATCCCTTCCCCTGCCCCCTTCCCCTCTACCCTCCTTCTTTCACCTATCTTCGTTCTCCTTTCTCCCCTCAACCCTTACTTTATTTGTTCAAATGTGTTAAGTTGACGTCCCAGCTAATAATCCTGAAAATACCTAAACTAACCTAACCATATACTAAGAATAAGTGTTTTTTTGATGTTATTGCACCTAACCATTCTAAGAAGACCACGTTTCCCTGGGAGGGAGGAGATCCCCTCCAAGCGACAAATTGTGTACCCCGATGGGAAGTCGCTGGGGGGATCGAATCCTTCTCGTGGCAACAGGGGGCGCGGTAAGAGCACCCGATCGCCAAAACAGTTACAGGTGCACTAACAAGACAGTCAACTATACCGTACCAGTTGCATTACATGACTAAATATGATGAACAAATGCTATGTACCTTATGACGACCTGTTGTCGTATTTCTATGCTCTACCTTTTACCAAAGTTTTGTATTATTCTTGAAAAATATTCAATAAAAAATATTGTTTAAAAAAAAAAAAGCTTTGTTAAAACTTGGTTAAAAACTTTGGTTAAAAACTTGGTTAAAAACTTGGTTAAAAACAATTAAAACAAGCGATTAAACTGTTGTCTAACCACTTGTAGTTAAAAACCTGTGTTTTAAACTAACTTGGCCGGTCTGGGTGTACCAAGATGGCCGCCGTACTAGGTCAAAGCAGGTGGAGTGCTGTGGTCTGGGTGTGTCAAGATGGCCGTCGGACTAGGCCCGAGCCACGGCCTGTCCTAGCACTGACGGTTCCCGGTCCTGTTGCTGCTGTGGGTGAGAGTAGGAGGGCTTGGAGGTGGAGTGGGGAAGCTCGCAGCAGCCCTGTTGAGCCACGGAGGGCTAGAGAGGCGGTTGGGGAGGCGGATGGCCGGCTTCGGCCGGGACTAGGCCGGAGCCGCGGACTCTCCTAGCTGCTGATGCCCGATGGGCAGCTGTGGCCGGCGCGGAGAAGGGAAGGGGCTGATTGGTTGCGGGGGGCCCGCGGGATCCGCAGTGGGGTCCGGAGGATCCTGTATTCACTCCTGCTCCCTGTCCTAACTGCTCAGGGATCCGGGATCCGGGATGTGATGGGCACTGGCTGAGTCCTGGTTTACTGGGGGCTGTGGGCTCCTGACGGCCGGAGCTACTAGATGCACGTCCTCTCCTCTATCAAGGTCAATAATGCAACTGTCAATCCCTCCCCTCACGCCAGGGTACTAGGTGTAATCCTAGACTCTGACCTTTCTTTTCAGCCCCAAATCCAATCATTGTCAAAAGCTTGTAGACTTCACCTCCATAACATCTCTAAAATCCACCCCTTTTTAACTAGTGAAACCACCAAGCTACTCATTCACTACCTTGATATATCTTGCCTTGAATATGGCAACTCACTTCTCAAAGGCCTACCTCTCCATAGGCTATCTCCTCTTGAGTCTATCATGAATGCTGCTGCCAGACTCATCTACCTTACCAATCGCTCAGTGTCTGCCACCCCTCTCCGCCAATCCCTACTCTGGCTTCCGATTGCCCATCTAATTAAATTCAAAATACTAACAACAACATACAAAGCCATACATACAACATACAAAGCTATTCACAACTCTGCCCTGTGCTACATAACCAAACCTGTCTCCAAATATCACCCAAACCATCCTCTAAACTCCTCTTAAGACCCCCCGCTCTAAAGCTCCCTTTTCTCCTCCTCCCATGCTCATCTCCAGGACTTCTTCAGAGTCTCTCCCATCCTCTGGAACTCTTTACATCAATCTGGCTATCTCTTAGTCTGGCTGCCTTTAGGTGATCCCTGAAAACTCATCTCTTCAGGGAAGCCTATCATGCCTCCAACTAATCTTTTATCCTGCATACCGAAAGCAGTGCCTAATTTGCCTCTCAGCCCAGTCCACCCCATAAGACTGGTGCTACATTAACAGCGCAAGCCGGCGGGGACTCTTTCCGTGCTTACCCCTGCAAAGTGCTGCCCTAGGCCTGGGCCTTGTCAGCCTAGGCCAGGATACAGCATTGCCCACAAGGGCACTTTATTATGTATATAACGTAAGATGACTGGCAAGTATAATTATTTTTAATATCAATATTGTACCCTCTATGTGGATGGGAAAAAGATTTCCCTTTTATCATATTGTTGCATTGGATACAGCAAAGACAGGGAAAAGAGCCAAAGTTACGTTGTCCCAGAAAGGTGGTAAGGGGTGGGGGAGGACGGTATTAATCAGATATGACAAATCTGTCATATATCATCCGACCTCAGCAGTAGAAAGGTAAAGGAGGGAGTGGGAATTCCTGTACAGATGGATAACTGTCATGCAGGATAGACCAGTGTGTTTTACTATGGTGTAAACCTTAGTAGAATAAGGATGAAATTGTGAGATGAAAGGGAGACGTTGAGTGTTAATATGTGCATGTCTGTGACAGAATAAATCATCATGTTCCTTTTAAATTTTTTTAGGGTAACCACATTGTTGTAATCTCCCTTCCATCTCATCCAATCTAACATCCAATAAATTTGGGTCACTCATAATCCAGGATACACAAACCAATTGGCTGCGAGGAATGGATTTAAAGACACCAGATGGACGAAAACTTGAATACAATAATAACTGATTATGATCTGTTGGTTTGTTGCATAAGTCACTAACAATGTGTTGTTCATTGATACTTAGTAAAGTATCCAAAAAAGGTATTTGAATATCACTTACTGTCATATTGAACTTTAAGCCAGGGATCAAAGAATTAAGATACATGTTGAATACATTTAAGGACTCTAATGCCCCGTACACACGGTCGAAAATTCCGACCACAAAATCCGTCTGATTTTTTCTGACAGATTTTGTCCGACACTGGTGTTGCATACACACGGTCGGACAAAGTTGTCGGAAAATCCGATCATTCTGAACGTGGTGACGTTTGTTGCGTACGACGGGACTACGTAGAGGCTAGTAGCCAATAGCTTTGGTCTTGTAATGTGATCTGAGCATGCGTGGCACTTTGTCCGTCGGAATTCGCTACACACGATTGGAAAAAGTCCGATAGGACTTTGTTGTCGAAAAATTTGAGAGCAGGAGATAAAACTTTGTCCGTCGGAAAATCCGACGGAAAAAGTCCGATGGAGCCTACACACGGTCGGAATTTCCGACAACTTTGTCCGATAGGACATTTTCCGTCGGACAATCCGACCGTGTGTATGGGGCATAAGTCGCCCGACCATTCGCAAAGGCGTCATCAATAAATCTGCACCAACAGGTACAGTTTTGAATAAACAAATTACAATGATAAATAAAAACATTCTCTATCATGTCCATAAATGCATTGGCGTATGGGGAGGGGGGGGGGGGGGGGGGGGCGCAACATTAGAGCCCATCGCAGCCCAAATGAGCTGCAAATAATATTTTTCCTTAAAAAGAAAAAAGTTTTCCTCCAAAACGATTGATAATAATTGTATCAAAAAGGTAACATGTATAGAAGGGTATTTTCTCGAGTGAATCAATAGTCGCCGACAGGCTCCTATGCCCAAATCATACATCCCAGGTGACTAGTACAGACGCTGGTGGTATAACAATTTTACGAATTTTATGTAAAAAATGTTGAGTGTCTAGTATATACAATTGTGTAGTTTCTATAAGTGGTGTAAAGCATCTGTCCAAAAATGTAGCAATCGGTGTGGTAATGGAATCTATTTATTTATTTTTATTTTAGTTTTTCCTTTTGTTTTTGGTTTAAATTGATAAAAACAGTGATGATATTTATTATTCTTTTTTTTAAATATGGCTGGTTACACATATATATATATATATAAACTCACTATATGTGATTTTTCTTCTTTAGTACATATGGAATGTAATGAGAAAAGCGAAAGCACCTGATGACCCATGATTCCATATATGTCTACATGTTTTTTCTATTAGTCAATTATCCTTATCGATATTGAATGATTAATTGATTGATCCCATATGAGAGAAGCGTGTATATATATATATATATATGATGCTTGGCATTTAACACTGAATAGAACTTGAATTGATATATTTTTCTAAATACATTTTAAGTGCAGCAATCCCATCTGATTTTCTTTATATATATATATATATATATATATATATATATATATATTTTTTTTTTTTTTTTACTGCTTACTTAAATCGCTTAGCGGACAATTGTGTTTGCTAAAAAATGAATACAGGTTTGTTTTGCACTAAAATAACGCAAGAGACCACAGTAAAAAATCAAAACATAAAATGAAAGTTTCTACATAAGCAGTTACTGGCAGAAGAAAACAGCCGCTATTACATCACCATATGCTAATAACAGGCAGGCTGGGAATTAAGGCGTTAATACATAAACTCTGCCTGGTTTATTTCAAATCCATTTCTCATTCACTCATCACTGTCTCACCCACTTCAGCAATATTACAGTTTTGAACAGCTATAAGGTTTTATATCAATGTATTTGACTCATGAAAATTGGAAGGAAATCCAGCATTTGGAGGATTATAGTGAACAGAACAGCTCCTGGGATCCCTCGATAGCTTGTAAACATTAATCCTGTTTGTCTGACATAGTTTCTGTTGAGAGAATTAAACAAAGAGCCAAACTGAGTGTACTACACATCCAGAAAATCAACCTTTGTCTTTGCATGCATCAGGTTTGATATCTATGATGGTGTTCTCCAGATTGTGGCCTGAAGGCCACAGCTGAGTTTAGGATATAAAGAATAAACAAAATATTATGCACCTGAAGGTTTTATCAGCTAACAAATGTTACTTGCAGTCTGCATTCTATTTGCAGGTTCTAGACCAGTATGACCTGTGTTCTTAACCATTTGGTTTCTTTTTTTTTTGTCTACTCTAGTTATAGGTTATAGGTAAGGAAAACGTTAAACCTACACTTTTTACCCATTGACTTATTTAGCAGGAAATTAAAAATTATCTGATAATGTCTGATGTTTTATGGGTATCTTTATTTTCTTCATCACTATCCTTATCTTCTTTATTAGACCTTTAAATGAAGAAGTACAAATCTCTGAGGAGATCTATATCATGCTGGATCAAAAAAATGTAAAAAATGTCCACACTGCACCAAGGCATGCTTATGGGTAGGCAGCGTAAGGTAGTAAAATTAGACCCCTCCTTTTTGAGGGGTTTTCTGAGTCTAAATTCTGAATTTACTTGCTTTTGTCAAGATCAATGAAGTATTAGCCCTGGTTCACATTGATTCTACTTTGAAATCGCGCTACTTCACTTGAAGTAGCACGATTTAAGGTGCTACTTGATAGACATCTGTGTGGCTTCATACCCAGATGTCTATTGAGTCACACCTGAAATCAGCAAAAGTTGTGCAGGAACTACTTTTGCATATCGGTGAGGTGCCGCAAAATCGGTGTTGAACCGATTGGAACAGTGCCATTGCCGCCAAAAGGCTGCGACTTGTCATGCAATTTGATCTCTTAAATCGCATAACAAATCGCTCCAATGTGAACCTAGGCTCAGAATAAAATCTGGACAACATTTTCAGAAGAAAGTCGACAACTGCACAGATTGCCCACCCATTAAATAGTAAATATGAGATTAGGTTCATGTCAACCACAAAAAGGAACCAAATGCATACAGACACCCCCAAATGATCAAAAATGAAAAGTGTGTTTATTCCTCATGTTTACCACGAGGCTCATTAACAACAGAAAGTTGATGTAAATTCAATCTGAAAAATCTCAAACATTTTACCATGTAATTTCAAAAGTTTTTTTTTTTTTAAATCTGCACCGTTTATTAAAGAATATGTAAACCCAACATTTCTTATTCGTGATATGTGCCTTGTACTTGAATCATTGGCGGGGACCTGCTGACAGACTCCCAATGTGTACCAGTACATCACTGTGCCTATACGGGCCGCTCGTCCGCAGCACATTACGGGTGGGTGGTCCGGAAATAGTTACGTTAAAGATGTGAAAAGGATCATTCATCCCTTATTATGGTTACACCAACATTGAGAGCTACCTGCCATAATGTGTTATCCACAAGAGAAGAACAGGTAGTCCCTGCAGCTGTGTGTAACAAACCCAATAAATCAATGACAGGCTGACAGCTGCACAGATTTTCACTGATATTTATGCACATGCCTCTGTGTACCTCTGTGTGGGACTGATGCAAATCTCTGAAGATAGACAGACTGCTTTTAAAGCCGTGCACAACTACCAGCCTGTTGTCTATTTTATTAGGCGGGCTGCATGCAGCTGCACAGCCCACCTGTGCTTTCCAGGAGCTGTGAGTTTGTGTCTTACTTGCTCCTTCCCTGGACTTCTGTGTGCTGACCTCTGCTGTCTATTCTTATTTACTTGTCTCTCGTCTGTCCTGACCTTTTGCCTATTCTCTGGCTCTCCATTACTTTAGCCCTGTTTCTGCCTGCTTTGGTGTGGTTGTTTGTCCCCCATGATCAAGTTGCCTTGGGCTTCAGTGTCACCTGTAGTCCTGCTGCCTGGTCTGGTCTTGTCTTGATGGTTCATCAGGTATGCTTCAGCCACATTCCCTCTGGCTTTAGTGTTGTCTATAGTCCTGTTGCCCGGTCTGGTCCACTGTTCATCAGGTATACTCCAAAACTGTGTTCTTGCTGACTTTGGTGTCATCCATAGCCCTGCTCCCTTGTCCAGTCCACTGTTCATCTGGTACACCCCAGACTTTTGTTCTCGCTAACTTCAATGTCATTCACAGTACTGCTACGTTGTCCGATTCGCTTTTACTTCCCTAACTTTTAGAGCCATAATCCAATTTACCCTGGTGTGGTCCACAATCTTTAGTTCCTTTTCTTTGCATGGCCATTTTCTACTGATCTGAGGAACATTAGAGTCCCCAAGAAATATAAGAAACTGTCAGGTAGTTAACCTTTCCAGTATCTAACAAAAACTAAAATATCACTTTTAGGTAGACTGAAACTTCAAAATCTTTGTGCAGCTGTGTTTAATATTTATCTGAAGAATGAAAGCAGGTCCCTCATAATCTTGTTTTGTATGAGTTCACAAACAGAGAAAAATAAAAATGAACAACCTGCATTCATGTTATTCAATTTCCTTTGTAAATCTATTATTTAAATTATGTCAACTAATTTAAAGATTTTTTTTTATATTAATCATCGATCACTAAAGAAAAAGTACTTATAATAGCTGTTGTTAAAAAATTTGTTTTGGCCATATACAATGAAAATAGCTTAGTATATGAAAATATTAGTTATCCAAACTCCCGTTTAATTCTTTAATCTTTACATGATTAGATAATAAAAAGTGAATAGTCACACACTTTTTTTTAGTAAATCGGGCCAAAATCTTCATTTTGATGATCTTTAAAACTTCTTAATATTCAACAGATATGGTATTCGTTTTAGTTACCATCTCTTTCACATTAAGATAAACTTTCTTCCCATAGAATTTACATTTTAAAGCACAAAGTAATCTTCTCCGTATGCTGGCCCACCACTATAACAATTTTAGTAATATCAGTGACAATTTGTTAAGGCAGCAGAGAAATATTACACAATGTCATATATATAAAGTTGAAAAATAAAATGTCTTTATAAGGTTGAAGGAAACATTATTCCACTTAAAATTGAACATGACCCAGAATTATGCACATCATTAATAATGAATAATGGTATGGTGATGATCAATGATAGTTTCCTCGAAGGGATGTCAGGCTTTTCGTGCTTAAACTATAATTTTTTTCTGCAGAGATTTCAGATGCTGTTTGATGGATGCAAGTACAAATAGGTGTGATAGAAGGAATACAGTTAGTAGTAATCAAGAAGAGTTTTTTTTTAGTTCTGATATTTTAGTCAATTTGAAGTGATATAGCGGTATATGGAGGTATATTTTAGAAATATATTTTTTCTTTATGGCCTATTTACACTATTTTAGTGCATCAATGCACATGTGGTAAAATCGTTTTTAAAAATGTTTTTGCATGCGTTGAGATATATTGCATTAAGGCAACCAATTAATTTTGAATAGGCTGTTAACACACTTCAGCACATAAAAAAAAAATTACCTATGCTATTTTTTGGCAATGCAGTGCACCCCAACAGAGTATTTGGACACCTGCCTTGTGGTACTCTATAGTGCAGGATCATTTTCATCTTCTATACATTTGTGCATTGTACAATGCCAGCGCACTGTAATTCACATATACAGTGCCTTGAAAAGGTATTCATACCCTTGAAATGTTCCACATTTTGTCATGTTACAACCAAAAACATAAATGTATTTTATTGGGATTTTATGTGATAGACCAACACAAAGTGGCACATAACTGTGAATTGGATAAATGATTTACACATTTTTTTACAAATAAATATCTGAAAAGTGTGCATTTGCATTTGTATTCCACATTCAATGGGAATTTTAGCAACACAAAGCATTTTACATTACCAAAATACAATAATTAGAATTTAGTCCTAAAGATCTCCAAAGCAGCGAAATTATCTTAAGGTGTATCTAAAGCTGAATCCTTTTTTTAGTTTTTTATACAGTAGGTAAGGATTAGAACCCCTGTCATTTTTTATTGCTGTTCTACTAGATAGATTCACCCTCTCTATTTATTCTGGTGATCATTGTCTCCAGAAAAGAAAGTGATAGGAACATCCAAACTTCCTTTTGTCACTAAAACAGGAATAGCGGAGAAATTTTCAAGTGTGGACATTGGTTTCGGTGACAACTGTCTAAAGCCCCATACACACGCTCGGATTATCCGAGGACCATGTCCGTCGGATCATGTCCGTCGTACTTTGTCCGATGTTGGTTTTGCGTACACACGGTCGGACAAAGTTGTCGGAAAATCCGATCATTCTGAACGTGGTGACGTTTGTTGCCTACGACGGGACTACGTAGAGGCTAGTAGCCAATAGCTTTGGTCTTGTAATGTGATCTGAGCATGCGTAGCACTTTGTCTGTCGGAATTCGCTACACACGATCGGATTTGGTGTGATCGGACTTTGTTGTCAAAAAATCTATCCAGCAGGAGATAGGACTTTGTCCGTTGGACAATCCGATGGAAACTGTCCGATGGTGCCTACACACGGTCGGAATTTCCGACAACATTGTCTGATAGGACAGAATCCATCGGAAAATCCGACCGTGTGTATGGGGCTTAAGAGGGAATCTCTCTCAATTTGGAGAGATTTCCTCTCACTTGTGTGTTCAGGTCAACAAAAGAAGGGAAATATACCCAACAGGCTCAGATGGCAAAAAGGACTTTACCTATTTTAGTTAAAATTAAAAAAAAAATGTTTTGGCCTCGAATATACTTTCTTTTTCTCGTGAAGAAAATCTCATCAACGGAGTTGTCACAAATGCCCTTGTTGTTATTGCTTTTGGAATGACTGTCTTCATTGGCTGTAACTTGAGATAGTCATTCAAATGAAAAAAAGATGACAGCTACTTCAGAATTTGCAGTTGTAGCAACAGAGGAGACCTATTGCACGTCTTATGAAAGTGCCCCAAACTAAACTCATACTGGCTGAAAATCTTCGATATAATCTCTGATATTGCCTTTTAACGGGTAATACCAAACCCTGCTCTAGCTATACTATCTCTAGGGATAAACTACTTTCCCCTACCTACACAGCACTCTATAGTCCACATGCTCCTGGCCGCAAGATTAACAATAACTAGACAATGGATAAACGACAAGCCCCCTACCATAGCTCAAGTAATTGACTTAACCCAACTACACTACACATATGAGCGGATATGATGGCATCCTCCCATGGCCATCTTCAGGATGCCCTTAAACGTTGGGCACCTTGGATCTCCTGGTATTCAAAGGCGAACCTGTATGCTTCTCCTCTGGTGGATTAAACCATATCATAATCCACGATGACGCTGGGCCCCCTCTGGCACAGTATGCTCCCAAATGGGGTGCTAGAGGGAAGCCGGGCCAATCTGATACCAGCGACCTACTCTTCCACACTCTATTTAGGAACAGAAAACACAACAGAATACTAAATCAACAATCTGGACTTCCACCATGTTGACTTATTCCTCAACTCAGCTTGGTTTACCAACTATACCGAAGAGCATGGGTGTCACTGTGTACCCGTTATCTACATTGTAATTGTTTTTTTTTTTTGTTCTTTTATTCTTTATTTATTAAATTTTCCACATATAAAAATAAGATCACATCCTATTACAGAATAATCTGTTTGTATTTCTTATATATCTTACTAAAAATTCAATTTTTCTCCCCCCACCTACTCCTCCCCCCATTCTTACCCCCTCCCCTCTCCCTGGGCACCTTGTTCCATTCGTGTCCCTGTTTCTTATCACTTAATTCCATCTTTACCCTCATCTATTGTTGGGTCGTTATTTCTACATATCTCCATGTCTTTTTGAACGCCCTCCAACTGTCCAATGTATCTTTCCGTTCTCTCCCTCTTTCTTCTTCCCACTCTGGATCTAGTCTATCTAAATTGTATCTGTTATTTATGCCAAGTATCCACTCTCTCATTTTTAGGCTTTCTATTTCCTGCCATTTTTTTGGTATAAGACTTTTTGCTACGTTTATCATGGTGGAAACAACAGACTCTCTGTATTGCTTGACCAAGCTATCTACTCCATGAAAGAGGCATATCCAGGGATCTTCTGGAGTTTCTTTATTAGTAATTTCCTTTATTAATTGTAAGACCTCTTTCCAATATTGTTTGAAAACGGGACTGTACCTAGTACCTTACAACCTCTCCAACAATCCGAAGATATCCCTGGTTGGAATTTACTTATTTTTTTCCAGGGTAGCATACTACCTTGCAAGACATTTAAAGTTCATCTCAGCCGTCCTAGTATCTATAGCTGAGTTATGTGTTAATTTAATTATTTTATCAATAATGTGTTTATTTCTTTGTTTCCCTAATTCGTGCTCCCATTTTTTAATGCTGGCGGAACCTCCTCGTCTTTCATGTCGTTTAAGATTTTATATATCCAGGCTATATTATTGCATGATTTACCCTTCTCACATAGCCTCTCCAAGGGTCTAAGTTAATTGTTAACACCATTATACTTATTGCAATTTCTCTTGTATTTTTGCTGTTATATTTCTAAAAACCAATAAAAACTTATTGAAAAAAAAAAAAAAAAGAATTTGCAGTTGTAGTACACCCATGCTCATTATAATGAATTTCATGTTTTTACTGGTTTTTACTGGTTGAAGGTGTTTTGTGTGCTACATTGTTTTTAAATTGAGGACTTTATAGAGTGCAAAATTATACAGCACTGAGACATTTAGATGAAGTATCCATTGTGAAGTAGTGATTGCTTAAAAATTGCTTCATTACATATGTGGTTTGTTATAGTTACTAAACAAACATCTTTCACACAGGGATATAGCATTTTTAACATTTCCTTCCCTCCCTAGATGCACAAAGAGAGATTCTGAATATTGGATTAAAATTACATCATCATAGATTATTTTCATTAAATTTAGAGTGCTGCATAGCATACATTAATATGTTTTAGGCAACGGGAGTGGTTTTCTGTATGAATACCAAAACTGTGAGGGATTCAACATGAAGGTGTGGTAGAGACAGACTCCATTAAGAGAGACTCTATGGATTTATATTACTGAGCATACTGTGAATATTAGTATTTGTGGTCCGCTCCATTTTTATGAGTTCATTTATTTTAGAAAGATCACTTTGTTCGTGATCCTCTCTGAATTGCCTGTTAAGGCACTTTTAACCGCTTTCGGACTGCACATTTACGGGAGCCAATCAGTGGGTCCGGCAGACGTGATGCATGCCGGGACCCACCGATCATTGACATGAGAGACAGAACAGTGGTCTGCCTATGTAAACATTGCAGACTGCCATTCTGTCTAAGAGGAAGATGGAGATCGTGTGCTTCTGCTAAGAAACACAAATCTCTGTCTTCCTCCAGTTAAGCCATTCCCCACACAGTTAGTAATCACTCCCTAGAAGCACATTTAACCTTTTAAACGTCCCATGATGTTAACTCCTTCCCTGCCAGGGTCATTAGTACAGTGAGAGTGCATTTTTTTTAGCACTGATCACTGTATTAGTGTCACTGGTCCCCTAAATGTTTCACTTAATGTCCCATTTGTCCACCACAATGTCGCAGTCCTGCTAAAAATCGCTGATCACTGCCATTACTAGTAAAAATGAAAATAAAAATGCCATAAATATATTCCATAGTTTGTAGACATGATAACTTTTGCGCAAACCAAACAATATACGCTTATTGTTATTTTTATACCAACAACATGTAGCAGAATACATATTTGCCTAAATTGATGAAAATATTAGATTTTTACATTTTTTTATTGGATATGTTTTATAGCAGAAAGTAAAAAATATTGTTTTTTTTTTTTCAAAATTGTCTGTCTTTTTTGTTTATAGCGCAAAAAATAAAAAAATGCAGAGGTGATCAAATACCACCAAACGAAAGCTCTATTTGTGGGAAAAAAGGACCTACGTTTTGTTTGGGTACAGCGTTGCATGAACGTGCAGTTGTCAGTTAAAGCAACGCAGTGCTGTATCGAAACCTTCTGGGGCTGAAGTGGTTAAAGAAGCTGAGCAAATTGTATTTTTTTCAAATATTGTGCAAAGAGCACATAGTTGATTTGGACTTTCATAAATAGATATAATATACTGTGACTGAGGATTCTAAAGTTCATACCTAATTTTGTATATGTCACACATTCCAATGAATTACTTCAGCACTTTTTGCAAATTTTAACGCATTATTTGCACAATTGCATTGATGGCACATTTTTCACAGTTTTGTTGAGTTCCATGTATTATTACTTATTTTCATATTTATTTATGAGAAGAGTGCACTTTACATTACATATCGGCGGTTATTTACGAAAGGCAAATCCACTTTGCACTACAAGTGCAAACTACAAGTGCAAAGTACACTTGAAGTTGCACTGAAAGTACACTTGGAAGTGCAGTCGCTGTAAATCTGAGGGGTAGATCTGAAATGAGGGGAAGCTCTGCTGATTTTATCATCCAATCATGTGCAAGCTAAAATGCTGTTTTTTATTTTCCTTGCTTGTCCTCCTCGGATCTACAAAGACTGCACTTCCAAGTACACTTTCAGTGCAATTTCAAGTGCACTTTGCACTTGTAGTTTGCACTTGTAGTGCAAAGTGGATTTGCCTTTCGTAAATAACCCCCATTGTCTAGTTTTTATTGCTTTCTCTTTACTGTCTACTTACAGGAGACGTATGGACATAGAAAAAAACAAACATACGTACTCACCTCTATGCTGCAGCTGTCCCCTTCTGACTCTATGCCCAAGAACTGAGTGATCACACAACCACTCATCACTTGGTTCTCAGTCCACTCATAGCAGAGAGTGGTGACTGTCAGTCACCTCTCTCTGCTCTTCCCTTACAGGGTTCACTGGAGAACCAGGTTGGGGAGGGGGTAAGATCAGCTGACTCCAGCTCTCAACCTGCATGCTGAGTGGCTGAGACAGCTGCTGATCAATCATCTGGGTGGATCCCGAATGTATTGTTGGGATGCTGTGTGGCTCTGTAATATCATCCGACAGTGGACTTAACTCACTGTCAGCTGATTTTGGGTCACAGGAGAGCAAATATAAGTGAATTCCTGTGACCCAGAAGAGAAGTATAGCCAAAAAGCTTTGGCCATTGCACAGGACAAAAAAGTAATGTCAAATTTTTTCAACGGGGACACCTGTTCCATTGCTAACCCACTAAGAGGGGATTTCCTTTCTTTTGTTAAGATCTTTTTCAAACTTCCTGTTGCATCTCAGGAAAGGCTGTAAAGGAAAATCCCTCCAACAGAACAAAGAAAGAAAAAATAAACTGATGGAGATTGTATACTCTCCCTACTAATAATAAATGTTTTGGCTGTGTACACGTTAGACTGCATGTAAAGAAAAGGAATTGAATATGAAAAAATATTGTCATATAGCATTGCACTGCCGTTTGCATATGATTGTAAAGTATAGAAGGCAAGGAAGCAGGAAATTATCATACATCTGTACGTGAAGAAAGAGACCTATGGTCCATGACTCATATTAGTGGCACATCTGCTCCTGCTAAACTGTCATTAGAAGGGCATTTCTCTGTGGTTTGTATCTGTTATTGATTTTGTGAGCAATAAGTGGAATCACGAAGGCTGAGGTCAGCCTATACAAAGAGGACAATTAAACATTTTTGCCCTGATTTTTTTTTTCCTGTGTATGATCTGACTCAAGATTATTTGAGTCGGAAAAAGATGGTATTGTTATTGAACACAGGTGAAAATCATGACATCATCATTCTGTAAATGGCATCTTCAAGATGCATATCTATACGCCTATTAAACTACAAGTTTTCCAATATGTTAGGTACAGCCTTACATCAATTTCTGTTTTTTGTAGTAAAACTGGAACTACTGCATCACTTTATTATAGTTACTCATATATGTATCCGTAGTAAGCTAGTTTAAAATAAAGACATTCAATGAGAAAAAATAGGCTAATAAAAATATAAAGACCTTGCATTTTTAGATCCTTTGGCCACTAAATGAAGCAACACCTTGATTTTGTTTAAACCAGTTGCATTGGAAGACTATTTTATATTTTCACACACAGCAAAGAACCATCTCCCTGTGTGAAATTTAACAGCACGACTTTTGGCTTGTCCCCAAAAATGCCCCCTTGAGGTACCACCAGTGGTATTTTATTTTGTATGTACCTTTTTTTCTGATGTCTTTTGACCAGTTACATGATGCTCTTGGTCCTATTCCTCCTCATCTTCTTGAATAATCCTGGATGATGATGTCAGGCTCAGCACTGATCTCTTCATTAATACACTGCGAGTGCAGGGTGCCACGTTTAGGGGGCATGGCCAGAGGTTGGAATATAAACCTCTTTTCCAAAGTTCTAAGGAGTACCTTTGTGTCCTTTGCAGTGATCTTAAAGTGAACACCTTTTTTTTTTTATTTATCCAATTAGATTGTTTACATTATAGATTCATACAAGGTCATTATATTCCCTCTAATCACCAGCACATCAATGCAGGTCTGTAAGAGGACTAATATGCTTCTTATTAATTCTATGTATTCTAGTGCATAGCTTTGTTAAATAAAAAAAAAACTGTTTTACTTACTTTTAATTCCAAACTCTATATAATTTAAAGACAAGTTAAAGACTAATGGTTCCAAAAATGAATTATGGGAACCCTTTGTCACACTCACCTGTGCCTCATTCCAGTGCCAGTTTATTTCTCTCTGTACCAGGCCAAACAGCATGCAGGCAATCAGAGGATGCCAGTGCCACAGTCAATCAGTAGCCAAGCTCTGTCTTAAAAGGTAAGGGCACTTGTTGCTCTGTGGTCAAGCAACATGTCACCCTGCAAGCTGCTTAGCCCCCTGTGTCTTTAGATGTGTTCTCATATACTCCATCTAACGCATGTGACCCTCAATTACTTACAGTGACTTCTAGGTGTATTTGGAAAAAAAAAATTGCAGAGGTTTAGATCCTGTGAAACTACACGTACATTTGCTTTGTGCAATTGGGGCAAAATTAAATTAAATCAGAATTTTCTCTCCAATTCATAAGAATAGAGTGAATCAGGAAAATACAGTATCATGGCCACTAGAGGGGACTGATGAACATAGAAAATAGGTGCTTATTACCTGAGTGTATCAGCTCCATCTACCATAATGAGGTATTTTCCTATTTAACTCTATCATCTTAAATAGATGACATTCAACCTGGAAAGAAAATAGCCTAATAACAATTAATTGTGCCCCCATTCACACAGAGTGAATGTACATGCAATCTCACAGGATGCATAGCTCTGCAATTATTTTTTTTAAAAAGGCTCCTTATATTAGTGATCAGCAGGAAAAATGCTCCTTATATTCTATTGCGTGTTCTTGTTTATAGTCCCTTAGCAACTTTTTTTTTTTAAATATCCACATTAGAAGTTGAACTTTGACAGCTCTTTAGTTACTGAATGAAGACATTTTTTAAATATTTATTATATATTTTTTTGCACCATCCAGTGGTATTAACCCAATCATTAAAGAATAAGGAACAAAGACCTAATGCAGAAAGTTTAGGTTTAAGTCATACCCTTTATTGGCTGACTTAAGTTACCCTGTAAAGTATATCGCCTAAACACCAAACTTTCTGCATGAAGTGATGGTTAACACGGTACAATGCTCTACTACAATCAATGACTTAGAAATAACTAAGCTTTTTTTTTTCTTTTTTTTTTTTGAGGTCCTTTTAAATTTAAGCCAACTGATTTAAGTGCTTTATTTACATTCACTGTAGTGTAAAAGAAGTGTTAGTACCACCGTATTCTATAATATCCAATTGGTTTGCTTTTGGGGATGTGTTTCACCTTCTCAGCAATCTGTCTTTCAAACTGAATGTATACAAGTCTGATTATCCTTTTTGCAGCTCTTGCAGCTTTTATTGAAATTAAAAAAAAATTGTAATCCTTCCGATTTAGATTTTTTTTAAAACCCATTTACTTATTTTGTGTGGCAATTAGTCTGCTATACTTTGCTATACTCTGCTATACTTTTTGAAGTTAGGAATAAATTAAAATAATGTGTTCACATGAAATTATGAGTTACAATACTTCCATTTATCTTTTTTACATTATTTCCTCAAATGATATGTATTGAAAAGTATTCCCCAATATTGTAAAATTGGCTTGCTTAACAATTGGAAATATCATAGACATGTGCATTCATTTTCATCCGAATGCATTTTCATCCGAAATTAAGGTATTTTCGTTATCGTTTTAGCAAACGATAACGAAAGTGCAGAATCCGAAAAACAAAAGATCCGACATAAATAAATGCTTTATTTTCATTTTCGTTGTGACAACAGTTCGATATAGATAGGAGATTCGACATGACGCTGACAATAACAATCTGTGTCTATCTAACCTGTGGTCGAATGTGCCTAACTTTAACTTTTAGTCCAAGATTATTCTACATAGAGAGAAAAGATTCGACATAGAAAGAAAAGATTTGACGTAGAGAGAAAAAGATTTGACGTAGAGAGAAAAGATTCAAAATAGAGAGAAAAGATCACTGCTGGAATTGGGTGGGGAAAGTAAAAAAAAAAAAATAATGATGATGATGAATGTTATTGGCTGATTGTAACCAAAGAGGAGGAGCAGTAAAATAGCTACACACACGTACAGCCAACTTACTTTAACTTACAATTGCTAGCAGAGAGAGACACACACACTGAATCATTTCAGAAGACAGTCAATCTTAGCTGGTCCGTTTGTCAGAGAACCTGAATTATTTAGCAATTAAGCATAAGCACAGCAGCAGAACAATAGTGAAGCAAGCTACAGTTCAACCTAACTTTTTCATAATAATCTTCTGCTATTTTGTTAGTGTTGTGAACTTGATAGTGATCCTAGTGTTGTGATAGCCTCAGAGGCTGCCCGTGTTGTGGGGGGGGGGGGGTGATTTATTATTATAGATTCTATATTATAGATTGAGATTCTATTTAGATTCTATATACCCTATCTTGTTACCTGTCTGATCAGGGATCACTAACACCAGTCCATTTTCTGTTTGAACTATATACATTCAACATGAACGACAAAGATTCGAGAAAGCAGCGAAAAACATACAAACGTCAAATCTTTGGCTTATGGTGTCTGTCGAAAGTTCTAAGAAGATCTGACGGAGAAGCTAAACTATACGGAGTCATACAGTTTAGCTGCTCCATCGAATCTTCTTTGAAAATTCGACAGACACCATAAGCCTTCAATGACAGATTCGACCCTAATTAATTTGGATTTTCGGATGAATGCAATTTTTAACGGAAAACTAAATAAATAAAAACAAATTTCGGGAGTAACTAAATAAATTTATTTTTCAGACGAAAACGAAATTCCAAAACAAAATATTTCAGTGTGCACATGTCTAGAATATCACCATAATAAATCTTGACTTTAAGCTAATGAAGTTCTTAATAGGAACTGCAGTTACTTATCCTTAGTAACCAGTCAGCATCCAACCCCCCAAAAATTTCCAACGTGGTTGGTGGCTGTGGATAAATAAATACATTTCTTAGTAAGAACATGTACATTAAGCACCAAAATATCACACCATTCAACTTTGAATGTCGTGGGTTTGTGGCATTTGTAAACATCCAAAGATATCTGTGTCCCAAATAACGGATGAAAAAAATCATTACAGCTTTATTAAACCCAAAAGCAAACATTTATTATACTGCAGGTTACCAATTCTTAAATGTGATGACTGCATTTATTTTCTATTTTAGGCTTTATTTCCTTTATTTTCATTTGGTAATCTGGCCAGTAAGTCTGTTTCTTATCAACAGAACAAGCTGTACTACAGATTTATTAAAGCGGTACTACAGAACTATTAAACAGGAGTGCTAATAATGATTGACTTTTATTCATTAATGTAAAACCTTTATCCCAAAAAGTAACTCCTTAACCACTTCAGCCGAATGTTTTACCCCCTTAATGACCAGGCCTTTTTTTGCGATACGGCACTTCGTTATTTTAACTGACAATTGCGCAGTCGTGCGACACTGTACCCAAATAAAATTGATGACCTTTTTTCCCCCACAAATAGAGATTTCTTTTGATGGTATTTGATCACCTCTGTGGTTTTTATTTGTTGCTCTATAAACATAAAAATAGAGTAGATTTTGAAAAAAAACTATATTTTTTACTTTCTGCTATAAAACATATCCCAAAAAAATATATAAAGTCTAATTTCTCATCAATTTAGGCCAATATGTATTCTGCTACATATTTTTGTAAAAAAAAAAAAACAATAAGCGTATATTAGTTGGTTTGCGCAAAAGTTATCACGTTTACAAACTATGGGATATTTTTATGGCATTTTTAGTTATTTTATTTTTTTTTTACTAGTAATGGCAGCGATCATCGATTTTTAGCAGGTCTGCAACATTGCAACGGACAAATCGAACACCTAACTGACACTTTTTTGGGGACCAGTGACATTATTACAGTGATCAGTGCTAAAAATATGCACTATTACTGTACTAATGACACTGGCAGGGAAGGGATTAACATCAGGTGTGATCAAAAGAGTTAAATGTGTCCCTAGGGGGTGCTTGCTAACTGTGTGGGGGTTGCTCTGACTGGGGGAACACAGAGATCTGTGTTCCTGCTTAGCAGGAACACAAGATCTCTATCTTCTCCCCTGTCAGAACGGCGATCTGCCTTTTTTACATAGACAGACCGCCATTCTTCCTCTCTCGGGAATGATCGCGGGTGGCCGGCAGACATCGGGTCTGCCGGACCCAATGATTGGCTTCCCATCTGTCCAATCAGCGTGCAATTGTGCCTCCGGTGGCACGTGCGTGCCCCGTAGTGGCTGTTGCACGAATTGACGTACAGGTATGTGTTTTCGCACAATAGAGCCGACCTGCCACAGTACAAGTACGTTAGGCGGTCGGCAAATGGTTAAAAGGTGTCAGCTGGAGTTTGGCTCCAATTATTTTTTAATCTAATCTAACCAATGTAAATCTGCTAGTTTATCTAACACTCCCCTACCCCAGACTGAAAATGCTGCTGTCCAAAGGTTTCCCTGTTGCTCCTACATGCAGAGTGGAGGCACGCTAACACATGGAGTGTGCTACTGGCCAGATCACCAGGTGAAAATAAAGGGAAAGGCCTAAAAAATGTAAACTAATGCGGCTTTCACATCTAATGATTGGTAAGCTGCAATATATTACATTTTTGATTTTGATTTTAATACCCCTTTAAATAAATTGTAAAAAAAATATCTGAAAGCTATTGTTATGGACATTATAATGTTTACATATTAATATTACAAAAGTGAGTGGGTTTGTCCATTTATCCTTGGTTACTATATCAGCTAAATATACTGTACTTTTTTTCTGTTGGGGTATGATTTTTCTTTTTGTTTTTATGGCAATCAGATGATCTGTCAACTGTTCAAGAAAGGGAAAAACTTGATTAAAACCCAGGAGAATAGTTTAGTAAAAACACATTGGAAATGTTGCGTGTTTTGTGTCATTCTTTGACTAACCACTGCAAAAATATGTAAAAATATGCAAAGAACTGACTTCATTAAATTCATTTACACTTACACTTTATGACTTCATTTGAAATGAAAACAAAAAAAAATAAGCTTTAACATGTGAATGAAGAGGGTGCTCAACAGAGTAGCAGTCACAACCATAGCAAACAGTTGACTGAAGTGCTATCTCTGATTACATTGAGAAAAAAAATACATTTCATTTGCTGTGCTTAATCTGGCAAAATAAACATAGGATCAAGTGAAAGGCTTCCTGTCACTATCTGCTGTTAAAAAATTGGTATAAACATGCATGGTGAGGATATTACCTAGCCAGCCTTTAAATCGAGCATGTGCTTTGTCCAAGAGGGTGACAGGTAGGTGAACCCATTGCTTTGGTCTGCTAGACAGACCTCAGGTTTCCTTTTTAAAGTTATGTCACAATTATACACTAACTTAGCTAAGCCAGGGCAGCTAAATAATCAACAAAATGGTATTTGTGCTATTATGTTTGTACAAGGTCTTAACATTTCTGCTGCGCCCAGGTTACAATGTTCAAATCATACATCCTATGTGGGAATTGTAGAAACAGCTTTTATTTTGTGAACATTCCATAGTTAAAGTGTATTTCTAACCTAGTTTTGGATAGAGGAAGGAAATGTTAGTACTAAAGACTTTTAAGTTTTTATTGTTGTCTGTGCCAACATTGGGATACACCCTATGTCCTTGTGTCCCGGCAGGGGCGGACTGACAACTCATGGGGCCCCCGGGCAATAGAAGATCATGGGGCCCCCTTGGTCCCCACACTCAAGCCACACCTGCACAGGGAGACACGGGGGAGGGAGAGCACACAGGGGGACACTGGAGGGGGGAAGCACACACACACACACGGGGACACTGGGGAGGGAGAGCACAATGGGGTACACTGTGGGGGGGGAGAGCACAAACAGGGGGACGCTGTGGGGGGGCGAACACACACACGGGGACACTGGAGGGAGAACACACACACAGGGGGACACACTGGAGGGAGAACGCACACACACACAGGGGGACACTGGAGGGAGAACGCACACACACACAGGGGGACACTGGAGGGAGAACGCACACACACACAGGGGGACACTGGGGAGGGAGAGCACAAACAGGGGGACGCTGTGGGGGGGAGAACACACACACGGGGACACTGGAGGGAGAACACACACACACACACAGGGGGACACTGGAGGGAGAACGCACACACACACAGGGGGACGCTGTGGGGGGGAGAACACACACACACACGGGGACACTGGAGGGAGAACACACACACACACAGGGGGACACTGGAGGGAGAACGCACACACACAGGGGGACACTGGGGAGGGAGAGCACAAACAGGGGGACGCTGTGGGGGGGAGAACACACACACGGGGACACTGGAGGGAGAACACACACACGGGGACACTGGAGGGAGAACACACACACACACAGGGGGACACTGGAGGGAGAACGCACACACACACACAGGGGGACACTGGGGAGGGAGAGCACAAACAGGGGGACGCTGTGGGGGGGAGAACACACACAGGGGACACTGGAGGGAGAACACACACAGGGGGACACTGGAGGGAGAACGCACACACACACACAGGGGGACACTGGAGGGAGAACACACACACAGGGGGACACTGGAGGGAGAACACACACACAGGGGGACACTGGAGGGAGAACGCACACACACACAGGGGGACGCTGTGGGGGGGAGAACACACACACACGGGGACACTGGAGGGAGAACACACACACACAGGGGGACACTGGAGGGAGAACGCACACACACACACAGGGGGACACTGGAGGGAGAACGCACACACACACACACAGGGGGACACTGGGGAGGGAGAGCACAAACAGGGGGACGCTGTGGGGGGGAGAACACACACACACACAGGGACACTGGAGGGAGAACACACACACACACACACACACACACAGGGACACTGGAGGGAGAACACACACACACACACGGGACACTGGAGGGAGAACACACACACACACACAGGGGGACACTGGAGGGAGAACACACACACAGGGGGACACTGGAGGGAGAACACACACACGGGACACTGGAGGGAGAACACACACACAGGGGGACACTGGAGGGAGAACGCACACACACAGGGGGACACTGGGGGGAGAATGCACACACAGGAGGGAGAACGCACACACACACACACACACACACACAGGGGGACACTGGAGGGAGAACGCACACACACACACACACACACGGGGACACTGGAGGGAGAACGCACACACACACAGGGGGACACTGGAGGGAGAACGCACACAAACACACACACACACACACACACACACACACAGGGGGACACTGGAGGGAGAACACACACACACAGGGGGACACTGGAGGGAGAACGCACACACAGGGGGACACTGGAGGGAGAGCGCACACACACACACAGGGGGGCACTGGGAGGTAGAACGCGCACACACACAGGGGGGCACTGGGAGGTAGAACGCACACACACAGGGGGGCACTGGGAGGTAGAACGCACACACACAGGGGGGCACTGGGAGGTAGAACGCACACATACAGGGGGACACTGGAGGGAGAACGCACACACACAGGGGGACACTGGGAGGTAGAACGCACACATACAGGGGGACACTGGGAGGTAGAACGCACACATACAGGGGGACATTGGAGGGAGAACGCACACACTCACACAGGGGGACAGGGAGAGAACACACACACAGTGGGAGACTGGAGAGAGAATGCACACACACACACACACACACAAAGGGACACACACACACACACGGACACACACAGAGGGACACTCACACACACACACAGAGGGACACTCACACACACACACAGAGGGACACTCACACACACTGTGACACACACACACACACAGAGGGACACTCACACACACACACACACACACACACACACACACACACAGAGGGACACACACACACACACAGGGGGACACTCCCACCAGGTTTGTTGTGAATTGTTACTGGATCACTTCAATACAAGTTTTACACCTCATCTAGCAGTTTCTCATTAAATTAAGGTAATGTGCCCCGAGGCTTGTATCTGGCACTGGTGTTGGCATCCTTCAGCAAAACTTCACAAATAAAACACAATAACTACAAAACATAAAGCACAGTGCACTCTTTAAGGCAGCAGAACTCTATGGGCAGGAGGAATGGGCACTGATCCAACCAAATTCACTCACCGTTGTGAAGCGGCTGTATTACATGCCGCGATGCCGGTAATAATACTTCTAACTGTGCGACGCGCGCTGCTCCCTGCCGGTGTACTGACTCTTCTCTTCCGTCCCAGCTGACGTCACGGTGCATTCATTACAAGCACCTGGGACAGATGGGAGGGAAGGAGGGGCCGGTGGGGAGCAGCGCGCGCCGCGCTGTTAGCAGTATTTTTATCGGCATTGCGGCATGTAATACAGCCGCTTCAAATGGCCTATCTTGTGGCCGAGTCCGGGCCCCTAATGGCCCCGGGCCCTCGGGCGGCGCCCGAGTGACCGACTGGTCAGTCCGCCCCTGTGTCCCGGTGATCTGACCACCAAGAAATAAAATGATTGGAAATACAGGGGAAAACTTCAATTTTGGAGAGATTTCCTCCCACTTCCTGTTTGTAGTGCACCCTAGTGGCAGGCTGTTTAGCCAGTTCCCAGGCAAGGAGCCTATGGTGAACTTTGCATCACCACAGAGTTGATCCAGTAGATCAGGCATGTGGGGGCACAGCCACCCTGACAAACATACACTAGGGGCATGGATTATAAGCCATATTACCCAAACAAGAAATCTCTCAACACTGCCAGGCTGGCTGACCCTCCATCTCCTGACCAACACCAGTCCCCCGACCAAGCCAGTTGCAAGTCCACTCTCTCTAGGTATTAGCTGTGCTATACCACCTCCAAGGGACCAGATGACCAGTCCAGCATATTGAAAGGCACCATTGCTACTACTTATGATTGCCTGCAGCCAAACAGAAAGGTAAGCCCACTTTACATGTGGATAACGTTCACCGAACATGTCAACGAGACACTTCATTTTATGATTTTTACTGAACAGTTAACCACTTAAGGACCAAGCCTCTTTTTGAGATTTGTTGTGTACAAGTTAAAAACATTTTTTTTGCTAGAAAATTACTTAGAACCCCCAAACATTATACATTTTTTTTCTAACACCCTAGAGAATAAGATGTCGGTCGTTGCAATACTTTCTGTCACACCGTATTTGCGCAGCGGTCTTACAAGCGCACTTTTTTTGGAAAAAATACACTTCTTTAAATTAAAAAATAAGACAACAGTAAATTTAGCCCAATTTATTTTATATTGTGAAAGATAATGTTACGCCAAGTAAATTGATACCCAACATGTTACGCTTCAAAATTGCGCCCGCTTGTGGAATGGCAACAAACTTTTACCCTTAAAAATCTTCAGAGGTGACGTTTAAAAATTTCTATAGGTTGCATATTTTGAGTTACAGAGGAGGTCTGGGCTAGAATTATTGCTCTCGCTCTACCAATCGCAGCGATACCTCACATGTGTGGTTTGAACACTGTTTTCATATGCGTGGTTAACGCGTTTTCACGGGGCACGTTTAAAAAAACTATTTGTTTTACCTTTTATTTTTTATTTTTACACTGTTCTTTAAAAAAAATAAAATTGCGTCACTTTTATTCCTATTACAAGGAATGTAAACATCCCATGTAATAGAAAAAAAGCATGACAGGACTTCTTAAATATGAGATATGGGGTCAGAAAGACATCAGATCTCATATTTACACTAAAATTAAAAAAAAAAAATATATATATATATAAAAAAAAAAATTGCCCTTTAAGAGCTATGGGTGGAAGTGACGTTTTGACGTTGCTTCTGCTCTGCAATGGTATGGAGACAGGTGGGGGCCATCTTCCCCTCACTCGTTTCCATACCTAACACCAAGAAGGATCCGATCACCTCCATCGCTACCGACGGCTCTGGTAAGTAGCGCAACGAATCTGCCGCAGAGACCACTATTATCGGAAAAAGGACCGCTGGCCAGAAGAAGAGGATACCGGGGTTATGGCAGCTAGCTGCTGCCATAACAACGATATTCCTCTTCAAAGATAGGACGTATATCGACGTGCGACAGTCCGGAAGTGGTTAAACTTGGCTTTTGTATAACAGTCTCAAAAACATGATGGTAATCTTAACCACTTAAGCCCCGGACCATTTTGCTGGCCAAAGACCAGAGCACTTTTTGCGATTCGGCACTGCGTCGCTTTAACTGACAATTGCACGTGCGACGTGGCTCCCAAACAAAATTGACGTCCTTTTTTTCCCACAAATAGAGCTTTCTTTTGGTGGTATTTGATCACCCCTGCGGTTTTTTATATTTTTTTGCTATAAACCAAAAAAGAGCGACAATTTTAAAAAAAAGCATTATTTTTTACATTTTGCTATAATAAATATCCCCCAAAAATATATAAAAAAACTATTTTTTTCCTCAGTTTAGGCCGATACGTATTCTTCGACATATTTCTGGTAAAAAAATCGCAATAAGCCTTTATCGACTGGTTTGCGCAAAAGTTATAGCATTTACAAAATAGGGGATAGTTTTATGGCATTTTTATTAATAATTTTTTTTTACTAGTACTGGCGGCGATCATCGATTTTTATCATGACTGTGACATTATAGCAGACACATCGGAGATTTTTGACACATTTTTGGAACCATTGTCATCTATACAGCAATCAGTGCTATAAAAATGCACCTATTCCTGTGTAAATTACACTGGCAGTGAGGGGTTAACCACTAGGTGGCAGTGTAGGGGTTAAGTGAGCCCTGGGGAGTGTTTCTAACTGTGGGGGCGTGGCTGTGTATGACACGTCACTGATCTCTGCTCTGATTACAGGGAGCAGAGATCAGTGACACTGTCACTAGGCAGAACGGGGAGATGCTTGTTTACACTAGCATCTCCCCGTTCTTCCTCCCCGTGAGACGATCGCGGGTATCCCCACGACGATCGAGTGCGCGGGATCCACGATCGGACTCACGGAGGTCCTGGCCGGCGCACATACCTGTACGCCCATTTGCCTGTCCGTGCCATTTTGTTGACGTACATCAGTGTGCGCCGGTAGGTAAGTGGTTCAGATGTTTTGTTTTAAAAATAACAAACATGCCATACTTACCTGCCTTGTGCAATGGTTTTGCACAGAGCAGCCCTGATCCCCCTCTCCTCGAGTCCCACGCCTGTGCTCCTGGCTTCTCCCCCCACTGAGTGCCCCCAGAGCAAGAAGCTTGCTCTGGGGACACTCGTGTATGGTCACTCCCAAGCCAGAGCCAGTGTTAATGTTAAGATTTCTTTTAGCACTCCTAAGTCAGATGAAAAGGCTTCAAGAAGGCTGCTGAAAGTGTGTTTATGCTTTAAAAATGCTTGCTAAATGTGATGTTCTCTAAATTACCGTTTACAAGGTAATATTCCTACTTGGGAGGAAGGTATGCTGGAGCTCTGACTCTGGAGCTTGAAATCCAAAGTTAACTCCAATTAAAAGATTAGTAATGAAGTTGTCATCCTCTTGCAAATGGATTTCTAAATTATTTGATTGTTATACATTATAAAAGGCTCCAGCAGGGTGCTGACACTCATTTGGCTGTTATACAGAGATCAATGGGAATATCTTGCCAATAATATGCCTGAAAAATAAAAGCCACCATGAGACACAAAGCTGCCATTTAAAAGTGAAATACCAGTTCTGAGTAAATGGACCATTGCAATCTATTAGTTTACCCAGAACTTTTTTTAGATACAGGAAAAAACATTACTTTAGGTCAGTGATTCTCAAACTGTGTGCCGCAGCACACTAGTGTGCCACGTGAGATTTGCAGGTGTGCCATGGGAGTTTGGAGGAATATTTAAAATTGCTAGTGTTTTGAAACCTTGAACATATCGAAAAAATTAAATGGTAAATCAATGTTACAAAATTTAAAAAAGTAACATATATAAAAAAACAATCTCTGTCAGTCTGTCATTTATTGGTTCATTTTGTAACGCCAGACTTGTGTGAGATCTCCATGAGAACGCGATCACTCTAATTATATTATAATAATAGAGACCATTCCATTCCAACTTTGATGCTTATAAAAGTTTGTTCATTATTTAGTGATGGAGAAATACTTAATCAAGTCTGGAACTCTGAAAGAGAAACTGTTAAATAAAAAGCAAGTAAGCAAGCGAAAGATCAAAGAAGATTACAATCGCTTCAATCTGATTTGTTCTCGAAAGTAGGCACATCCTTCAAATTAAATTTTAAATTAAATATATATGTAAAAATAAATATGTTCTTCACCACAAAAATTGTTAAATCTTTTTAGGTGTGCCGTGAAAATGTTTAGATCTTTTTAGTGAGACACAAGACAAAAAAGTTTGAGAAACACTGCTTTAGGTAGACTTTAATCCGATCTCTAAAATACAAATGACTCATATAAATGTTAACATGGTAATATCTCATATAAACTTTAACATGCTAAAGTAATTTCAAAGGTTGTTCTAAATCTTTTTAAACCTGCAGCAATAGAATGATTGAGCCATTAGCGCTTATGCTGGGTTCCATGGAACAGTACAAAGGGCTGTCTTCCTCCCTAGTTCTCTCCTCCCTTCCCCGTCGGGAGATGGCAGACAGTGGAGCAGCGTAGCAAGAGGGTCCTGATTGGTCAAATCGGGTGGGCTGGAGCCGGGCACAAGGTATAAACCCGGCGGCTTTCCCACTCTGTCTGCCGCCTGAGGAGACCCCCACTAAACATGGAGCCCCATGCTGCTGCAAGAACGTGGTACCTGTGTCATGGAGGAATTTCTGTGTCGTCTCATCCAGAAACCAAGGGCTGTGGAGGGGCAGAGTGGCTGAGGAGGTATTTAGAAGAAGAGGCGGTTCAATCGGTATCAGCTTCAGCTGATTTGGAGCATGCCCAGTCTGTGCCAGTAGAGGCTAGCCTAGAGAATGGCAGTTGTCCAGCTCCCCCTACTGCTCAAAGAAGAGGTCGCAGGGAAAAAAAGGTTGAAAAGAGAATATTCTCCCTCTTCTCCTGTCAGAGATGATTTAAAGAAGGCAAGGTCATGCTCCTCAAACAGAGCCAGAAATTAATCACCTCAGCTAGCTGTCAAGTGAGGTGGTAACGTCTGGGCAACCTGTAAGCGCGGACCGCAGTTCTGGTGAGAAATATGATTCCATTTTTATGAATTTGGTAAAGTAGTTGGTTCTTTGGCCAATGAACTTGCTAAATTCAGTGAATCTAATAATATTGGTACTGTATAGAATGGCAGTGGCTCAGGTGGTATACCTATGTCTGATAATGTTGCTTTTACACAAGGTAACACCGCCATTCCGCTGAGTGTTAACCCATTAAATACCATTTCTTATAATATGGACAAATTACCTGCTAATATTAGTAATACCAGTGCTATTCCTTCTATTCCTGCTTCTGTTTTAAATTCTGCACTTTCTTTACCAGTCAAAGCCCTAGTTTCTGAATCATGTATCAAGGAGGCTCTCCCCTGTGAATTGTCTCCTCTGGGCTATCATTTATCTACCTCTGTTATAGAAAAGATAGGGTGTGGAGAATTCATAGATATCTTATCCTTGCTCCCGTCTTCAAAAGAATTCTTGCTGAAATCTGATAAGAGAATGGATGACAGGTCTGAGGAAGATAGGAGGAGGGCAATTTCTCTGACTTTTCAGAACTGGCTTCATGCCTTCTGTTTTTTTGCTTCAGTGATAGGTGAGCATTTTCCTGAAAATGCTCAGGATTATTCCAACACTTGGACATAGTGGCTGAGTCATACCGCCACTTTGGAGGCATTTCTTGGTTCAGCTATGACGAGAGCTTTAAACAAAAGCTCTTGGTTCACCCATCCCTCTGCTGGGGGGTTAAGGACGTAGGGCTGTGGTTGAACCTTATGCTGCCACAAATACCTCAATATTTACAGAGACCCCCAGTGAATACCCAGTCTACTTTTCATAAGAGAGTATGCTTCTTATATAATGATTCCCAATGCAGATTCTTATCTAATTGCAGGTACAAGCACACATTTTCATTCTGCGCAGGTACCCACCCGGCATCCAGCTGTTTTAAAAAATCCTTTAACACACTTCAGTCAAGAGACGGTAATGCAAAAGGCATGGGTGCGAGTGAGGTTGTCAAAAATGCTGTTCTGGCTAGAACAATACCCAGACCGCAAGATGGTGGAACTACTTTATAAAGCATACCAGTTTGGTTTTCTAGTCCCTTATTTTGTAGGTCAGGGTTGTCTTCCGGTTAAAAATGTATGTTCTGTCCTTGCTCACCTTGGCATAGTTAGGGAAAAGTTTTCAAAAGAATTACAAGAAGGCAGAATAGCTGGACCCTTTTCTCCCCCCCCCCTTAAAAATGTTAGTTTATCCCCTTTAGGTCTGGTTGTTTGATTCATCATGTATCCTTCCCTCATGGTAATTCTTTGAATGATGAAATGGCAGAATATGAATCATCTGTATCTTATGCTTCCTTTGACAAAGCATTGGTTCTGCTAAGGCAATACGGCATGTCATCCTTAATGGCAAAAGCTGACATAAAATCTGCATTTTGCCTCTTACCTGTCCATCCCATGGGTTTTAATTCTCTCGGTTTTTATTTTGAAGATCAATTTTATTTTGATAAGTGGATGCCCATGGATTTTTCCAAGTCCTGTTTTTATTTTTTGACATTTATACCGACCCCCCCCCCCCCCAAGGTGGCGCTATTCATTATTTAGATTTTTTTTTTTTATAGGTCCATTTTGTTCTGATATGTTAAATAGTTTTTTCAACATCTGCGAGTCCTTTGGCATTCCCCTAGCCCACGAGAAAACTGTGGGCCCAGTGACTGTCATTGAATTCCTGGGCATTAGAATTGATTCGGTCGTCATGCAATTCCGTTTACCAATGTCAAAAATTATAAAGATGAGGTCACTTATTTCTAGTTTTCTGTCAAGAAGAAAGATTATTTTATGGAAAGTTCAGTTCTTGTTGAAACTCTTCGCTTTTGCATCTAGAGTAATTTTGGTGGCCAGAATCTTCTCTTGCTCTAGCCACTAGGGGGCTTAAAATTCCTCTTTCGCATGTTTCTATTACCCGTCCCATTAAGGAGGATTTGAAGGTTTGGGACCAATTCCTGATTAATTTCAATGGCTGTGCGATATGGCAGAATGATTTAATTGAAGACTTGGATATTCACTTATTTACTGATGCATTCGGATCGATTGGCTTTGGCGCTTTCCTGGACAGTCATTGGTGTGCTGATAAATGGCCTGAGTCTTGGAAGTTACCAGATATTAACCGTAATCTGGTCTTATTAGAAATATTCCCGTGGTGGTTAGGGATGGGCGAACGGTTCGGCCTGAGCATATACGTTCCCGCAGAACTTTGGTTGTTCGGACATTTGGCAAACAACGAACATTATGCAGTGTTCGTGGCAAATTCAAAAGCCGCGGAACCCCATTAAAGTCTATGGGACACTAACATAAAAAAAACTAAAGTGCTAATTTTAAAGGCTTATATGCAAGTTATTGTCATAAAAAGTGTTTGGGGACCTGAATCCTGCCCCAGGTGACATGTATCAATGCAAAAAAAAGCGTTTTTTTCGGGAGCAGTGATTTTAATAATGTTTAAAGTGAAACCATAAAAATGAAATATTCCTTTAAATAAAACAGTACCACAGCAAAATTACATTTCTAAAGGAAAAAAAGTCATTTAAAACTGTAATGAATTGTTGGGTCTTGGCAATATAGATAAAACTTATTGAAAAAAATTGCATGGATTCCCCCCAGTCCATTAAAAAGGCCCTTTGGGTCTGGTATGAATATTAAGGGGAACCCCGAAGCAAAATTTTGCGTGGAGGTCCTCCCAAAATCCATACCAGGCCCTTCAGGTCTGGTATGGATATTGTTCTAAACACAGGAAAACTGGTATGGATATTGTTCTAAACACAGGAAAACTGCCGCACTTTACAGGCATACTAAAGACACCCCCCAGGCACAATATTTAAAGGAATATTTCATTCTTATTGTTTAACTTAAGCATTATTAAAATCACTGCTCCCAAAAAAACTTTTTTTTGCATTGATACATGTCCCCGGGGACAGGACCCGGGTCCCCAAACACTTTTTATGACAATAACTTGCATATAAGAATTTAAAATTAGCACTTTTGATTTTTCATGTTCGTGACCCATAGACTTTAACGGTGTTCGTGTGTTTGTCCGAATTTTTTGCCTGTTCATAAGTTCTGGTGCGAACCGAACCGGGGGAGGGGGGTGTTCGGCTCATCCATAGTGGTAAAAATACTCAGTTTTTTGGTTTTGTAATGTATGACTTATAACATTTGGCTTAAATCAAAACATGTTCCAGTTTTACTAATGAGAATTTCTAATGGAATTTCTCTGGGGCCTGATTTGGGACTAATCAAGTCTAATTTAAGACATTCCATCACCCCTAAAACTTGGGAAGAATACTTACAAGCTTTGTCTAAATGGTGTACTTTTTGTTCAGCGTCTAATCTTTCTTTCAATTCAGTTAACGCCTATACGGCTTTATGTTTTGTTTCCTCTCTAATCCAGGCAAAATTCAGTCCTGCTTCGGTTAACAAGATTTTAGCAGGGGCCACATTCCTTCTTAAATTTGCTGGCCTTCCTGCTCTAGCTTCCTTTTTTCCAGTCAAGCAAGTGCTGAAAGGTTTTAGAAGGTCTTCCCCGGCTATTGACAATAGACGCCCAATTTCTTATGAATTATTAGCAAAACCGATGTTGGCACTGGAATCAGTTTGCTTCTCCTCGTATGAGACTACCCTGTTCAGAACAGCCTTTGTTCTTGCCTTTTTTTGGTGCTTTTAGAATTGGGGAGCTCACAGCACCAAATAAAACTTTTTCCTCTTCTTTATCGTTTTCAGACATCTCTGTAATGGAAGATTCGGTTAAGATTTTTATCTGCAGATCCAAGATGGACCAATTAGGGAAAGGTCGTGGATAACTCTTTATAGAGCTCCTTTCCAGAGTATCTGTCCAGTTTTTAGGATTACCCAATATCTTTCTGTCAGACCCACCTTTTCAGGTTCCTTTTTTATTAATATTAATCTGTCTCCATTAAGAAGATTCCAGTTTTCATATGTCCTGTCTTGTTTTAAGAAACTTATTCTCACTGTATGCTACATTCACTTAATAAAATACTTTGATTGTGAAAAAAAAAAAGAAACTTAACCTTTCTGGCTTTCATTTATCCTCACATTCTCTCTGGATAGGTGCGGCTACTGAAGCCAGCCTTCTTGGTTTTTCTAATGATGGTTTAAAAAAAACGGGACATTAGGATAGTGATAGGTTTAAGTTGTATGTTCGTCCTGATCTTGTTATTGTTTGATTTTTCTTAGGTTCTGCCAGGGGTGTAATTTGGATAGTTGGCCATTCCGTTATATTTTGGGCCAAAAGGAGAGCTTCAGTCAGGAATTTCAAAACCAATCTCAGGTTGGATGGAAGACTATTTTAGGTTTTCTGGTGGGGAATATGGGGTCTGAGATGGGGAAATCTAAAGGACCATTTATTTTACTTACTAGGACAATGGCCTTCCCCAGATGTACTTATTATTTACACCAGGGCTAACGACCTGGGCAAGATTAAAACTTGGGATTTGATTTGTGAAATGAAAAGGGATTTATCCTCCTTTAAGTTGTTATTAACAAAATTAGTTTCTTTTTTAATCACATGATAAGGGTACTGTATATGACATAGGGGGCTCCATTCACAAAGTGGTAAAATACCCCTTAAAAATGCGGTAAAATACCAAGTTTTTCAAAAACTTTTTTGTCATTCACAAAAAGCGTTACTAAAATACTGAATGAGTTACTTTATAAAGTCTTGCGGTATTTTAGTAGGGAAAACATACGGTAATTTAATGCCTGGCACTAGCCGGTGTATTTATTTACAATACTAAATAGGTGTTGTTAAGAAGCGGGTGGCTGCCTGCATCCTTAACAACCAGTAAACAACATGGTTGTTAAGGAGCGGGAGGCTGCCACCTCCTTAACAACCGATGAGTCATCAGCTGCCAGTGGGGTTCCCCGCTGACAGCTGAATGTAAAAAAAAAATGGCAGCAATAAAAAAAAACTGCATTGCAGACCTTGTATGTATGGTGTACTCTTCTAAGTTGTCAATCATAGACTATGGTCAGACTGTTTTCTTTTACACCGTTGAGGAAGCCAATGACTGGCTAGAGTCAAACCAATTCTCTGTTTCTAACAACCAAAAACATTCAATACATTTTGGTGACAACACCACTCCCCAATCATCAGGGCTCAACACACAATAAATTTTGGATGGAACCAGTATTGAACTCTCCAAGTGGAATAACAACAGTTTCTGACGAGCAATAGAGGTCCATGTACCTCTATTGCTGGTCAGAAACTGTTGTTATTCCACTTGGAGAGTTCAATACTGGTTCCATCCAAAATTTATTGTGTGTTGAGCCCTGATGATTGGGGAGTGGTGTTGTCACCAAAATGTATTGAATATTTTTATATAGCTTACTTACCATCTAATAAAATTATCCGGGACTCAACAATACCCTGTCATGGCTGAGCCACACTGCTGCAGTCAAAATGACAAGACTTTATAAACATATAATTTTCCAAACAATACATAATGGAGGTCTGGGTGTCCTGAATCTTCTATGGTGCTATTAAGAAGCACAATTAGTGCAGCTCACAATATATCATGCTACTATTGAGAACTCACTTTGGGTTACCTTTGAATTGCTGCCTGTGAGCCATTATCCATATATAGTTTACTTTGGCTCCATCCTCATGATAGGTGCTCTATTTCCAACCCTATCATCTTCTCCTAGACTGTGGCATGATCTCAAAAACTCTGGAGCTTTACTTCCCCCCATTTACTTCTATTCATTATACAAACTCCCTCATTTCGTCCAGTACTTTATTCCCCAAGTGCCTTTAAGCTTTGAATTAATTTAAGCATGACCAGATTCCACCACCTCCTAACCCATGCTGGCATGAAATCTTTACCTAGCTTACAAGCAGATTTTCACTTAGCTAGTTCTGAAATATATAGATATTTACAAGTACAATATGTCTCCAGAGAAACTATTACTCACAGCTTTAAAATCCAAATGCAAAAATGAGCCATATTCCCCAAGATTAATATCTTTGCTTATCATATTTTCTAAATATACTCCAACACCACTCAGCTATGTGCAGAGGTGGGAGGGAGAGCAGGGAATAGCACTGGAATATGATGACTGGGCCCAAATTTGGGACACCAAGAAAATATTCTCACGTAATGTAACAGCTGTGGTAATCAACTATGTTTTACTCAGATGGCACATGGTGCCAAACTGATTAGCACATGTACTCCCCATCAATTTGTTTATATGTTTTTGGGGCTGCCCAGAGGTTGGCTTATTTTTGCACATTTGGTGGTCATGTCCCATTGTACATAAACTTTGGGTGCAGGTATTTAGAATCCTACACACTCTTTTGCTGGAACCTGCTGGGAGACACTTACTGGTGGACACCAGAACTGCAGCTTTCAGTCCAGGGAAGCACAGTGCCACCAGCGGGTAAACCAGGCCCTGAGACCTACATCCTCTTTTGCCAATAATTAATAGCTTAGGGCAGTACAACTATTCTCCTTTTGAGGCCCCTTTGATGAAGTTGCAAGGACAAAATACATCAGGGTGTGACTGCTCGACAACCCTAAGTGCGGTCAGAGGCTGATCCGGAAGTGACACATAGGAAGTGCGATCACGGACTGGATGAAATGCTATATCTACACAAAAACTGGCGTTTCTGATGCATACACTTCTGCAGCTATAAGCTTGATTTCATGTGTACTTATGAGTGGCATTTTATCTGAGGTTGGATTATAATAAAATTAGTTTACAGTATTATTATATGGTAGCTCTTTTTTATTTTTGAGTCCCTTTGAAAATTGGATGAGATCGTAATTGAAGAACAACTATTGATGAGAGGGCACGCCTTGGAGTGAATAAAGATTACTATTTTAAAGTGCATCTTGCCAATCAGTAAAATGAGAAAAAAATATATTTGGTGAGTTTGCTGTCATGTGCGAGTGGTGAAACAAGTTTGCATGTGGTGTGGCTTTTGAAGGTGAAGAGGCACACATTTTTATTTGTTGTGAAAAATAATGGATACTAAGAGACATTATTTGTACGGACCTGATCATTATATATTCAAGTTGTGCACACTGTTCACACATGGTGGCATGATTTATTTATTATTATGTATGTTCTAAGTATTCATTGTGCTACCGGTTTAGGTACAGGGCAGGTTATTACTAATTTAGGGCAGAGGGTCCCAAACTATCCTGTAGCACCAACTGGGGTCAGCACTACACAATTGCAGAATATACATTACTGCCTTGGACAAGAGCCCCACTTCCTTGGCTACTGTTTATAATCCAATTTCACTGAAGAAAAAAGTTAGTTAAGCTCTATACTTAAAACTTAACTGCCTAAGACCTCTGGACACCAAAATATGGTCACATACCCAGATTGGGATTCCCTGTCTCGTCTGCAGTTTCATTAACTGGTGTTGTTTTTAACTTGTCTTGATTGATCACATGTGTTGTACTTTTCATATTGAGATGTTTAATCATGTAGTGGCTTTTAAAAATGTGAAGAATTCTAATATAATTTGCCAGAGGAAATTACTTTAAAATGAATTCATGACATTGTGGATTATGAGTTTTTGTCTTTAAATAATAATGGATCTAAACCCTGGGCTTAATTTGCTAAAAGAAAATGCAAAAGCACAGGGAAAAAATGCTATGAAGATCCTTGGCACCCTTCTGATGCAGGTTCTCACAAGCGTGCGTACCTCCTTGCAGTGCACAAGATCTCTCAACTTATCTAGTTGCAATTATGTTACCTGTATAGGTTGCATTTCCTATTTGAAGTGTTCACTACGTTTTTAACACTTTGGTAAGTCATGCAGCAGCATAGAACCCCTTCCAGCCATGCGCTTTATACTAAATGCATTTCCCACTATACTATAAGCTCATGGTCGCTTCTGCTGAGCAGAGGATATGTAAGTATAATTCTCATATTTACTGATCCTTTGCCTGTCTGAATGGACACCAGGGTGATCAGTGTTGATCACTTGGTGTTCTTTCATTACTACTAAGATAGTAAACTGAATGGCCCTTTATGTTTATTATCACTTATTTTGTGAATGAACAGGAAGCAGTCTGTACAGAGCACTTCCTGTTCTATTGTTACTGAGTGCAACGGCAATAGAGAACGAGATTGAGGATTTTGTGTCCTCAAACTTTCTCCATTTCAAAAGTGAAATAACCAGGTTGTGTTTACACCCCTTATTTTTTTTTTAAATATTAGCAAAAAAAACAATTCCCTATTTACATCGGGGTGATGCAGCAATGCAAACACTAAGCCCCCGTACACACAGTCGGACATTCCGATCCCCAAATCCATCTGATAATTTCTGACGGATTTGGTCCGAAACTGGTGTTGCACACACATGGTTGGACAAAGTTGTCAGAAAATCCGATCATTCCGAACGAGGTGGCGTACAAAACGTACGACAGGACTACGTACAGGGCAGTAGCCAATAGCTTTCTTCTCCAAATTTCTTCTGAGCATGCGTGGCACTTTGTGCGTCGGAATTCTCTACACACGAGCGGAAAAAGTCAGATAGGATTTTGTTGTCGGAAAATTTTAGATCATGTCCTCAAATTTTTTCCGTCTGAAATTCTGATGGAAAAAGTCCGCTAGAGCCCACACATGATCGGATTTTCCGACAACATAATCCGATCAGACTTTTTCCATTGGAATATCCGACCGTGTGTACGTGGCATAAGAATAAAAGCCTGATTGTGCTTAACCAAATCCTCAAATGTATATTGAAAAGGAATTGATTCAACTCACTGTAAAAAGTTTATTAGTCGGAAAAAACATACATATATAATAAACATTGGTACCATATGTCACAAACTCACTTATACCATTAAAACCCAAACCTCCACCTCACTCACAATCCGGCTATATAAGCCAATGACCATATATATATAAAAATAATCGAACAACTCAATTGTACAGCTATTAGGGATTGAGTGACCTAATGATCTTAAAGGGTCAAAAGAACATTGGATGCTATAGTTGAGTAGATTGAGTAATCACATGGTATGGGTAATCACATTTGATAGCTCCACCATGTAAGATTAAAGAAGCTAGAATGGTTAAAAATCCAAGCTTGAGTTGTTATTAGATGGAATTGACTCCGTGATGAAAGCCGATATGGGTAGATTGTGTACACAGTTGCAGTGGAGGGGGATCCTAGTCAAAGCTATATTAGTATTATATATTAGTAAACCAAATGATTCTGCTGGGAAAAAAACAAAACAAAGGTTCATGCTTGCATATTTTCATGGTACTACCAATGATAGCCAATACATGCTTTGACAGCCCCCCTCACACTGTGAATTAAAGTAGCACAGTATTCGACATTACATTGATGAGGGCTTAACTTGGATATCCACAGTGGTTTAGTAAACAGTCCATATAGGCTCTATGATAGAACCTTGGTCAATGCTTTAACACCCCAAATAGGTTCAAGTATATAGTGTCTTGAAAAAGTATTCATACCCCTTGACATTTTCCACATTTTGTCATGTTACAACCAAAAATGTAAATGTATTTTATTGGGATTTTATGTGATAGACCAACTCAAAGTGGCACATAATTGTGAAGTGAAAGGAAAATGATAAATGGCTTTAACATTTTTTACAAATACACATCTGAAACGTGTGGTGTGTATTTGTATTCAGCCCCCTGAGTCAATACTTTGAAGAACCACCTTTTGCTGCAAGTCTTTTTGGGTATGTCTCTACCAGCTTTGCACATCTAGAGAGTCAAACGTTTTGCCCATTCTCTGCAAAATAGCTCAGCTCTGTCAGATTGGATGGAGAACGTCTGTGAACAGCAATTTTCAAGTCTTGCCACAGATTCTCAGTTGGATTTAGGTCTGGACTTTGACTGGACCATTCTAACACATGAATATCCTTTGATCTAAACCATTCCATTGTAGCTCTGGTTGTATGTTTATTATTGTGTTATGTCATTGTCCTGCTGGATGAATCTCCACCCCAGTCTGAAGTCTTTTGCAGACTCTAACAGGTTTTCTTCTAAGATTGCCCTGTATTTGTTATTATATTACTCCATCCATCTTCCCATTAACTCTGACCAGCTTCCCTGTCCCTGCTGAAGAAAATCATCCCACAACATGATGTTGCCACCACCATGTTTCACGGTGGGGATGGTGTGTCCATGGTGATGTGCAGTGTTAGTTTTTCACCACACATAGCATTTTGCTTTTAGGCCAAAAAGTTAAATGTTGGTCTCATCTCTATGTCTTGGAAGGTTTGCAGTTGTGCCATACTCTTTCCATTGTCGGATCATGGATTTAACAGTGTTCTGTGAAATGTTCAAAGCTTGGGATTTTTTTATAACCTAACCCTGCTTTTAAATTCTCCACAACTTTATCCCTCACCTGTCTGGTCTGTTCCTTGGCCTTCATGATACTGTTTGTTCACTAAAGTTCTCTAACAAACCTCTGAGGGCTTCACAGAACTGCTGTATTTATACTGAGATTAAATTACACACAGATGGACTCTATTTACTAATTAGGTGACTTCTGAAGGCAATTGGTTCCACTCGATTTTAGTTAGGCGTAAAGGGGGCTGAATATAAATGCACGCCACACTTTTCAGATATTTATTTGTAAAAAAAAATGTAAAACTATTTATCATTTTTCTTCCACTTCACAATTATTTACCACTTTGTGTTGGTCTATCATATAAAATCCCAATAAAATACATTTACGTTTTTGGTTGTAACATGACAAAATGTGGAAAAATTTCAAGAGGTATGAATTCTTTTTCAAGTCACTGTATTTGATACTTATCAAATGCAGATCTCCAAAGTGGTCTCTATATTAGATCCATTGATAAACCATCCATTATTCAAAGCATCATGTTCCCAAGAGGTCACTGAATGGTCATAGATGAGGAGGTGGAATGATGGCACTCAACCATAGCCTGACCAGTTTCGCTGGACCAATGCCAGCTGCTTCAGAGGCTGTTCAGGGTTGAGGTCTGTTTCCATGTGTCTATTCATGGCTCAAAATGTCTGCTATGGCGTTTGTACCCACACTCTGCGCACCACCATGCATGCACCGTGACGTCATCGCAGCAGTCAGCGTCAGCCCGCAGTGACAACGGCAATACAAATAATAGAAGATACAATGAAGAGCGCTCAGCCAGATCACCAATGGGGGGAAAGGACAATAAGCAGAACACCTCACCGCTATTACATCAAGATAATCAATCCCGCTGTGAGGGCTGACCTTTACAACAAAGCAAAAAATGAAAAATACAGAATAAAAATACTAATGCTCACACAGGGTGACAGAACACACCACCCCTTCAAATACATATATTTTCATATTATACTTTGACGAATACACCAAACGCTAATCCCCATATTGTCTTTAGTTATTTTATGCAGTGCTTCAGTGAGTTGAAAAACAATATATACATATACAAGTGTTTTTCTAAAATAAAAAATAATAAATATATATATATAAAATAATATATATATATATAATATATATATATATATATATATATATATATATATATATATATTTCTGTACAGGATGTATCAGCAATTATGTCTTATTATTTTCAGTTTGCTACATTATGTGTTTTTAAGAAATGGGAACAAAACTAGGGCTGTCCTTCAGGCCAGGTGGTTTGGTAGCCTCCAGCTCTCATATCCACCTAGACTCATGTTGAAAGACTAGCTGATCATCTTGAGGGACTACCTCCAAAACCCAGCATTTCAGACATTATTATGTTGTAAGACATGCCTTGCTATGGGGGCCATGAGATGATAGATCACGACCTCATAGATATGTTCCTGGAACCACTTGCGTATTGGTCTTATTGTTTTACCGATGTAAAACAAATGACAAGAGCAGATGATTACATAAATCACCCCCATAGTACTGAAATGTACTTTGTGTCTGCACTTTAAGAGCCTACCTGTGGGAAGTTATAGGAAGTCCCCCCCCCCCCCTATCATGTAGTTGCAAAATTCGCAGCTTCCACAGTGGGTCATACCTTCCTTATTAGAGTGTTGTAGGGGCTTTGGTGAAATACCACTGTGCACTAGGAGGCTGCTAAGTAAACGAACCCTTCTGTACACTATTTGTGGGTTTCTTGCAATAAATTTGCCCACAGAGTTGTCCTTCCTTAGGAGGTGCTAATGTGGGGAGCAAATCTCCCTCACCCTTGCCACCTGCACCAGTGACTACAGAGAACAAAACCAGATGTTTTTGGTGGTGCGCTGTGGTTCCATTTATTGTTAATGCCACCTCAACACACCTTGCTAACACACATGTGTTGCAGTGCACCGCAACACTTACTACCATGTGTTATGGTACACTGCATTTTTTTTTACGTATATGCATCATTTTAGTGTGATTTATGTGCATTGAGTAGCCCATCTAAATAACGCATCACACGTTAATGAATATAAAAATATGCATCAAGGTGCACATGTGCTGAAGTGCGCTGTTAAAACCCAGGGCAGTGCTTATTTTTTCTCTTCTTAAACTTTTTAATTTACATTAATTTATTGCTATGTTCTGAAGCACGCTGCAACATATTGTAAGGCATGTATTGTGCCGTGTTATGATAAAATGTATTCCTGGATCATTTTATCACAATGCAAGCATGGCACTGGGGATTGAACATCACCAGAACACATACAGTAAGTGTGAAGCCAACATCCATATTTATAGTGCAAGTTGCTTATTTACAGATGTGTGTACTTTTTATTTAGACATTCAGCAAAAAAAAGCACAATTAAAAATATTAACTTCAGATGTTTTTAGCTTTTATACTTACCAGAAATTTTGTAGGAATTTTGAAAGTTATGTTGTATTTGTGAACGATAATAATGATTTTAGTATATTTTTGTTTTTTTGATAAACATTTACACAACTATCACGTGTCCTAAGTACCACCATATTTTTATTTTACTAATCCTGTGCTTTCAGAGAGTGGTCTTTTACAACATCTAAAAGCTGTAAGTAAAAAGTGATAACCTCCAGATTTTTTGAGTAGGTTGCTTATTTACAGTTTTACATACTTTCTATATTCACTGTTTTGTAAAAAGACGCAATTTGAACCTCAGTATTCAATCCATCCAGTTGTATCGGCATTGTATTTGCCTTTGAGTCACCAGCCACGTTTACCCGAGTTATTTGTTCCCATCCATGTCCGAAAACTACCAGACCACTGTGTTATACAAAATGCAAAAAATTTGTATAATCGCTGTTATGACTCTTTGTACTGCCTTTTCTTTCAATAAAATCTATTAAAAAAAAAAAAAAAAGACACAATTTAAAATGTACAAATATTTGTTGTTTATTAACTGTTGTGTTTATGGGCATTAGTAATAATTTTAATGTATTTGTAATGAAAATGTCAGTTTGATAAACATTTGTGCAACTATCCAGGGACCTGCAAAATTAGTAGCATTTTATTCTACCAGTCCTATGCTTTCAGAAAATGTATGGTTTGGGGTTATTTTACAAACTCTGAGAGCAGTAAATGAAAAATAAAAGAAAGTGAAATATCCACATTCCAGTGTCCTTGTGCACTAAACTGATATCTCTAATGCCGCGTACACACGATCGAAAAGAAAAAGACCGATGAGAGCTTTTCATCGGAAAATGCGACCATGTGTAGGCTCCATCGGAATTTTGCTGGCCGAATTTCCGACAGCAAAAAATTGAGAGCACGTTCTCAATTTTTCCAACGGAAAAGGTTTCTATCAGAAATTCCGATCGTCTGTAGCAATTCTGACGCGCAAAATTCCTATGCATGCTAGGAAACAATTCGACGCATGCTCGGAAGCATTGAACTTGGCTCGTTGTAGTGTTGTACATCACCGCGTCCTTGAAGGTCGGAATTTGGTGTGACCGTGTGTAGGCACGACAGTTTGAGCGGAATTCCGTCGGAATTCCGTCGGGAAAACCATCAGAGCTTTTTCCGACGAGAATTCTGATCGTGTGTACGCGGCAAAAACGTTATCAGTGTACCTAGCTACCTCCTATAATTTGTAAGACACCTCTTGAGTGAAGTCAAAATTAGTAGTGCTGCCTAGGGTGACAATACATAGATACAGTACAGTGATTGAGCATTGTCTGGAAATGTTTTACTGGCAATATCACCAGGTAAAAAAAAAAAAAAATCAGCGATATATTACATTTGTGTTTTGGTTTTGGGGTTTATATACACTTTAAGAAATGTGTGCATTTGGATAATCACTTAAACAAAGTTTAGAAGACTATACTTTGGCAAAATATGACAAGTACTCGGAAGGCTTACTCACATATAAAAGGAGCATACACCAAAAAAAGTATGTTGTGCTGACAGTACAGATAAGCCAACACTGGAATAGGTATTTATTGTTTCAAAAGCATTTGTAAGCAACAGCATGCAAAATAAGATTTTTGTAGTCACTGTATACATCTTTTTCTTGTAGTTCATTTACGGATACAGAAATGTAGAAATTCTTGGACATATGGGTTATATGCAGCTGCCTTCAGGAGGTAGGCACTGCCCCTTATAGCCTCACTCCTGATGGTCATGCCTTTGTGAGCAAGCAGTACACAGGGGCAACACAACACAGAGCGTTGGGACCTGTGCCCCTCAAAAGATTTTAAGTTAAAGTGGATGTAAACCCTTATATATACCCAGTGAAGAGAGCCTCAGGTGATACACAGAGATGAAACAAATCTCTTTGCTTAGTCCAGCATATCATGCCATGGAATAAACTACAGAGGTCATCTGCAGGCTTCAGCAAACATAACACAACTTTAAGTTGTGGATTTTTAAATTATATAAATTGGCATCTCTGTCAGTGTTTGCTTTGTCTATTTAGTGATGGGCATACAAGAAGAAATTTTTATCAAAAACAAAAAAACAAGTCTGCATATAGATTGCACTAAATTTGTTTTAGGGTATTTCATTTGGTAGATGTGGGAACGCATGTCAGTGCTGGCAGTAATCAATGAGTATTTTGTTTGTGTGATTTGAATAGAGGTGTGGTAGCAAGAGGAACACACTTTTAAGTTTTGTTAAGTTAAAAAAAATGTAAATACCTAAAAAATAAGCAAAAGTGATGAGAGGTGGGAATATGTTATTGACTGACTATAATAAAATAATTAAATATAAAAAAGTACAACTGGCTGATGAGTGCCTGGGAGGATAAATATTATGTTGGCAAAGCAGAGGAATTGCAGACATGCCTGGCCTTTGCTGTGAGCAGTCAAACTACCACATCAAAACAAAAATAAATATAAATAAATGCTTAATAAATATAAACAAATGCTTAATAAAAAAAATAACATAAGAATACACCACAAAAAAAATTGCAGCTGGGAATCTGTGACTCCGGGGAACCCATGCCACAATATTTCCACTAGATTAAATGGGATGAGTTGCAGCACAAACAGCTTGGACAAAGTAGGGACTGCCGAACTTGGGGTGCTGGCCTGGTTATATAATAGATATATTCTATTGTGACAGAGTCTGAGCTAACATGGCAGACAAGGTGGTGAAAGGAAGATATTCATTGCACAGAATGTGGATTGGGGTAGTTGTGGACCTCAGAGAAGTCTGGTGAGTCTCCTTTTAAGAGTTTGATCGTAAAATTCCCCTGCCTGGAGTTCACATGCCAGAATTCATGGCACAATTTAGAAAGGCTGGGAAACCACAAAGGAAAAAGCTGTGCTAAGGACTTTTAAAACTCAATGGATGGTAACCTAACAGGCTGTTTTCCTGTGCAAGAACACTTGGAGGACATTATAAATAGAAAAAACTGCGCCCGCAATGAGTCCAACCAGGTCTGGCAGACCAGAAGGTAAATATCATCCAACGTGGGTATAGGACACAATGGGCTGAACCATTACAGTCTCTGGGTAAAGCGTATGTCCAAATAAGGTTGAATAAAAACACCTCTGTGATCCACAATTAAGTGTGAGGAACCACCACCATATGGAAAGCCGCTTACCAGAGGGCCAACCCACACCAGCACTTGGCTTTAACCCAGCCACGGTCTCTGACATCTGAATGGAAGACTCCAGTAATGCCTCTCAGATATTGCAGGATGTTAGGCTCTTTCCATGGAACATACGATCCATAAAATCATATAGTATATATAAAGGAAGGTGACCATAGCATAATTCCATAATGCAGGACAATTTAATAAAACAAATATTGGTACTTAAAAACATATGTAGATTTAAAAGCATGTAAAAAATGCCAGCCTTGGAGGACATACCTGTCAGATGATTAGTTGAGGCAGAGCGAAAGCCTACTGCATGAACTTTGATAAACTCTCTTTTTCATTAATTGCTGAAATGAAGCTTTATTGTCCATAAATGGGTACATGAAAATAAACATGAAATAAGTAACCTCCTTTAAGAGGACAATTCTTTATTACTGTTACATACAAAGGGGTTGATTTACTAAAACTGGAGAGTGCAAAATCTGGTGCCGCTATGCATAGAAAGCAATCAGCTGCCATGTTTTTTTGTAGAAGCTGATTGGCTGTCATGCACAGTTGCACCAGATTTCGCATTCTCCAATTTTAGTTCATCAACCCCACAGTTTTATGTCACTCCCACTTTCAGCACATCATTGCTCTCCTACTTCTGCCTCCTTTGGGATGTCCTTCTCTCCCCTTTTTGCCACCCAAGTGCAGTTTGACATATCCTTGTTCTGCTTACTGGGACCCAGTCTGCAGAGAGCACCAGCTCCTGACCCTTATAAGGATTGCTCTGCTGCATTGCTGCTGTTCTCTGCCTGGAACATGGCCTCTTCAAGAGCAATGACATGCTCCAAATTTACCCTCACTGCCAGTCCTCCTCTTGAGAACAAAAAAGAGATATACTTGGCTCCACATGCAACAATGCAAAAAATGAATGAACACATTTGCCATCACGGAACAGGATGCACAAACAAATGCGTTTGCCAAGCAGCTCAGCTTGGCTTTCTGCCTAAGCTGTCCCTTACTAATGGCAATCGGTGCACTAGCTCCCTAAATCACAAAATAAGATGGTTATAATATATCTGAGTTGATGGGCTGAACAGTTGCAATTCACATGTATCACATGCCAGAGGAGCTTCAAAGTGGAATTGGCTTTAAATATGTTAGAAGGATGAGCATGCAGAACAATTATTAATACCATTGAGGAACCTTCTAGCATTGATAAAATCATACACATATTAGAGGGCATTTACTGACACACTGCAACTGATTTAATTTGCAAGCATTTTATAGATAGAGTTTAAGAACTCTTAGAGCAACACCCTGTCCTGTGTAGTAATGCTTTACAAGAACACATACAAATAATGAGAAAAGGAAAGACCCTGAATAATGTATTTTCTGGATCCACAAGCTTGCCTTTTAGATCAGTTCATCTTATGTACACACGGTCGGATATTCCGATGGAAAAAGTCTGATTAGATTATGTTGACAGAAAATCCGATCGTGTGTGGGCTCTAGCGGGCTTTTTCCATCGGAATTTCCAACGGAAAAAATTTGAGCAGGATCTCAAATTTTCCGACAACATAATCCGATCTGACTTTTTCCGATCGTGTGTAGGGAATTCCAACGGACAAAGTGCCACGCATGCTCAGATCAAATTATGAGACCAAAGCTATTGGTTACTAGCCTCTACGTAGTTCCGTAGTATGCAACGAACGTCACCATGTTCAGAGTGATCGGATTTTCCGACAACTTTGTGCTGTGTGTATGCAGCACCAGTTTCGGACAAAATCCGTCGAAAAAAACGGACCCTTGCCCTAGTGCAGCCTTGACCCCAGTGTCCATTGCAGCCTTGCCCCAGTGTCCATTGCAGCCTTGCCCTAGTGTCCAGTGCAGCCTTGCCCCAGTGTCAGTGCAGCCTTGCCCCAGTGTCCAGTGCAGCCTTGCCCCAGTGTCCATTGCAGCCTTGCCCCAGTGTCCAGTGCAGCCTTGCCTCAGTGTCCAGTGCAGCCTTGCCCCAGTGTCCAGTGCAGCCTTGCCCCAGTGTCCAGTGCAGCCTTGCCCCAGAGTACAGTGCAGCCTTGCCCCAGAGTACAGTGTAGCCTTGCCCCAAAGTACAGTGCAGCCTTGCCCCAGAGTACAGTGCGGCCTTGTCATGTACGGTATTTAAAATTGACGCCGCCATGCCGAGATTGACGCAGAGACTGGGCGGAGCGGAGTGAACGCCACTGAGATTGCAGGGACTGGGCGGAGCCGAGATACACATAGCCGAGTGTACTGGGCTCTTCTCGGCTCCGCTCACAGTCACGCCCAGTCCTACCCTATGATGGACATAACACAGGTCCAATTGCGGGACTGGGCGTGACTGTGTGTGGAGCTGGGAAGAGCCGAGTGCACTCGGCTATGTGTATCTCGGCAGTGATCGTTCCGCTCTGCTCACAGTCAGCGTAGATCGGCGGGATCGACGTATAACACGCACCCGCGATTTCCCCCTGATTTTAAGGGGAAAAAGGTGCGTGTTATATGCCGATAAATACAGTAGTTATATTACTAATATTATTAATTAATTCAATAAACATACCCACATTTACATTAAATAGCTATGGATACTGTATGACTAAGGTACACTTGGGCATGATACAGAACAATTTCCACACACAAGTATATAGTATAATTAACAAATATTTGTACATTAAATTGTGCCTTTATGCAAAGTGGTGGAAATTGAAGGTATGCAAAATTTAAAATAAAGAGCTTACACTAAAAATCTAGCAGTGATAACCACCAATTTGCATGTTTGCATTGCATTAGGGTACATTGTACAGCATTTATTTTATAACAACACAGTTCATTACAATGTGCAGCAACATGGTGTAATGTGTCACCAGTCATAGAGTTAATTGTGTCGTATTTCAAAAAAGTGCAAATATAGAGAAAAGTAAGTGCTGCATTGAATTTAGGAAAATATCAGGGGTTTTTTCACATTTGAGATTGAGTCCTCAGTCTCCTTCCCCTCTGCAGTCACATTTATCACTGATGAATGGGAAAGGTTTTGCACACAGTGCTTCATGTTCATTTGCAAACTGAAGTGCTACTAAACACATGACTAATGTTTATTATCACTTCGGTTGTGAATGAACACAGGAGTGATCATATCTATTCACACATCTGAGTCCTGCTCTAAGACCCATCCAGTAATAGAGGGTAAGAGTTGTGAACAATTGTGATGGGAGATAACTGCTCTGGCTGCTGTATGGAAGTGACAGATAATATCTTTTTTTATGGATTTTGTGATACCAGGAAACATAGATGATAGAGTGGTTTATGGAGTGTTTGGGATTCATGTGCCTGTCACTCTGGAGTATTGGGAATCAGGTGGTCTTCCAGGACCTTCTGATCTGGGGGCATTCCCTCCAGATATGTGTCATGATCTGATTTTGCGTTTTGCACCGCCAGCAATTGTCTGTGAAAAAGGGTAGAACCTGTAAAGATTGGTGGGACATTTGAATGATCTGATAGGATTTTGAGTTTGTTCATAAGTTTTACTAGAAATGTCAAGGCTCTGGGAAAGTATTAATGATTTTATCAGTTTTCAGGGTGTACGGATACACTTAAGGGTTGATTTACCATAACTGGAGAGTGCAAAATCTGGTGCAACTCTGCATATAAATCAATCAGCTTCCAGGTTTTTTTGTCAAAGCTTGATTGAACAAGCTGAAGTTAGAAGCTTATTGGCTACCATGCACAGCTGTACCAGATTTTACACTCTATTTTTATTTAACCAACACCAGAGTTTCTTCAACCAGTAAAGGACAGAGTGGAGGTATGTGAAAGTTTTAGTAGGATGTTTTACAGTTGAGAGACTGCATATGTAAGGATAAATTTTCTGTTGGAGAAGGCCGTCAATGGAGGTGGGAAGAGAGATCAGTTGAGAGTAGCGCAAAGTGATTTTTAAAATGATTTACCTGATGGCATGCAAACCATTGTGACATTGGGTGAAGTGATCCTGAATGATTTGGAGGCAAAGGTGGTAGCTTGGCTCTTGACAGGATTTATGACAGAATTTCATCATTCTATGGTGTGAGGACGCATTCTATAGGTCAAAGGTAGTGTAGTATATGGCTGGGGGTAAATAAGGATTGCCAAGAAGAGGCTCATGGTCCCCAAATATATAGGGATGGCAATCTTTTTGAAGAGGTAAGGACCCCATCCTCTCTTTAAGTTCAAACTAAGGTAGGGCTTTGATATTGAGGGGTAACAGAGATTGTTCAAAAGCTACCAAAAGGTCTGATAACTGTCGATGGAAACAGTCCAATAACCTCATCTGGCTTGAGACTTGGTAGTATAAAAGGGTGCCTGGGACACTAGGCCTAGGACTCCCTTTTGTTTATAGAGGGACAGTTTTCTGCAATTGAGCCTCGGAGAGCTTGTAGCTATTTTTTTTTTTTAGTAGCTTTTTTCTAAGCATCCTGGGAGCAGCTTTTGAGAAGGCTCAAAATATTTATAGCAACCTGTGCATGTCCATTGTGAGTACGTTGGTGATACCAAACCATGCAAATTGTTTGCAATCCTACTTTGTAAGGTCTGCAGTAAAGGAAGAAGTTCTGTGATAACAATTGTGAAGTACAAGAGGGAATATGAATCCCTAGCAAAATTTTCCTGGGACTTCCTGGATTCCTGTTAGGGAGACATTAAGGATTTATGATTTAGTACTATATTGTTGAATAGAGAGCTAAAGTGATTACATTCTTGAATAATAGATGGCATGTATGTATGGGGTTGTGTGACATAGAGCAAAAGTTCAACAGTGAACAACTTAGTGTGTATTTGACCTGTGTATATCTCTGAAATTGTTTGGTTGTTTCTCAGAGCTTAAGAACAATGTTTTATTATTAGAATATTTAAAAGAGAGGAGAGGGGACACCCCTTAAGTGTACAATAGCAAATATTAAATCTGATAGGGATGGGTGGCAAAAGGTCAACAGTGTCTGTGTGTCCCACTTTGTGACTGGAGTTCTCTCTTTTAGAGTTTACCTCTCCTTTTGCTCCCCTTTCTCCCATCCTCTCTTTTTTTTGGGCCGCTTCCTCCACTTCCTACTCCTAATCCTTTCCCTTCGTCCCCTAGTGGTTTCACCTGAGGTTCACGTTTAGTGGAATAATCTCTTGGTTTATGTTTACAGGCATGTTTTTGAGAGCACATTTTGGGCAGAAAGCACGATTGGGACGCATAAAAATGGCGTTTACACATATTCAAATGTAAATTGATTGTAGCGCAAAATGAACAGAGGGGGATGTTTTAAAAAAAAACACTTATGAATGTGAAGGCAAATAAACGCACATAAATTTGTGTGCAATACAAGCCATTATGAGTGTTCTGGCAGTTTTTCAGGCGCCTAATGTGCATGAACCAATAGTGAGGTTTTCTTGGATTTCACTGCAAAAGTGGAAATATGCTTTAACTACATGCTGAAAGTGGCTGTAACATCTTGACTTACATTGCATCCACTGACTGGGGGGTTTAGCCAGTCAAGAGGTGTGCCAGAATGCAGTCTTCCCATGAAGACCCATGGACAAAAGCAAAGGACGGGAAATACTTCTAGGGGAGGTGGTTTTCCCCAGGCTGTGGCAGGAGATCTGGGTTTCTTCTGCTCATTACATGTGCAAATCACATCCCTCAAGCTTTTACATTTTTTACTTACTTTCCCATTCGAATAATTACTATTTGAATGGGAAGGGGGGGGGGGGGGGTCTTTCTGTAGAAAAATAAATAAAAGTATACCTTTAACATGAACCTTTTAGTTGCACCTAAATTATTTTACTGTACTCCTGTCTGTTATTTTTAATAAAGGTGGTAAGATTAATTACAATTCAATATGCTTAAATCCTGCACATTGTATAAAAGCTACTGGTGCTCTGCACTTCATCATTCAGTGCAGTTCGTTATAATTCCTTACCCGCACAGATTAACCAGATCATTAAACTATGAGAGCAGCAGAAAATTACTTGAAAAAGCAAATTATAAATTCCTCAGCAGATCATGTACACGGATAATTAGCAGTAATTCTGTCATGGTAATTTACATGGATTAGTCATGCTTGTTGTTCCTGGATTCTCATAAAAACAAACTATGCTTTAAGGTTTGTGTTAGCTACTTAGCTAAATTAGTTTACTCCAATGAGACCCCCCCCCCTCCTTAATTTAAACCCAAACATCTTTCATCTTTGCAGAAGTGTTAAACTATAAAATACTGAACTGTAAGAAACAGAAATATACAGGCTTTATGCAAATATAATAAAAAATTCTGTTACTTTAAAAAGTCATTAAATCATGTTAGGAAAGGTAATTTAAATCTGCCTTTGTATTAGCTTTCCATGTTCTCATTGCACATTAGGAATAAAACTGTTCTCCAAATTATCAGAAGTGCAGTACAGGGAACCCATCTAGTCTTCCATGCATATGGTAAATAATAAAGTGTAAAGCCTCATACACACGATCGGACTTTGTACAAACTTTCCCATGGATTTTCGTACAAAGGGTGTTGGTCGTAAATTTGTATTGCATACACACGATTTTAGGCAACAAACACGAACGTAGTGGCGTTTCAACGTACTGACGAAACTTCCGGCGTACTCCGGCGCCACCCTTTGGTCAACTTCTGTATTGTTGTCCGTTCTTTTGCATTGGTTCTGAGCATGTGTGTTTGTACTTTGTACAAAAGTCTGATGGTTTTGTGTACACATGAACGGACTTTGCTCCATTTTGTTGCCAGAAAGTTTGTCCGTTAACACAGCCAACAAAAGTCTGATAAAAAAAAAGTTTGTCCGATGGAGTGTTGCCTTAAAACAGCTAATTTGCATGTTTGTTGTCAAAAAGTCTGATCGTGTGTACGGGCCTTAACACTAAAATCCCTGCATCTACAGACATCCACGATCTAACACTAACCTAGTGTTTCTCAACTCCACTCCTCAAGGTGCCCCAACAAGTCATGTTTTTAGGATTTCCCTCAGATGAAACAGCTGTGGTAATTACTAAGGCAGTGAAACTGATCAAATCACCTGTGCAAAATAATGAAAAGCCTGAAAACATCACCTGTTGGAGCGCCTTTAGGACTGGAGTCGAGAAACACTGCACTAACCTATCTATCCCTGTAAAGAGGAAATCAGTATATATACCTTTTTTGAAGCCAATCTGGACTCCAGCGCCGTAAGCTCTGCCAAGGACACAGCCAACAACGGCTGTGAAATGAATGGGGAGTGACGTCATCCAAGGACTTCCTGTGGGGCTTCCATTGTCGGCTGTGTGCTTTCCACCGGCCTCCACCCGTGAAGCCGCAGCTCACAGCTCAGCGTGGGATCGGGTTGGATCGGCTTCAAAAAAGGTATGTATACTGATTTCTTCTTTACATGGCTAAATAGGTTAGTGTTAGATCATGGATGTCTGTAGATGAAGGGACTTTAGTGTTAGGGTGGATTTCTACTTTTACATAGTTACATAGTAGGTAGGTGAGGTTGAAAAAAGACACGTCCAATCTATGTGTGTGATATGTCAGTATTACCTTGTATATCCCTGTATGTTATGGTCGTTCAGATGCTTGTCCAAAAGTTTTTTGAAACTATCAATGCCCCCCGCTGAGACCACCGCCTGTGGAAGGGAATTCCACATCCTTGCCGCACTTACAGTAAAGAACCCTCTACGTAGTTTAAGGTTAAACCTCTTTTCTTCTACTTTTAATAAGTGGCCACGTGTCTTGTTAAACTCTCTTCCACAAAAAGGTTTTAGAGTTATTGTGGGGTCACCAGTACGGTATTGGTAAATTGAAATCATATCCCCTCTCAAACATCTCTTCTCCAGAGAGAATAAGTTCACTGCTTGCAACCTTTCTTCATAACTAATATACTCCAGACCGTTTATTAGCTTTGTTGCCCTTCTTTGTACTTGCTCCATTTACAGTACATGCTTCCTGAGGACTGGTGCCCATAACTGGACAGCATACTCCAGGTGCAGCCGGACCAGAGTCTTGTAGAGTGGGAGAATTATCACTTTATCCCTGGAGTAAATCCCTTTTTTAATGCATGCCAATATTCAGTTTGCTTTGTTAGCAGCAGCTTGGCATTGCATGCCATTGCTGAGCCTATCATCTACTAGGACCCCCAGGTCCTTTTCCATCCTAGATTTCCCCAGAGGTTCTCTCCCAGTGTATAGATTGCATTCATATTTTTGCTACCCAAATGCATTATTTTAAATTTAAGATAACTCACCAGTGGCAGCTGGTGCGCCATTTTTTGGTGCTCCCTCGCCAGCCCCCACACTTACCCCATCCAGGTCTCGGGCGGCTCCCGAGGCTTCCCCGGCTTCTCCTCCTGGCCCATCTGGTTGCTTCTCCTCCCGGTCAATCCGGTCTCAGGACCCGCTTCCTGTCCTGATTGGTCAGGAGGAGAAGCAGTAAGACAATATTGAATGTTGATTTGCTATTATCACAAGTAGGTGGGCTCAGGGCGCAGTGTCCTGTACCCTGAGCCCACCCTTTTCGGCTCTAATCAAGTGCTTCACAAAAAGAAAAAAACCTGTAGAACTCTATATGTCTGGCGCCCTGCATGAAGATTAGGGGTCAGGCGCATAGAGATTAGGGGGGGCACCCTGCGCCCCTTATGGACGGGCCAAGGCTGTAACTCACACTATGCAATGTACACTGCTATATGTATGAGAACTGTTCAGCCACTGTATGTAAAAATTATTTTAAGATTCATGAAGCTCATCTTGCATATGAGGAGTAGCCTTGAATTTATATGAAATAATGAAATATTAGGCTAAAATTTGCCATTGATATACATTTAAAATGAATTTTTAGTGCTTAGCAAATGCTTATTTCATTTGCACTATACAGATTCAACACATTTTAATTTTTCTTAATATTTTTTATATAGATCAGTCTGATCTGTGGCGTCTCACTAACAGAAATCCAGGCAATGTTGACATTTTTGGAAATTTTTGCACATGGTTCCTAGGTTTTGTGCAGTTTTGTCAAAAATTACAGCAGATACAGTATGCATTCAAATGTTAATTTTTCAAGCGAATGTTAATATTGTTACTTGGAGGGATAAAAAGGTGTAACAGAATGGTTTAGATCAGAGGTCTCAAACTGGCGGCCCTCCAGCTGTTGCAAAACTACATGTCCCATGAGGCATTGCAAGGCTGACCATTACAAGCATGACTCCCACAGGCAGAGGCATGATGGGACTTGTAGTTTTGCAACAGCTGGAGGGCCGCCAGTTTGAGACCTCTGGTTTAGATACTCACCTTTCCTGGAATAAGTGTTCTTCAAGAGCTAGAGTTTTGTTCATGTGATCTATGCTAAAGTAATGAGCAGAATTTTAAATGCCTTATACTACCAATGGAGAAAGGTAGAAGCAGCCTTTTCAGTGCTTTTATTGGAACTCATTTTTACATCTCATGAAGACAGCTTTGAGTTAAGGCTTTGAGTATAGGTCCGGTTTAAAGTTGTTTACCCGCAGAAAAAAAATGTAAAAGAAAAAACAAAACTGTAAGGCAAAGGCATAAGGAGCTAGTATGCACCGCATACTAGCTAGCTCATTATGAAATACTTACCTTAGAATGAGGCGTCGGTATCTAATCACGGTCCACGCCAAGGGTGCTGACATTTTGCCCTCGGCGTATCTTCCGAGTTCGTGGCTCCGGCGCTGTGAGTGTCCGTAGCCGCAATGTCGTCACTCCCGCACATGCGAGTCTTCTTCCCGGAAAGGTCCAGCAGCGTGTGCCGGACCTTCAGCCGGACATTCACAGCGCATGTGCTGCTGACGTCAGCGGCTGCATGCAAAGTAGATATCTCCTAAACCATACAGCTTTAGGAGATATTAATTTTACCTACAGGTAAGCCTTATTATAGGCTTACCTGTAGGTAAAACATTTAAAAAAATGGGTATACAACCACTTTAAAGTGTATGTCACTTTCTGTGCAGAAATTCAATATGATTTTCTCCTCTGTCACAGATACTATGATAAAGGTTGATGGTTCACAGTAGAACAAACACACATACACGCACACAATTTATATTTTAATAAAATATACTCCCCTGCTCCAGAAGATTATGGTTACCGAGGTGGTGATAGAGGGAGAAGGATTTCTACTAACAGAAGAGGAATCACCACAAAGAATACATCCTCTTGACTGTAAATTTTGTTCCTTTTGCTGTTTTTTTCTGTGTTTTTTTTCTTTTTTTTTTATTCGCACATAGACTTTAAGTAGGGTTTTTTGATATTGTTTGAATAGTATGTTGCAGAGCATATGGAAATATATGAAACATCTCTACAGTTATACAATCAAACAAAGGGAAGACACAACACCTTATACTGTACATCATTGTAACTAGGGATGAGCCGAACACTTTAAGTAGGGTTTTTTTTAGATATTAAAAGTGCTCATTTTAAAGGCTAATATGCATGTTAATGTCATAAAAAGTGTTTGGGGACCTGGGTCCTGCATGTATCAATGCAAAAATTTTTTTTAAAAATCAGGAGCAGTGATTTTAATAATGAAATATAAAAGTGTAATATTCCTTTAAATTTCGTACCTGGGGGGTGTCTATAGTATGCCTGTAAAATGTTTCCCGTGTTTAGAACTGTCTCTGCGCAAAGTGTCATTTTTGAAAGTAAAAAAGCTATTTAAAATCACTCGCGGCTAATGTTAATTCACGGCTCCCGTAACACAGAGAACAGTGATTCATTGAAACTCATTCATAAAAAAAAGTCATTGATAAAAAATAAAAAAAAAAATAAAAAAATTTAAAAAAAAAAGCGTAGGGGTCCCCCCAAATTCAATAACCCAGGCCCTTCAGGTCTGGGATGGATGATTAATGGGAACCCCAGCCAAAAAAAAAAAAAAAAAATGGCGTAGGGTCCCCCTCAAAATCCATACCAGACCCTTGAGGTCTGGTATGGATTTTAAGGGGAACCCTAGCCAAAAAAAATGGCGTGGGGTCCCCCTCAAAATCCATACCAGACCCTTATCCGAGCACGCAACCTGGCAGGCCGCAGGAAAAGAGGGGGGGACGAGAGCGGCCCCCCCTCTCGCCTGAACCGTACCAGGCCACATGCCCTCAACATTGGGAGGATGCTTTGGGGGTCTAAGACCCCTAAAGCACCTTGTCCCCATGTTGATGAGGACAAGGGCCTCTTCCCCACAACCCTGGCCGGTGGTTGTGGGGGTCTGCGGGCGGGGGGCTTATCGGAATCTGGAAGCCCCCTTTAACAAGGGGACCCCCAGATCCCGCCCCCCCCCTGTGTGAAATGGTAAGGGGGTACAAAAGTACCCCTACCATTTCACCAAAAAAAGTGGCAAAAATGGTAAAAATGACAGGAGACAGTCTTTGACAATTCCTTTATTAAAATCTTCTTTCTTCTTTCTTCATCCTTCGGATTCTTCATCTTCTCCTTCCTTCATCTTCTTCCATCTTCTTCTTCCATTTTTCTTCTTCCTCCGATCCGCTTCTTCTTGCGCTGGTCTTCTCGTCCTTCTCGTCCGGCATCTTCTTCCGTCGGCGTCGGCGTCGGTGTCGGTGTCTTCTTGGGCCGCTCCGCGCAATGGGAGGCTCCCGCTGTGTGAGGCTCCGCTCCATCTGACAGGTCTTTTAAAACGGAGGGCACCTGGTGACCCCGCCCCCCTCTGACGTCATGGGGAAAGCCATCATGGAATTCCCCATGACGTCCCTGTGCGTCAGAGGGGGCGGGGTCACCAGGTGCCCTCCATTATAAAAGACCTGTCAGACGGAGCGGAGCCTCACACAGCGGGAGCCTCCCATTGCGCGGAGCGGCCCAAGAAGAGACAGAGACACCGACGCCGACGCCGACGCCGACGCCGACGGAAGAAGATGCCGGACGAGAAGGACGAGAAGACCAGCGCAAGAAGAAGCGGATCGGAGGAAGAAGAAAATGGAAGAAGAAGATGGAAGAAGATGAAGGAAGGAGAAGATGAAGAAACCGAAGGATGAAGAAAGAAGAAAGAAGATTTTAATAAAGGAATTGTCAAAGACTGTCTCCTGTAATTTTTACCATTTTTGCCACTTTTTTGGTGAAATGGTAGGGGTACTTTTGTACCCCCTTACCATTTCACACAGGGGGGGGGCGGGATCTGGGGGTCCCCTTGTTAAAGGGGGCTTCCAGATTTCGATAAGCCCCCCGCCCGCAGACCCCCACAACCACCGGCCAGGGTTGTGGGGAAGAGGCCCTTGTCCTCATCAATGGGGACAAGGTGCTTTAGGGGTCTTAGACCCCCAAAGCATCCTCCCAATGTTGAGGGCATGTGGCCTGGTACGGTTCAGGCGAGAGGGGGGGCCGCTCTCGTCCCCCCCTCTTTTCCTGCGGCCTGCCAGGTTGCGTGCTCGGATAAGGGTCTGGTATGGATTTTGAGGGGGACCCCACGCCATTTTTTTTGGCTAGGGTTCCCCTTAAAATCCATACCAGACCTCAAGGGTCTGGTATGGATTTTGAGGGGGACCCTACGCCATTTTTTTTTGGCTGGGGTTCCCCTTAATATCCATCCCAGACCTGAAGGGCCTGCTTATTGAATTTGGGGGGACCCCTACGCTTTTTTTTTTTTTTTTTTTATTAATGAATGACAGCTCTCTGTGTTACAGGAGCCATCAATTCATTAGACACTTTTTTGCAGGGAAAGTTCTAAGCACAGGAAACCTGCCCCCCTTTCCCCAGGCTATTACAGAGTGAAATGTCCTGGATATAGAGACTGTGGGCCACTTTTCCACCTGGCTTAATTGACTTCTCTAGCTTAAAGCCATTCTTATAGTGGCAATGAACTTTGGTGGTCTGGTTACATTACATAAATGTTGTAAACACTATTTGACAAGCAAAATATTTTTTACAGGTATTTGATAAAATAGATTTTGTATCGATTGACTATGTTTCTCATGGATTACTTTATATCATAGACTTGTCACCAATTATCACTCCTGATGAAGTTTTCAAGGAAACACAAATCATAGACTTGTCACCAATTATCACTCCTGATGAAGTGTAGAATTATTGCTAATTATTGCTCATGTAACTTTACACCATTATTGTTGTAAAATGAATGTACTCCTTTAACCACTTGCTGACCGGCTCACGCCAATATTCGTTGGCAAAATGGCTCTGCTGGGTGAAACCCTGTATGGGTGCATTGCACCCTTTAAGAGCCACCAGAGACCCGACGTGTGTGGCCGGCAGGCGCAATCACCGGCAGCAACCCGCAATCACGGGCATGAGCACCAGCACAGGGATTTGTGTGTGTAAACACACAAATCCCTGTTCTGTCAGGGGAGAGGAGACATATTGTTTGTTCCTACTAAGTAGGAACAACGATATGTCTCCTCCCCCAGTCAGTCCTATCCCCATACAGTTAGAAACACTAACTAGGGAACACAGTTAACCCCTTGATCGCCCACTAGTGATCACCCCTTCCCTGCCAGTGACATTTACACATTAATCTGCATTTTTATAACACTGATCGCTGTATAAATGTCAGTGGTCCCAAAAATGTGTCAAAAGTGTCCGATCTGTCTGCCACAATGTCGCAGTACTGCTAAAAATTGCAGATCACCGCCATTACTAGTAAAAATAATTAATACAAATTCCATTAAAATGCCATAAATCTTTCCCATAGTTTGTAGACCCTATAACTTTTGCGCAAACCAATCTATTTACGCTATTGGGATTTTTTTTTTTTACTAATAATATGTAGAAGAACATATATTGTCCCAAACTGTTGAAGAAATGTTTTTTTTTTTAATAAATTTTTGGGTATATTTATTATAGCAAAAAGTAAAAAAAAAAAATAGATTTTTTTAAATTGTCGCTTTTTTTTATAGCGCAAAAAATAAAAACCGCAGAGATGATCGGATACCACCAAAAGAAAGCTCTATTTCCTTTGGGTACAGCATTGCATGACAACGCAACTGTCAGTTAAAGCGATGCAGTGCAAAATTGTAAAAAGTACTCTGGTCAGGAAGGGGGTAAAATCTTCCGGTGCTGAAGTGGTTAAGTATTGTAAGATGATGGGCATAAGATATTTCTCATAATGCAACATGGTGTTAAATAAGATATGAGCAAAGTGTGTACCAAAGCTTTTTTTAGACTTTGTAATATGTGTTTTTATGTAATTCATGAATAAGACATTGGGTGTTATTTATGAAAGGCAACTCCACTTTGCACTACAAGTGCAAACTACCAGTGCAAAGTACACTTGGAAGTTCAGTCGCTGTAATTCTGAGGGGTAGATCTGAAATGAGGGGAAGCTCTGTTGATTTTATCATCCAATCATGCGCAAGCTAAAATGCTGTTTTTTATTTTCCTTGCATGTCTCGCTAGGATAAACAGTGACTGCACTTCCAAGTGCACTTTCAGTAATTTCAAGTGCACTTTTCACTTGTAGTGCAAAGTGGATTTGCATTTCATAAATAATCGCCATTGAAATTCTAAATCAGCACTGAGACATTTTTGGTACCTTTAGTCCCATTTTACAAAATTTTGGCCTGCAAGTAAACATAGGGATAGTGGTACCTGTACTTAAATGTTGAAACATAGGGGTTGATTTACTAAAGGCAAATAGATTGCGCACCTTGCAAAGTGCAGTTGCTCCAGAGCTTAGTAAATGAGGTAAAGCTTCACTTTGCAAAGAATACTCAATTATGTGCGAGGAAAATAAAAAAAATGCATTTTTTTTGTCAACGCAGGATGATGAAAGTCAGCACTTCTGCTCATTTACTAAGCTCTGGAGCAGCTGCTCTTGCAGAGTGCAACTGCTCTTTGCAAAGTGCACAGTGTTTGCTTTTAGTAAATCGGCCCCATAGGGTCCATATATTTTCCTTTTTTATTCAATGTTATTACCTTAACAGCTCTCTGAGTAAACATTACAGTTTGTTTTTAATGTTTTATTTACACATTTATGTTTTATTTTTATTTTATTTTTTAACTCCTATGTGACAATACCAAAATACATTAGAATTTTACCTATTTTCTCTCTCTCTCTCTTTTTTTTTTACTATATTTTCAACTAAGCTCAGCTGGTGCTACTCAAAAGTGCTACTCAAAAATAGTATTGGGCCCTACATGAGCAAAGCAGACCTACCTCCATTAAGAGCAATGCAATTTAATTTACCATTCTGATATTTTCCTGATTCTATACTTTGCATCAAATAACTAGGTTTACTGAAAAGTAGGGCTGTTACTGATTAAAATTTTCGTGTTCGATTAATCAATTTTTTTTATAATCGAATAATCAACTAATTTCGATTAATTATAACGCACATACAGATCCAACTACTTTTAGCTGATCTTCTTGCATTGCAACTCTGCATTAGTCAGTGGTAAATGTGGTATACACTATATACAATCACCCGACACTAGTTAGTTTCCACAATCTATGACTTAACTTCACAGTTCACAAATATGTTTTAAATTCAAACCGTAGCACTGACTTAAGTAATTTTTTTTTCCACAGTAGCGTGACAATCCCTCCACCTCCGGTCTAACTAATCACTCTCACCTTATGGCATGGACCCCTGTGCAAACAGGTTGTCATACAAGCGGGTATCAAAAGGGTTAACACGGACCATAAACTTCTCTCACGTCTCCTTAGATCTCAGCTGCTCACTGCTTAAGTATAAGATTACATTTTTCTGCTCAAACACAAACTACTCCCATAAAAATGATAAAAACGCAGCATGTAAAGCCGGCAATCGTGTTAGTTCCGTAGGGCAACAGCGGTGATACCATGCGTAGCTCCTTCCCTGTACGCGCTACGTTCAATCAGAACTTCAACGTCACGCCTCCTCCCCCTTCCTTTCGTTAGCATCGGAGGCACTTGGGGAAGGGGGAGGAGTCCGGTGACGTCGATGTCCGACGGAAGTCCCCAAAGACCCAGTAGCCGGTGGAGAGGTGAGTACCAATCAAAAGAATTTTGATCGATCCAAAAATGTATTGATTAATCGAGGGATTAATCTTTAATTTCCATAGCCCTACTGAAAAGGAATGCTATGTTTCTTTTAAATTCAACTTTTAAATAACAGCGAAACAATAAAAACGTAGCCACATTTTAGCCTTTACTCAACCAATTAACCTTTGAAGTGTTCATAGTTTCTGGAATATTTAGGAAGCTCATTTAGGACAGTGCATTCCCAGCTCTGTGTAGACACTGGCCAAATGTGGTACTAATCAATTCAAACCATATGATAGTACACTGCTGAACTTGTTTATGTCTGTTTTCAACATTGATGGAAAACCAAGCCATGTGCGTAAAATGACTCTTAGAATGATATTTTTAGCAATGACAATCAAATGACCCCACTTCAGTAATGCAACATTTGCAAATAGCTTTTTCAAAATATTAACTTACAATATATTTTTTTAATATTTTGTAAGGATATTTAGATCCTTTACTTTCAAATTTTTCAAGTATACCTAATAAGCCAGAGAGAAAAATCCTCATTAATTGTCCTAGGCATGTATGGCCCTCTAGTAGGTGTTGTCACCAGCCATCTTTACCTGATGGATGGTAAGTAAGCCATTCTCTGATTAGTCATTGTTGCTAGTGTCAGCCAAACGTTACAGGAAGGACATTTTTTGTTGAATAATTCAGCCACCTAAAGCTTAAAGAGAATTTTGGGTCAGCTTATACATTTCTTAACTGAGGTTTTATATCTGTGTTTACTATTTATATAAAATCTTTGTTTTAAAAAGTAAATTGTAATGCATGGTGCAGGGCACATCATGGCAAAGAACATTTATTTAATATACTGTAAAATGCAAGAAGAGAACAGCGTTGAGCCTGTAGCTGCTTACTAAGAATATGCACATTAATAAGAGAGTTTGGCAGAATCTGACTGGCTGTTGGAACTCAAATTGATTTGTGTGATAAAATTCATAAACCCATCAAGCAGGAACACATAAATATATCATCATTGTAATGTCTCCCCTGTTTGTTTGGCAACTGCAGTAATGCTTTGAGATGGCCAACTCGCTGCAGGATATATTTTCCCATCATTTGTACCTTGTGTGGTTTACCAGTTTTGCTCCTGGCTAATATTTTCTTTTTTTTGTAAAACATTGTAAAGAAAAAATGAAAGCTAATAATTGGCATACTTACTAATTCCTGAATTCAAAGGAGAAGTATGGCCAAAACTATTTTGGCTATATTTCTCCTGGGAATCACAGGAGTGAAGTTTTTTCAGCACTCCTGTGACCTGTAGTAGTGGCTGGTGCTCCATCGGTCGGGGGGGCGGCAGACAGACCTGACCACAGACCCCCCATCATTCGAGCCTGCCACCACACAACATTGACAACACTGCCCACCGCCCACCCCCCGGGTTGCGGCTTCCCCCTCAGGCTCCTCCATGTCCCAGCAGTCGCTTCTCCTCTCGACCATTTGGGTCTTCGGAATCCCAGCCAATGGGGTCTCTGGACCTGCTTCCTGATTGGCCTGGAGGAGAAACAGTAAGACATTAGCGAATATTAATTCACTAATTTCACACAACAGGGTGAGCCCACCCTTTTTGAAGCCAATTAGAGCCTCAGGCTCTAATCATGTCCTTCTAAAAAAAAAAAAAAATCATAGAAACCCATGAGTATGGCATCCTGCATGTGGATTAGGGGGCCGGGCGCATGGTTAGAGGGCTGTGCCCATGCACCCTGCATCAGCGGCTGCCACTGGTGACCTGTTTTCAGCTGAAAGTGGGCTAAACTTCACTGTCGGCTGACGGCGCAGCCAGGTTTGGGAACGATCCCAACTTAAGTAATTACTTAATGGGACGTCCCATAGCAATGCTACTTGAGGGGAGGGAGACACAACCTGCAGGGTACCCCCAGACTTGAGGACCTATACTGCTGCCTGCAGCACACTGTGCCTAAAGGCAATATCCTCATACCTCCTTACATCCATCTGATAAAATTTTGTGAATATATGCACTGAAGACCAAGTTGCGGCCTTACAGATCTGAGCCATGGAGGCCTGGTGACGCACTGCCCAAGAAGCACTAACCACCCTGGTAGAGTGCTCCTTAACTTGAAAAGGGGGAATCTTACCCCTTAAATTATAAGTTTGAATTATAACTTACCGAATCCACTTAGCGACAGTGGATTTCGAAGCTGCCTGTCCTTTCTTAGGACCCTCTGGCAGAATAAATAAGACATCAGTCTTACGAATCTGAGCAGTTGTCTTTAAATAGATTTTCACTGCTCTCACCACATCAAGACAATGTAGTGACTTTTCTTCCCTGGAACATGGTTTTGGGAAAAATTATGGCAGGACAATATCTTGGTTCAGGTAAATAAGACATCAGTCCACCAACATGCCTAGACCGGCAGCTGGCTCAGCCTATCAGCGAGTCACTGAGAGTCTGAGCCAGCTACTACTGTCCCCTCCACAACCCAACGCTCCATTGAGCACTGGAGGGGCAGACCAGAGAGCCGATGATGGACAGTCAAGGCTCTCTGCTCACTGGTAGCTGAGAACTGAGTGGTCAGCTGTCTTTGATCGCTCAGTTCTCAGTGTTAGAGTCAGTGGGGGATGGATGCACCTTCAGATGGTTGTTGCATCCATCTAGGTGAGTATCATTTTTTTTCACAAACCCATACTTGTCTTACTGTATAAGGTATAACAATGCTTTTATAACACATGCAAGGCGTATGCAAGGCGTATGCAAGGCCTTTCTCTGTAGCAGAAGTTGTCTACTTGTAAACCTGAATGGAGATGACTTTCTATAATTCCATATGGACTAAGGCTGTGCATGCACAATATGTTAAGGGGGACCAGCTCAGTGAAAAGGACTGCAGATCTACTGTGTCCTGTATAGGCTACCCTAGTGGAGTAGTTTGCTGTCTGATCTGAGATATGTAATGGCCTTTATTTATGAAAGTGGAGGACATGAGGGCGGCTGGTCCAAATTTTTATGATTTGAAAGTATTGTTAAAAACCTAATGCATTATGAAACTTTCAATAATGATAATGTAATCAATTCCAGATCATTGTAGATTTATTATTGATGCAAACCCAGTTTGATGAGTGTACCTTTTATTTAGTTACTTAATCCAATGTGTGACCAACCTATTAGTATAAAGTAGCACCTAAAATTACAAACATCAAGGAGCCTGTTTAACCACTTCAGCCCCGAAAGGATTTACCCCCTTCCTGACTGGGCCATTTTTTGCAATACGTACTGCGTTACTTTAACTGACAATTGCGAGGTCATGCGATGTTGTACGCAAACAAAATTTATGTCCTTTTTTTCCCATAAATAGAGCTTTATTTTGGTGGTATTTGATCACTTCTGCTTTTTTTTATTTTTTGTGCTATAAACAAAGAAACAGCGACAATTTTGAAAAAAAAAAAGCAATATTTTTTACTTTTTGCTATAATAAATATCCCAGGGACGAACCCCACTTGGTCTTTATAAAAATATTTTTTTTCCGTCAGTTTAGGCCGATATGTATTCTTCTACATATTTTTGTTAAAAAAAAAAGTCGCAATAGCGTCTATTGATTGGTAGGGATGAGCTTTATGTTCGGGTCAAACATGAGTTCGACTCGAATATTGGGTGTTCGCAGAAAAAGGAACATTATTAAATTTGAACGCCGCGTAACGCCCCATAATGCACTGCGGGAGCGCAGTGCATTGCTGTATGGTGATTGGCCAAAGCATGCATCATGACCTGCATGCTTTGTCCAATCCCAGCGCCCTCAGCTAAGAAAGCCAGAATTGCCCAAATGCAGGTTGCCTTAGGTCAGTCATGGCTCAGGGGGACTAAGTCCACGCCCCACACTATATAAGGCTGCCTGCATGTCGGCCACTTGTAGTGTGTTGTTGGCGTGGATGGAGAGAGAGTGTTATTTAGATTGAGCAAGCAGGCAGGTTATTCAGTTAGCTGCAGTGTATTTAATATATATATATATATATATATATATATATATATATATATATATACAGTCAGTCTCGTGTATATATATATATATATATATACACTGCATCCAGTTTAGCTATATCTGACTGCAGGCCATTCCTGGTGTACTTTTTCTAATATACTTCAGGCAGGCAGGTTTTTCAGTTAGCTGCAGTGTATTTAATATATATATATATATATATATACAGTCAGTCTTATATATATATATATATATATATATATTATATATATATATATATATATATATATATATATATATATACACTGCATCCAGTGTAGCCAAGCCTACTTTTTATAATATACTTCAGGCAGTGTAAACAGTAAACAGTACCGTGGACCCATAGTGCAGTTGCTTCTTCTTTTCTGGTGGTGTACACAATACATTCAGTGCACCCATAGTTGCTATTAGACTTCTGGTGGTGTACATAATACCGTGTACCCCTAGTGCAGTTGCTACTACTTTTCTGGTGGTGTACACAATACATACAGTGCACCCATAGTTGTTATTACACTTCTGTTGGTGTACACAGTACCATGCACCCATAGTGCAGTTGCTACTCACTGTCAGGGCCCCAGCGCCGGACGAGCGGCCCGCTCTCCAGTGCGCATGCGCGGCGGCCCGGCTCTCCGGCGCATGCGCACTCGCGGCTCGGCAGTCCGGCGCTCGCGCATGCGCACTGGCGCACGTTTGTGCGCCATGGCGCGCAATTAGCATCCACTGGCGCCTATAAAAGCTGCTTGACGCACAGGCACTTTGCTGGTCTGTCTTTCCAGCTAAGTGCCTGTGTGTCCCCTGTGTGAAAACCAGATCTGATCCTGTATCCTGACCCCTTGGCTTGTTTAAACGGACTGTTGCTGTCTTCTCCTGTGTTTTACCCTCTGCTTGCCTCCACGGACTTTGCTGCCTGATCCTGTGTTTGACCCTCTGCTTGCCTCCACGGACTTTGCTGCCTGATCCTGTGTTTGACCCTCTGCTTGCCTCCACGGACTTTGCTGCCTGATCCTGTGTTTGACCCTCTGCTTGCCTCCATAGACTTACCATTAAACCTGTGTTTGACCCCCGGCCTGCTCTCCGGACTTACGTAGCTGCTTACTGCTCAGTGACCGGTGTCAGTCCCTCAGCCAGGTGTTTGGGCTCCTGCCTCTCCTTCCTGCCGTCTGCCGGTCTGCCCAGGCCAGGTCCTCACCTCCTCCAGGCATCCCACCAGTTCCGTCCACCTGCCGGAGGTAACCTGTGCCTCCTGGTGCCGTTTGTTCCCTGTCTCACCTCCAGGGGGCAGATTGCGCCGGGTCGCAAGGGTGAACCACTCTCAGCATCTCGGTCTCGGTAAGTACGTCTCTGATAGTACAGACCAGCCATGTCCGAGACCGACAGAGCGTGTTCTCCCCTTGAGATCCTGTGTCAGCAGATGGCAGCACTTACTGAGGCTGTCCAAAAACTACAAATGGGCTACACCCAAATTGACAGCCGGCTACAGCAATTGACCGGGCCATCTGCCCCTGCAGCCGGCAACTCAGCCACCATCAGCGGGGTACCCCCGTCGGCAGCTCCCATCAATCCCACAGTGGTCGTGGCCTCCCCTGAACCTAGGGTGCCTACACCTGAACGTTTCTCTGGCGACCGCAAGAGATTCAGGGCATTTAAGAATGCCTGCACCCTGTACCTGGCCCTGCAGCCCAGAACCTTCTCCTCTGAAGTGGTGAAAGTGGGGTTTATCATCTCTCTCCTGGCCGAGGAACCCCAGGCGTGGGCCCATAGCCTCATGGAACAGAGGGATCCTGTGTTGAACTCAGTAGACACTTTTTTCGAGAGCATGGGTCAGCTTTACGACGATCCCCAGAAGGGGGCCACCGCTGAAACCACCCTGCAAAACCTCTCCCAAGGCCGGAGGCCGGTCGAAGACTACACTGCTGAATTCAGAAAGTGGTCAGCCGACACCGGCTGGAATGGGCCGGCCCTCAAATATCAGTTCCGCCAAGGACTCTCCGACACCCTTAAGGATGAACTTGCCCGGATCGATGTCCCGGAATCTCTGGAGGACCTCATACAAGCAGTCACTAAGATTGACAGGCGCTTGCGTGAACGCCGCGCTGAACGTTTCCAGACGCCTCGTCCCAGTTGGATGTTACCCAAGCCGAGTCCTGCCCAGCCTTCATTCCATACGCCACCTGCGGCCTCTCCCGGAATTGAACCCATGCAGTTAGGCCTGGTCCGTGCCCCTCTAACCCCAGAAGAGCGTTTACACAGGCGGCAGGCTAACCTGTGTCTGTATTGCGGAGGTTCCGGGCACTACCTTCGCACCTGCCCCATTAGGCCTAGTAAGTCCCTTCCCAAGCTTAACTTTAACTACCAGGTTTCCGGTCTGTCCCAAACTTACATTATCCTCTTTATCTCTTTGCAGTTAACGGGAAAGGAGGTCCGCCTCCCGGCCATAATTGATTCCGGGGCCTGCAGCTGCTTCTTGGATTCCTCCCTCGCTGCCCGGCTCCAGCTCCCCCTTGTCCCCAAGAAGCAGTGCCTCCAGGTTCACCTAGCCGATGGATCCCTTCCGCGCTCCGGCTTGATCACTTTTGAAACCAGCCCCATTCTCGTCACCACCGATTCTGGCCATAAGGAGTTCCTCCGCTTGGATATCATTCCGTCTCCCATGTTCCCCATCATCTTGGGGCTCCCTTGGTTGCAGGCACATGAACCCCTGATTAACTGGCGGACGAAGGAGGTCTCCTTCCCCTCCCAATACTGTTCCCAAAACTGCTCCTTCTCTACCCTGGCTTCCTGCTCGGCCCTAGTACCAGTACCCGACAGCCTGAAACACGTCCCACCTGTCTACCTGGAATTTAGGGACGTCTTTGACAAACAACAGGCCGACCGCCTGCCACCTCACCGACCCTATGACTGTCCCATAGATCTCTTGCCCGGTGCTGCGGTCCCTTTCGGCCGTATTTTTCCTCTGTCCGAAGCCGAGTTGGCAACTCTCAAAACCTACATTGATGAGAACCTGGCCAAAGGGTTCATCCGTCCTTCCTCTTCGCCAGCGGGAGCCGGCATCTTCTTTGTTGAGAAAAAGGACGGCTCACTGAGGCCCTGTATCGACTACAGAGAAATCAATAAAATTACCATTAAGAACAGGTGCCCTCTTCCCCTCATCCCCGAACTGTTCCAGCGATTCCGGTCCGCACAGATCTTCTCTAAACTTGACCTCCGAGGGGCCTACAATCTCATACGGATCAGGGCGGGTGATGAGTGGAAGACCGCTTTTAGATCAAGGTTCGGGCACTACGAGTACCTTGTAATGCCGTTCGGGCTCTGTAATGCCCCGGCGACATTCCAACACTTAGTGAATGACATTTTCCGGAGATACCTGGATGACTTCCTAGTGGTCTATCTGAATGATATACTCATTTTCTCTGCCACTCCTGAACTCCACCGAACACACGTTAAAATAGTCCTCACCATCCTCAGGCAACACAAACTCTACCTCAAGGCAGAGAAATGTGAGTTCGAAAAGTCCACTGTACAGTTCCTGGGATTTGTCATCTCTACCAATGGGGTCGCCATGGACCCACAGAAAGTGCAAGCCATTCAAGATTGGCCGGCCCCCAAAGATAAAAAGGGAGTTCAGAGGTTTATCGGGTTTGCCAACTTTTATCGGAGATTTATCGTGGGCTTCTCCTCCATTGTGGCACCAATCACCCTACTCACCCACCAACACAGTCGGTTCAGTTGGTCCCCAGAAGCCCAGGCGGCCTTCGCCCGGTTGAAGTCCTTGTTCTCCTCCTCCCCGATCTTACGGCACCCAGACCCCGCATTGCCCTTTGTTCTGGAGGTGGATGCTTCCGAAACTGCTCTCGGTGCCATCCTCTCCCAGCGCCAGGGCGCCAAGGCCCTCCTTCACCCGGTGGCCTTTGCCTCCCGAAAGCTGAGCCCGCCAGAGAGGAATTATGATGTGGGGGATAGGGAACTGCTAGCCATTAAATTTGCCCTTGAAGAGTGGCGGTACCTCTTGGAGGGGGCATCTCACCCTGTTATGGTTTGGACCGACCATAAGAATCTCGAGTATCTCAGGACAGCCAAACGACTGAGACCCAGGCAGGCTAGGTGGGCCCTCTTCTTTTCGAGATTTAATTTCCTCATCGCCTATAGACCAGGCTCCAAGAATGGAAAGGCCGATGCGCTCTCTCGCATGTTCCTAGAGTCTCCCCAAGAAACCAAACCCGGCACTATCTTAACCCCACAAAACTTCGGCCTACTTACCCCGGCGGATCTTATGACTACGATCAAAACTGCTACTGAACATGACCAGGCCCCTACCAACCTCTCTCTGGCCAAGCACGATGATCTCCTGTGGTCTGGGGAAAAGATCTTCGTCCCCCTTGGGGTAAGGCCTCTTGTACTTGAAACCTTCCATAACCACAAGTTGGCCGGCCATTTTGGTTCCAGGAAAACCTCGGAGCTTATCTCTCGTTCCTTTTGGTGGCCAGGCTGGAGGCAGGACTGTAAGGACTATGTCGCCTCCTGCGTCCCTTGCCAGCGCAGCAAAGGACCTAAGACCAAATCTTGGCTTGTTTAAACGGACTGTTGCTGTCTTCTCCTGTGTTTGACCCTCTGCTTGCCTCCACGGACTTTGCTGCCTGATCCTGTGTTTGACCCTCTGCTTGCCTCCACGGACTTTGCTGCCTGATCCTGTGTTTGACCCTCTGCTTGCCTCCACGGACTTTGCTGCCTGATCCTGTGTTTGACCCTCTGCTTGCCTCCATAGACTTACCATTAAACCTGTGTTTGACCCCCGGCCTGCTCTCCGGACTTACGTAGCTGCTGACTGCTCAGTGACCGGTGTCAGTCCCTCAGCCAGGTGTTTGGGCTCCTGCCTCTCCTTCCTGCCGTCTGCCGGTCTGCCCAGGCCAGGTGCTCACCTCCTCCGGGCATCCCACCAGTTCCGTCCACCTGCCGGAGGTAACCTGTGCCTCCTGGTGCCGTTTGTTCCCTGTCTCACCTCCAGGGGGCAGATTGCGCCGGGTCGCAAGGGTGAACCGCTCTCAGCATCTCGGTCTCGGTAAGTACGTCTCTGATACTCACAGGCCACTAAAAGAGGGCAAGCAGGCTCTGTGTCTACAGTCAACAGTGCTGGTTGTGGACATGGTGCATCCTCAGCACATGGCCGTGGTGCACGCTTGTCCTTTTTTTCTGCAGCTGGCAGTGTTATTGAGCCACAACATGCAGAAGAGTTGGTGGAATGGATAACAAAGCCGTCCTCATCTTCCTCATCCTCTGTCACCCAGGCTTAGAGTAGTTTGCCTGGCAATGCAGCTGCCAAATTGGCCTATTCCATTGGCTCCATGCCAACAGTTACTCCTTCCCTAGCCCCACCATCATGCATGGAGGAGTCCCCAGAACTATTCGACCACAGTGTCGGGTATATGCTGCAGGAGGATGCGCAGCAATTGGAAGGCTCCGATGATGGTACCCAGATTGAGGAAGGGAGTAATGTGAGCCTAGAGAGATGGGGTGCCCAAGAAGGACTGGCAGTCATGTTCCCCCGGCTGCAGCATACTGCCAAGTTTGCTCCAGGGACGACGAGGGAGGGGATGATGAGGTTACTGACTCTACTTGGGTGCCTGATAGAAGAGAGGAGGAGGAGGAGGAAGAGGCACATCTCCAACGAGGCAGGATGCCCTCCAGGGGGCAGCTTAAGGGCGGCCACACTATTGCATCACACCGCAGAGCTAAGCAGGTGCAGGGTGCTGCTGACTCCCCGCATATTTTGAAAAGTTCTTTGGTGTGGGCCTTTTTTGACACGTGTGCAGCAGATTGCACCATTGCTGTTTGCAACATATGTCTGAAGTGTATCAAGCTTGACCAAAACAGCAGCCGCTTGGGCACCACATGCTTGACCAGACATATGATGACCTCCCATGCAGTCTGTTGGCAACAGCACTTAAAAGATCCACATCAAAGAACAAGGCGGACCTCTCCTTGCTCCTTATCAGCTGGGATCTTCAACCCCACTATGCCTCCAGTCCTCTCAGAAACCTGCACTGAGAGGAATGAAGGTATAGAAATAGGTGTCCCAAGTACTTGCGGCCAATCTGCTAGCGGAACACCAACATCCGATTTTAGCAGAAAAGAAATTCGGTCCCAGCCATCCACATGCTCAGCGTCTGAATGCTAGCTTGGCCAAATTGCTAGCACTGCAACTGCTGCCTTTTCATCTGGTATACTCTGCCCTCTTTCGTGAATTTGTGGAATGTGCGGTACCTCAGTGGCAGGTTCCTAAACGCCATTTATTTTCACAGAAGGCCATTCCGGCTCTCTATCAGCATGTGGAAGGCAATGTCTTGGCCTCGCTGGACAGGGAGGTCAGCAGTAAGGTGTATATTACCGCTGACTCATGGTCCAGCAGGCATGGACAGGGAAGGTAACTTTCTTTCACGGCGCACTGGGTAACTCTGCTGTCAGCTGGGAAGGATGCAGGACAGGGTTCAGTATTGTTGAAGCTTGTTCTGCCACCACGCCTCCAAAATGCTAGTGGTGATTCTGCCACAGCTCTCTCCTCCACCCCCTCCACTTCTTCTTCCTCTATGGCCTCTTACTCTGCAGATTTGTCCTCTGAACCAGTGGTGCTCCGTAGGCATTCAAGGGGCTACGCAAACACTCCTCCAAAAAGATGCCATGCAGTGCTTGAGTTGGTCTGCTTAGGGGACAGGAGCTACACTGGGGCAGAGATTCTGTCAGCTCTGCAGGGGCAGGCTCAGAGGGGGTTGACGCCAAGCCAGCTTAAGCCAGGAATGGTTGTATGCGACAATGGCACCAACCTCCTCTCCACCCTCCGACAGGGACACTTGACCCATGTTTCCTGTTTGGCTCACATTTGGTGGTGCAGCGGTTCTTGAGCAGGTACCCGGGCTTACGGGATCTTCTGAGGCAGGCCAGGAAAGTCTGTGGTCATTTCCGCCGGTCATATAATGCCAGTGCTCAACCTGCCTAAGAACCGCCTCATTTGTGACATGCCCACCAGGTGAAACTCAATGTTGGCAATTCTGCAGCGGCTGCACATGCAGCAGAGGGCCATCAATGAGTACCTGTGTGAATATGGCACCAGGACAGGGTCAGGGGAGCTTGGCATTTTTTTGCCACGCCAGTGGCTACTGATCAATGATGCATTCACTGTCCTGTCACCATTTGAGGAGGCCACGAGGATGGTGAGCAGTGACAGTGCATGCATCAGTGATACTGTCCCTTTTGTCTTCCTGTTGGAGCACACGCTTCATGGAATAATGGACAGGGCACTTGAGGCAGAACAGCGGGAGGAAGAGGAGGACTTTCTTACCTCTCAAGGCCCCCTTTATCCAGATAGTATTGCTGCGGGCCCACCAATCACACAGAAAGAAGAAGAGGAGGATTGTGTTAGCATGGAGCTGGAGGATAACACATAGCATCAGCAGCAGTCTTTAAGGGATCATTTTTAGTCCCCAGAAACCCATGGTGTTGTACATGGCTGGGAGAAGGTGGTTGAGGATCATGTGATCCTTAGTGACCAGGGGACTCAGGATCGAATGCCTCTGCAAACTTACGCTGCATGGCCTCCCTGATCCTGCAAAGCCTACGAAAAAAACCCTAGGATTCATGGAGAGGGATCATTACTGGCTGGCAACCCTTCTTGATCCACGTTACAAGGGTAAGGTTGCAGAACTTATCCAGCCTTCGCAGAGGGAGCAAAGGATGAAACATCTTCGGGAGGCCTTGCAGAAAGGTTTGTGCAATGTGTTTCCAGAGCCTGGGAGGTTACAACTTCCTGGTGCTGGACAACGTGTTGCTGAGGCTTCATTCAGTCACAAAAAGAGCGGTGGAGAAGGTGGCTGGCTGACCGATGCCCTCATACAATTCTTCATTCCTCAGTGTCAAGGTCTGATCGGTTCCAGCAACTATCGCCAGCATCTGAATTACATGGTGCAGGAATATCTAGGGGCAAGATCAGACTTGGAGTCCTTTTCAACAGAACATTCACTGGGTTACTGTGTCTTGAGGATGGACCACTGGCCAGAGCTTGCTCAGTATGCAATTGAGCTACTGGCCTGTCCTGCATCCAGCATTCTTTATGAACGCGCATTCAGTGCTGCTGGAGGCTTTGTAACCAATCAAGAGTGCGCCTGTCCACAGACTCTGTTGATCGGCTCACCTTCATAAAAATTAATCAGTCTTGGATCACCAGCTACCAAGCACCTGATGCTGATGTAACCAATTGATTTTTCTATGGATGTGGGATCCATTGAAGACTGCATATGCTGCTAAGTGACTATCCTATTCCTCCTCAATCTTCATGATGATAGCTTCTAAGAATTCTTTTTGGTTCAGGGCACCACCACCACTGCCTAAGGCCCAATTTGTCTGCCCCTGTTTAACAGGGGCATGTAATTACAATTTTTGATCAAATATTTAACAGCAGGGCTCGTTCCTGTGCTCAACAAGAGTATATGTGAGGGGTTGCAGTGTTGTGGCACCACCACCACTGCCTAATGCCCAATTTTTCTGCCCCTGTTTAACAGGGGTGCGTAATTAAAATTTTTGATCAAATAATTAACAGCAGGGCTCGTTCCTGCGCTCAACAAGAGTATCTGTGAGGGGTTGCAGTGTTGTGGCACCACCACCACTGCCTAAGGCCCAATTTTTCTGCCCCTGTTTAACAGGGGCACGTAATTACAATTTTTGATCAAATATTTAACAGCAGGGCTTGTTCCTACGCTCAGCAAGAGTATCTGTGAGGGGTTGCGCAGTTGATGTACCACCACCACTGTCTAAGGCCTAATTTTTCTTCCCCTGTTTAACAGGGGCACGTAATTACAATTTTTGATCTAATATTTCACAGCAAGGCCTGTTCCTGTACACAACAAGAGTATCTGTGAGGCTTTACAGTTTTGTGCCACCACCGCCTAAGGCTTACTTTTTCTGCCCCTGTTTAACAGGGGCATGTAATTACAATTTTTGTTCAAATATTTCACAGCAGGGCTCGTTCCTGCACTCAGCAAGAGTATCTGTGAGGCTTTGCAGTGTTGTGCCACCACCACCACCGCCGCCTAAGGCCCACTTTTTCTGCCCCTGCTTAACAGGGGAATGTAATTAAAATTTTTGCTCTAATATTTCAGAGCAGGGCCTGTTTCTGCGCTCAACAAGAGTATCTGTGAGGCTTTACAGTGTTGTGCCAACACCACTACCACCACCACTGTTTAACAGGGGAATGTAATCCGTCGACAGAATGGCACGGAAAGGCAAATGGGCGTACAGGTACGTCCCTTTAAATTTGCCCACCGTGCCATCGCGTGCGAGCCGCCGTGCGTCGGATCGCGGGTCATGCGGACTCGATCGCCATGGGGATACCCGCGATCATCTCACGGGGAGGAAGAACGGGGAGATGCTAATGTAAACAAGCATCTCCCCATTCTGCCTAGTGACAGTGTCACTGATCTCTGCTCCCTGTGATCGGAGCAGAGATCAGTGACGTGTCACACACAGCCACTGTTAGAAACACTCCCCAGGGCTCACTTAACCCTTACACTGCCCCTTAGTGGTTAACCCCTTCACTGCCAGTGTCATTTACACAGGAATCAGTGCATTTGTATAGCACTGATTGTTGTATAAATGACAATGGTCCCAAAAATGTATCAAAAATGTCCGATGTGTCCGCCATAATGTCGCAGTCACAGTAAAAATTGCTGATCGCCGCCATTACTAGTAAAAAAACAATTATTAATAAAAATGCCATAAAACTATCCCCTATTTTGTAAACGCTATAACTTTTGCGCAAACCAATCAATAAAAGCTTATTGCTATTTTTTTTTTACCAAGAATATGTAGAAGAATACGTATCGGCCTAAACTGAGGAAAAATAATTTTTTTTATACATTTTCGGGGGATATTTATTATAGAAAAATGTAAAAAAGAATGCGTTTTTTTCAAAATTGTCGTTCTTTTTTTGTTTATAGCGCAAAAAATAAAAACTGCAGGGGTGATCAAATACCACCAAAAGAAATCTTTTTTTGTGGGAAAAAAAGGACGGCAATTTTGTTTGCCACGTCGCAATTGTCAGTTAAAATGACGCAGTGCCGAACCGCAAAAAATGCTCTGGTCTTTGGCCAGCAAAATGGTCCGGGGCTTAAGTGGCTAACAGGGGCATGTAATTACAATTCTTGATATAATATTTCACAGCAGGGCCCATTCCAGCACTCACCAAGAGTAACTGTGAGGGCTTACAGTGTTCTGGTACCACCTACACCTAAGGCCCAATTTTCCACAGAGTGTATAGAGCAGGCCGTATAATATATACAGGCGGTCCCCTATTTTCAAACATCCAACTTACAAACGACTCCTACTTACAACTGGAGGGAGACAACAGGAAGTGAGAGGAAATCTACCCCATGGAAGGGAAATTCTCTTCTGTAAGAGTTAATATGGGAAAAAGGTGTCTCCACTGATGCTTTATCACCAATCCTTGTTTCACTAATAACCCAACATTTTCAAAATCCAATTGTCATTGGGACATAAAGTGAGGTGAAATCTTCTGAACAGGGGCACAGACAGCAAAACAAATGTTACAGGGGTGATATCCCTTCCCTATGTTATCCAAAAAGCTTAAAAATCTTTGGCTGGAGCTACACTTAAAAAATGTACCTGTTCCAAATTACAAACAGATTCAACTTAAGAACAAACCTACAGTCCCTGTCTTGTTTGTAACATGGGGACTGCCTGTATACTGCTGTTCAGAGTATATAGGGCCTGGGGACATTAGACAATTGGAGGTAAGAATTCAGTTATTAAAAATCAGAGTCTGTGTAACAAGCCAAGGTCAGAATCCAGGAAATAGAGATCAGAGTCCATGTAACATATCAAGGGCTGAATTCAGGAATCAGAGACCAGAGTCTGTGTAGCAAGCCAAGGTCATATTCCAGTAAGCAGTGTGCAGTCCATGTGAAAAGCAAAGGTCAGAATCTACTAAGCAGATATCACAATCTACATAACAAGACTAGATCCAAATCCAGGAAGCAGAGATCAGAGTATAGATCAAGCCTAGGTCAGAATTATTTAGGCAGAGACCAGAATCCCTGTAATAAGCTGAGGTAAGAATCCAAGACCAGAGTCGTTGTAAGAAGCCAAGGTCAGGATGTAGGAAGCAGAGACTGGAATCCTTGCAACAAGCTGAGGTCCAAATTCAGGAAACAGAGGTCAAAGTTTGTGTAATAAACGGAGGTCAGAATCCAGAAATCAGTCAATGTAGCAAACAGTAGCGGGTCAAATTAATCGAAATATTAGGCAAAGAAACAGTGAATTGTGTGGACTTAAATAGCTGAACCTTTAATTAAGTTGAAGCCACTCAATTAAATAGGTATACAAGTGTCTATAGCACACAATTCTTTCCAAACAGGGCAAACAGGGCAAAAACAGGGACAAAAGAGCTAAGATGCAAGTCCAGTGCAAAAGGCCCAGGTTCGAAAACTTGCAAAATCTTGCAACCTCACTTTCTGACAGTCATAATGTTTTAAATATGGAATTAATGCATTCCAAACTGTTCTGGATTTTTTTCCGATACTTCATGCTAATTATTTCTTTCTTTCCAATATCTATTCATGTTTGCCCTTTAATAAAGATAGATTTTCCACTTGGATAACAGTATGGAACACTTCCATTACTGCATATGGCTTCATTTTGTAAGCTGACAACATCCAACTGTGATCTGTTTATTTTTGGTACAGGATATAAAGAGGGCTCAATTGAATCACAACTGGCCCATCACCTGTATTAAAAAAATAAAATATTTCCTTCCTTTCTGCTTCTATATTGCCATCACTATGTTATCAGCAATTTCTTTGTAATGTGTTCTATTGTTTTGATTTTAAGATTAAGTCATGGTATGCTAAGACGTCATTTAAAACATTTGTAAAAATCTCTAAAATAAGAGGTTATTTATGTTGGTATATTGTCATTACCTTGCTTTCAGTAGGTGCGGAAAATGATACAAAGATCTTAGATGTTGAGTGGGTCTAATATAATTAAAAGTTAAAGCTGAATTGGGGTAAATCAGAATAAAATACCTTTGCAATGGGGCTCCCTCCACATTACAATGGTTAAATATTTTTTGGCTAGGGTTCAGTTAAAATGCAATTTTATTTACCTTATCTCCTCTTGTATAGAATTCTCTGGGTTGTGCATGGATCCTCACTAATAGGGATAAGCTCCAGGTTCAGTCCAAATACAAACATCTGAACATTTTACTCATTCTGTGGGAAGCGAATGTCATGTATAATTGCTACTACTATTATACACTAAATGACAGCTTCCCACTGTCGATGGTGGGTAAATAGTCCTTTGACATCACTGGCCCCTTTTACTTACATGGCTGGGTATTCCAAGCCATGTAAGTAAAGTGGCAGGATTCCAATGAAGTCATAGACCATATATGGTCATTCCATATATGGTAAAATACTTCACTGGGAGACTCCACCCCTTGTATATATGCACTACCATCCCCCAAACTTTCCACTTGACTAGTTACAAGCAAACCAGCGGGATGTGTCTCAGCAGTTTTTTTACTTTCAGGGTCGCTGGCAATTGGGTTTTGTGATAGACATTAGGGTGTTTCATTTTCTAATGGAAAAAAATTAACTGTAAAATGTTTGCAGACTTTGCTTACGCCCGAGTCTGAGTGATGTAAAAGATATATATGCTAAATTTCAAGAAGATTGGATAATATTTAGAGGTTGCACACTTTGATCAGTTATGTAAAAGTAGGAAAAAAATATGTTTTTTTCAATGTTAATTACTTTTATTGGGAAAACTAGAAATCACAAACTTAAAATACTATTAAAACTATACACTAAAGATTAATAGGTAATATGATAGGCAAAACATGTGTTATATTAATCAACTTTGAATGACGCAATCCCTTGTTTTGTTGGCTTGGTGATGACTTTTCTGTGATGCTCGACTACCCTCAACAAGAATTGTTTTTATTGTTCATCCCTGACCGATTTGTTATACTTTTTTATCAGAGTAATACCTCTTTCTGCGGTATCATTGACAACCTTAAGAGCATTCACATAGCTTCTAATGCCGCGTACACATGGTCGGAATTCTCATTGGAAAAAGCTCTGATGGTTTTCCCGTCGGAATTCCGACGGAATTTCGCTCAAACTGTCTTGCCTACACACGGTCACACCAAATTCCGACGGTCAATAACACCACGCCTTAAAAAACGTTCGACTGCACTATAAAAGGGAAGTTTAATGCTTCTGAGCATGCGTCGAATTGTTTCCGAGCATGCGTCGGAATTTTGCGTGTCGGAATTGCCTACACACGATCGGAAAATCCGATAGAAAGGTTTTCCGTCAGAAAAATTAAGAACAGGTTCTCAATCCAAAGTCCGTCGGAAATTCCGACAGAAAAAGACCGATGGGCATACACACGGTCGGAAAATCCGTTGAAAAGCTCCCATCGGACTGTTTCCATCGGAAATTCCGACCGTGTGTACGCGGTTTTAGAGAATCACTGCAGTATTCTGTCACGTCGTGGATCCCAAACAATTCAAAAAACGTCTTTGTTTTATTAGTAACAAAATGGTTCAGGTCTTTTCCTTCAAAAAACATGTTTTTACCCTCTAATCGTTTCACTTACTTTTTCTTTGCAGGTTTGGTTTCTAAATTTTTTTTCATATTTCCTTAACAGCCTAAGTAATACGTTCGTCCAAAAAATCCAATCCTACGTTTGTTTCTGACAGATACCAAAGGTGTCTCTTAGCAACTGTGAGAGCACATTTTTTGATGTCTGCATCTAGGTAAGTGCTCAAAAGCTGTAGCATATCCAAATCCTTCTTTGGAGCTCATCGACTTACAATTGCCTCATGCCAAAAGCGAACATATATGAGGCTGACAAAATGTGCAAACCATTTCATTCCTTCCAATTGTGGTTGAGGAATATTCAACTGTTTAGTGAAGAGGACAATTTTAAGTGTATATATTGCCTTTGCCATCCACCTTGCTTGATGCAGTGCCCCAGGGATCCTGAAACTGAAGTCGTTTTTAGACCAACCTCCTAGGTACAGGAGTGAGAGTTGTAATAACTCTTTGTAGTCTTCTCTCAGATGGCTTCCGTCTTTTAGGACATTTTGGATGTATATTTATCAGCGTATAACACGCACATTTCCCCCTTAAAATGGGGGGAAAGTCGTGGGTGCGTGTTATACGCTGATCCCCCAAAAAAAAGTGCCCAAAAAAATCAAACGACGCCGAAAAACAGCGACCGCCGTCAATAAAAAACGAGCGCCGCCGAACAAAAACGAGCGCCGCCGAAAAAGACCGATCTGTCTGTTCGGCTCTGCTCGCAGTCCCGCCTCCCTGCGCTCGCTTCCGAAACAGCAGGGAGGCGGGACTGCGAGCGGAGCCGAACAGACGGCTCGGGCTTTTCCGGCTCCGCTCGCAGTCCTGCCTCCCTGCGCTCGCTTCCGAAACAGCAGGGAGGCGGGACTGCGAGCGGAGCCGAACAGACGGCTCGGGCTTTTCCGGCAGCGCGGTCTTTCTAGGCGGCAAATTTAAATGTGGGCAAGCTGCAAATGACGCTGGCAAGCTGCAAATGACACTGACAAGCTGCAAATGACACTGACAAGCTGCAAATCACACTGGGCAAGCTGCAAATCACACTGGGCAAGCTGCAAATCACACTGGGCAAGCTGTAAATCACGCTGACAAGCTGCAAATGACGCTGACAAGCTGCAAATCACACTGGGAAAGCTGCAAATCACACTTGGCAAAGCTGCAAATGACGCTTTGCAAGCTGCAAATGACGCTGGGCAAGCTGCAAATGATGCTTAAATGTAAGTGTTTTTTTTCCCTAAACTTCCCTCCTAAAACGTTTTTTTCCTTAAAATGCCCTCCTAAACTTGGGGTGCGTGTTATACGCCGATAAATACGGTAGTTAACCATTTTCACTCGTTGTTCTTCTAGTAAGCCTTGAACGGGACTTTCTACATTCAGCATTGTTGTATATGACTTCTTATCAAGTGAAGCACACAGATTTTGCTTTGATAAAAGTGATCAATGTGTGCAACCCCTAAATATTATCCAATCTTCTTGAAATTTGCAATATATATGTTTTACATCACTGAGACTTGGGGCGTAAGCAAAGTCATATGAAAATCACATCTTTGGAAAAATGAAACACCCTAATAGACATGAATCTGCATCACTGGATAATGTTATTGATGATAGATTTACAATAAGGAACATTTTCTTACGATTTTTCAAATGTTTGGGTTCCTTTATTTTTGGTTTACCACTTTTTTTTTTCTGAATGAGAGGGAGGGGCAGTATCTAGTGATCCCCTTATTGTTAAAGGGGCTTCCAGATTCCTGCCAACAGACCCCCACAACCACTGTGCAAGGGTTTTGGGTTTTTGGAGGATTGTCCTCATCAATATGGGAACAAGGCACTTCCCATGGTGAGAGCATGTGGCATGGTATAGCTTGAGGATGGCCACACTCACCCTTCCCCTTTCCTGGTATGGATTTCCTGTGCAACCTCACACTTTTTTTTTTTTTTTTTTGTGAAGTACCTCTTTAAAATCCATACCAGACTCAAAGAGTTTTTTTTTAATCAGTGATTTTTAATTTTACCTAGGGAAAACTAAGCCTTTACCCCTGCAGCACAAGGAAAAAAAAGGAAAAAGTAAAAAGTGTGATGGATTTCTCTGACAAATTTTAATTACTCTTTGCCATAATCATAGTGATAATCATATGACGTCAGCTCATTTATGACATAACAGTATACCTGTCATAATAAATATGTGGCTGCTGCCTTTGCTGCTTTTCTTTTGAAAATGCTAGCTAACTGGCTGAACCTCATTTCGATACTTTTGAGTCTCAAATCCAGAACAAACAAAAGTATCAGAAATGCTCATTACTATGCTGGTTCTAGGTTGACTGAGGTGATTAATAAAGCACTCATATTTTTAAAATGATAGGAAAGCAGTGATTGGCTACAAAATTATCTAATGACAAAGGACACTTTAACTCAAAATCCAGTGCATCAAAACCCATTGCAACAGACACACAGAGTTTTAGTGTGAAGGATTGAGTAAATTAACTTGTCTTCAGAGTAATAAGAAGGCTACCGATTCTGATTTCCATCTGAAAAAAAATAGTTTTCAGGCTGTCCTGCTGATTCTTTGGCTTTATTGCTTTGAGTCAATGACCTGAGACAAGTATAAATATAAGGCTTTCTGACTTTTGTCTGACACTCATTTACTGAGTGCTTGCTATGACTCAGAAGTACTGGATACAGAAACATCCAGGCGTCCAGCCCTTTCAGAAGAATGTCAACAGTGGCCTCCCCCATATATCTCTTATAACAAGTAAACTTTAAAGTGGTTGTATACCCTTTTTTACATTTTTACCTACAGGTAAGCCTATAATAAGGCTTACCTGTAGGTATAATGAATATCTCCTAAACCTGTACGGTTTAGGAGATATTCACTTTGCATGCAGCCGCTTACGTCAGCGGATAAGTTGCACTCCTTGCTTGGTGTCGCCCAGTAGATGCAGTGCTGTTTGGTAGGCAAGGGTTAACACTGCTGGTCAGGTTTTCCTGGACTTCTCTGAAGAGTAATGCCCTCTGCTGGACAAAGTATATTAAAAGGGAACCCTATCTAAGTCAGGTTGTTGTAGGTTGCTCCCACTTATGGCTCGTACACACGATTGGACTTTCCGACAGCAAAACCGTGGAATTTTGTTCGAAGGGTGTTGACTCAAACTTGTTTTGCATACACACGGTCATACAAAAGTTGGCCAACAATTACGAACGTAGTGACGTACTAGACGTACAACGTGGTTTTCCAGCTATTTAGTGCCACCCCTTGGGCTCCTTCTGCTAATTTTGTGTTAGTAGAAGTTTGGTGAGCTTTGACTCGCGCTTTTTTTTTAATTTAGTGCTTTTCAGTTCACGCTTTTCATTTCGTGCTTTTCAGTTTGTTTCTGTACGCCCGTTCGTCAACCAGACATGTTGCGGAATCGGAGGAGATAACGTGTTATTTATTATTGGCCTTGGAGTTATTGCTTTTGCATTTTTTTTTTTGGTTGAATAATGATTTCATTTGGTATATTTTGTATATTTTTGGATGCATAGAATGCACTTTTTGGATAAGTTCTGGCAGATAAAATATACATTTTTTTTTTTTAATGCACAATAAAAAAATAGTTTAGACTAATACTTGGCTATGTGTTTTACTTCAAATTACATTTTGGGAGTAGGCAGTTATATTTAAAAAAATACAATGTAAAATTGACAAGTGACCCCAACGTAGTTGTATCTTTGATCGTATAAACTAGGGGATAATAGTGTTTTAGTAACTTGCCCAAATAAAAATAAAAAAAACATAATAATATTATTATTGATATCACTGTGACATTAGAGAATTAATATTCGCTAATGTCGGAAAATGGGTCCTAAGACCCCATTGGCCAGGAGCCTGAAGACCCAATTGGCCAGGATGAGAAGCGACAGCTGGGACACAGAGGTGACGGAGGGGGAAAGCCGCCTTCCACAGCCGTGACCTGCATGGGATAAGTGCAGAGCTGACGGGGGCCTGGCGATCTGGAGGGTGGTATATGGTGTGCGGTGGTGGGTTCGAGCAACGGGGGGAGGGTTAGTGTAGGGAGGCAGGCTGGAGCGATGGAGGGAAATCTGTGGTCAGGTCTGTCTGTTGCCCCCCCCCCGACCGATGGAGCACCAGCCGCCACTGGAGGTAACAGACCCATTGGTGCATATGTAATGCAATAGACTTTTTTTGTATTGACATATGCCATCATTCACTGGGCTGTGAATGGTTCCTCCAAAAGACAAGAAGAAACAGCAGATTTTAACTTAAACATTATTAGGAACTCAGAAAGGAAACAATGAAGTCAAACTGTTGTGTGTATTAGCAGTACTGACCAAGAGTCATATCTGCATGTTTTATTTGTTGTTTATGTTCTCCCTGTTTTCTTTACATATATTGGTTTTTTTTTTTTTTTTTGCTTCATTAATAAAGCATCCCACAACATTGTTCGTGTCAGTTATTTCTGTCTTCCATACATGCAAAGTGTCTACTACATTTTGTGACTCAACCCATCTGAACCATATTTTTTTTTAACTTTTGCAGTCATTCTTTAGCTATACGTGTTAGTTTATATAATGATAGCACGTTATTAATTAGTATTTTATAGTCTTTCAGGATGATAGGATCTGGATATATCAATTTTATTGAAATTAATTTAGTCTATGAAATATGTTTGTGGCTCAGTCAATAGTTATATCTTCAATAACACCCAATAAACACATTATTGGGTTGTAAACATTCAGAAGCCTGAAGTTATTCTCAATAAAATCTGCAATTTTCAACCATAAAGGTCAAACCTTTCCACACTCCCAAACCAGATAAGCAAAGAAGTTCCCTGCTATCTGCCATTTATGGCAGACTGGATTATCCCTCCATCCCATATTATATAGTCCTTGGAGATTATTACAGTATCCAAATATGCTGGAAGAACTTCCGAGCAAGCCTCCTCAGAGGGTCCAATTATAAGAGCACACCATCTACCTCTGAAGCAATGGAAATTATTGGTCTTGATCTGAGTTAGGGAAGCATAGTATCTAGAACTTATTTGTCATGTTCTGAAGATAGAAGATATTTGAGCTTGATAGTAGATAGGGTCATCTCCTGTAGACCAAATTGTGCTCTATGTAGAAAATTTATGAGGGCTTTGTAAGAAGTAGCTATAGCCACTTCTGTGGTAATTGAAGCATTGTTTAACACCCACCAATGAAGGTATATGTTGAAATGCTGAATAGTAAATCTTTAAATCTGGGAGTGCCAGACTGCACTCGTATTGGTCACTGCAAAGCTTTGGGGGAAAGTCTAGGTGAGGAAGCTCCCCACAAAAAAGGAAACAGTCAGGGAGTTGATGGGTCGGACAATCTACCTAATGATGTATATTGAAGTATCTGAGAGTATTTTGAGTATGTGGCAAAGAGATCTATTTAAAGAGGTTTATTCAGCCTAGAAAAGTCAAGGGAAGATCTTTCTATTTCAGTATCTTAGTTTTACATGTCTAAGCAAATGCATCATATATTTATACCTAGTTATTTGAATTTAGCAGAGATAATCATGGGACATATAAAGGGTACCTCCATCCTACTCAGCTCATCAGTAAAGGAAAATAGTTGGCTTTATCCAACTGATTCAAAAGCTAAAATCTAAATTCATTATTAATAGAAAAGTCATTAGTTAGGAAGGAATGGGGTCATTTAAATATATTAACCATGTCATCTCTCACAACTGAACACCTCCTAAAGACCAGAGCAATTTTTACATTTCTATCGACCTGTTTATTCAAGAATAACATTTATATATAAATAATTAAGTAATACATAAAGTGTTTTTGGAGGATAAACAAGGCTTTCTTTTCATGATATCATCTTGGCAATCTGTTGACAAAAATAGTAACAAAATTAAAAAAAAGGGCAGTGCAGTGTTAGTTTTAAAATAAATGGTGTTGCTTTAGAGGTTGGATGGGGCCCCTTTGCTATTTGGCCTTTGGGGGGCTATTCCTCCCTACTATTGCTCATACTGATACCAACAATAGGGAACTATTCCTATTCTGCTAAAACCAACAATGAAGTACTTTTGCTAAAACCAATGATGGGGTATTATTCCTTCCACTAAAACAAAGATGGGGCACTATTCCTTCCACAAAAAAACAATTAGAGAAACTGTTCCTTACACTAGAACCAATAATGGGGAATTATTCCTTTCACTAACACCAATGATGGGGCACTATTCCTCACACTTAAACCAATGATGGAGCACTATTTCTCCAACTAAAACCAGAGATGGGGCATGGATTACTGCCACTGACACACTTTTTACGTCCACTGGCTACAGTGTGTCCCCCCAATGTCTGAAGGACAGTAAACAGTTAATTAAATTAAACAAACAAACAAAACAATCTGCGGGAAAATAATAGTTTAAAGTTGGCCATAGATGGATCATTTTTATTTTATCAATCAGTGGGGGGAGGAGAATCCTCCCCACTGTGCTATTGTATTCTGACCAGTGGGCCTCCTCCACCTTTCAGAATACACTGACTAAAGGAACATTTTCCCGTTCAAGAGAAGCTGATCATTAGCTCAACTTCAAAGCAAGAACGGCCATAGATGGATTGAAATTCATCTGATCCTTGCTGAACCAGACAATTTTCGATCCATATATGGCCAACTTAAAGGAGGTTGTAAAGGTTCCATAGGATGCATTAAGGTGAAAAAACATCCAATGCTTACTGGCCCCCCAGCCCCCCATTTACTTACCTGAGCCCTCGAAAGTCCTGTGTCGAGAACGTGCTGGCTTCTCAGCTCTTCTCGGCCCAGTCTTCTTGGCTCTTCATTGGATAGATTGATAGCAGTGCAGCCATTGGCTCGCACTGCTGTCAGTCAAATACAAATGACACGGCCGCCGGGGGGGGGGGCAGGAGCGAGACATACACTCTGTGTCTATGGATGCAGAGTGTATGAGACGGGAGCGCACGCGCAAGGTAACCCCCTCGGGAGAGAGGTTCCCGAGGGGGGTTAGCTATTGCGGAGAGGAGCTGAGAGAGCCTCCTTGGGACCTCAGAACAGGAGGATCGGGGCCACTCTGTACAAAACGAGCTGTACAGTGGAAGTAAGTATGACATGTTTGTTATTTTAAAAAAAAATGTACAACCACTTTAAGGAAGAGGGGGAAGAAGGAATTAATTAGCACTGTTTATTATTTAAAAAATACATTATCTGTAGATGAAGCTAATCCTTTGATTTGCAGATGAATGAGAATAGATACTAAAGTAATATTACTTTATATCCTTCTATTACACAGTACTGATCAATAACAAGTCTTTTTTATTTTATTTACAGCAGTAGCTGTATTCACATAGTAACTCATGGTTTTAATTAGTCAGAGCTAAGAATTGCCAGGGGTTAGGAGAAGGGGCGCAGCAGCAGGACAGAAGTACTGGAAATACTGTAGTCACTATATCTGGTCTCCCACAGTGCACAGAACATAGACATGCAATTATTTTAGTAAATATAGACTCTGACTGTCCTATGAGGGGGCATGACCCCTGACCCTCTGTCTGGACTGTGCTGATCACATGCATCATCCCCAAAAAAAAAAAACTTTCTAGCAACACACACCAAACTGAGCATGTACAGAGTGCCTCCAAGACTCTGTTCTATCAACAGATAGATTGGAGACAGTAAAAGAAGGAGAGGATCAAAGAAGACAGGATCAAACAGCCTTTTTACACAATGTGGAGGATTAACCCCTTAGGTTCCACAGTGAGTATAACAAGTATGCTTTACTGTATACAGTATACAGACTTATTTTACTGTTGTGGGTTTAGTGACACTTTAAGTGGAGAGAGTGCAATGTAGTCTGTGGTAGGTGAAACAAATCATGCCAGAGGTGGTGGATGCACTACAGCTGCAGTTCATAGGCAAGTATGGCGTGGCTAAGACAATGAAAGCAATGGGATGCAGAATGGAGGGGTGCTGAAAGAATACTACAAAGGTCCTGCTCTCAGTAACTCGACTACTGCTGACATTACGAAGCAGGCCAGAGGCCCTTTCACTGACTCCCGGAGATGACGATAGGCATTTGGTACAGTTGTTTGTAGGCTGGTACCCTATCAGAAGTCCTATGCCAATCTCTTAAATTAAACAAAGCTCAAATGCCATATTGTTACCCCATGCCACCAAGTTTCCATGTACAACCTTACAATAGAAAGAATCAGCTGTTGGGAGAACTGCCTGTTGTTCTCAGTATGTTTTAAATTTGTTGGACATTATTTCAAAGTACTGACAAAGGTTCACTGTGCTTGGAATCGATCAACTCAAATCACCACTGTGTATTTCTAAGTTGCCGGAGGCTTTCCACCTTCAAAGAGAGCATCTTCTAACCAGCTGATTATCTGTCACTTTGTAATCAACAGTGCTGTTTATGTATAATTTAAATAGCATGCTGTCGATTCAACAGAGGCCGCAACAATGCTAAATGTGGTAAGCATATGTTGGCATCCATTGGACTATGGGCACAGAATCTGCAGCCCCAACAATGTTCTCCATTGAGTAGCAGGACATCTTCCAAAGATTGCTATTTACACACCTTGACTATGACCTGTATGTGTCAATTTATGTGGCAGACCTGCAATGATTTTAGCAATAAAGAACAGAATGTTGGCCCAAAGCTGTATAATTCAATGGATAAACTCTGGCTATATCCCTTCACTTAAACCAGATTGCTTGGTTTACATTACTTGTCCTCTCTGGCACAGATAGCTGCCCCGTGAAATTCCATTTGGGGTTTCCTGGTTTCTAACAATGATTGAAAGAAAAAGAATGTCTATGAAGTCAGAGGAAATATCATCTGTTATGTTTATGGAAACAAAATATCTCCTTTATCAAGAAATGTATTACATTAGATGATGCTAGTCATGACTAACCCTGAAAATTTTTGATAAAGAAGATAGAGCTCATTCACCGGAAAGTAGTTTGTGTTTTTGATGTAGTATACATTGTTTTGATCTTAAGTGTATCGTGTTTTAGTATATCGGATCTATTGAACATATAGATAAAAAATTTTTTTACTATGGGTATGGATAGAGTTGGTAAAAGTTAAAACCCTGTTTCAGTTTCTTGTTATTTATTTATGCTGTGCTGTGTTTCACTGGGCAGATAGCCTTTCATTTCTCGTCCCGGAAGAAATCTCTACAAAGTAAGGGGTCACCAGAGCCGGTGTTCTCTTTGGAAGATGTAATAGTCTCATGTAATAGTCATAATTGACAATTTAGTGTGTATAGTGATAGGTAGAGCCTACATCCAATGTGTATTGGCCCTTTTTTGTCTCCCCTTTGGAATATGCCTTTCTCTTGAAAAGTGGAAAATGTTGCTTTTCTTAATCTTTTTTGTCCCAGTAACAATGTTTACCAGGATTAATAGAGAGGGTGCCCACGTTGGGACACAGACAGCAATACAAACCTTGCAATGGTTTCCTCTTTCACATTCAATCAAAAACTTAAATAAATACGTGTTTCCTCTTTCACATTCGATCAAAAACTTAAATAAATATGTGTTGTCTATAGATACACTTAAAGAGTAATTATTACTTTTTATATTATACAGATAGGACAAAGTAGATGCAGTACTTTGTTTTATCTTCCTAGGTGCCCTGTAACAGTAGCTGCAATTTTGCCTAGAGCCGCAAGCACCGTCACTACAGCTAGCAAGAAGACGACTGTTTTGAGGCCCTATCTCCGGCTTCTAGCACGCGGAAAGCACCTGCAAGAGGAATGCATAGGGCGGTGAGGCTGATGCTGGAGACAGGGTCTTGCTATCAAAGCAGCTGTCTTCTCGTTGTGCAACTGTGCACCAAGAAGGTGGGGCACCCAGTCCAACATCACAGCTAGTGTTACAGGCACCTAGGAAGATAGGACAAAATACCACATGTATCTTGTCCCACTAAGGACCAAATAATGTAAAAGGAAAAGAAAAGTATTTTTTAAGCTAAGCTCTAGCAAACTGGTAAATATACCTTTAAAATAATTTATATTTCTCTCCAGTTCTGATATAGACAGAACCATTCCAGACAGCACAGTCAAGTTGGTGACCTGAATTTTCTTTGCTGCAGTTAAGCAATACAGCTTGGTCACCTCCCTACCATCAGCAGAGCAATGAGCTAATCACTCTGTTCTCGCCTCTGGTCAGCATGTTCCTTTTCAGCACGTGTCCCTCTATACACTTGGTTCCTTGTGCTTTCCCCTCCCCTCCTACAATTATGCTGTATAGTAGAGTGGCAGAAGCTAATAGCAAATCAAATTCTGATTCTTTTACTAGTTACATTTAAAAATACATGGATTTGTAATGCATACATAAAGCTTATAATTTAATTTTTGTATCTGTCTGTTCAGCTTTAATTAAGAGCAGGCAGTAGGCAGAGGTTACATATATAGTTTACATATATTAATAGAGTACATCTTAATTTACTTGTCCCATTTGCGAAAGCCATCACTTTAAATGTTTTACACTAAACAATCCCATCTGATTATAAAAATAGATTTCCTAAAGATCGCCATTTATATTGATTGGGGAAATCTTGTACTCTTGCTTTTCTGACCAAGCATAACTTTTAAGAGAAAGGGACCAGTTATAAAGATTTGCTGCAACACAGGTAAGCTACATTCTGCCATGTTTTGCATCCACCCTGCCTAAAGCTTTGATTGGACCTCTGATGAAAGCACAGCATAAGAACAGATTTGCAAAATGATAAATACAGACTCCACGTTCAGTTAAAAAACTAAGGGGGACTTAATAGGTTTGTAAGCATTTCTTCAAAGAGAACAGCAATGCTAGCAGTAATCTAATAATTCCCAATAACATCTCACCCTGACCCTCACCTCTCCTCCCCATGACTTCAAATAATTAAATATAGACGGCTGTGGAAACTACATCTAAATAAACATTAGGAGAAGTAGAAATTAATCCCTTGCTTGTCAAACAAATGAATACTTGCTATTTTCAAAGACAGCAACGCCAACAGATTTCTATTTTTGTAGCCGTAACAACTTAATTTTTCTTCCCGAGATGCCAATATCAACAAGCCGCTGAGAGACAGTCCAGCTGAACAAAAGTGAGGGTTTTTTATGACAAAAATGAAGGATGGAAAAATATGGCACAAAATCTAGGACTATGACTGAAAAAAATGACATAAAATGAGACTAACATTGTGACTAATACACAGCTTGTACATACTTAAATGAATGGAAGAAGGTCAAGGCATGTGTCGAAACTGACAAACACATAGCATTACCGTTCTCTACAATTAATATTTTACCATTAAAAGCCAAGCATGTTTCAATAGGTTCTAAATTAATTTTGTAGGCAAAGCAGAGGTTAATTTTATGCTGACCAAATACACTAGAACTGTTTGTTAAATCTATGTACAACCCCTTTAGGTTCACCAATAGCCCATCCAAACAATAATACCAAATATAAATCCTGGAAAAGGTGCTGACCTGTGTCTAATATTTATAAAAGATGTCAAAGAGCTTGAGGAAATTTCTGTCCAAATTATGGATAATCAATTCTTCCCCAGGGCAAAGCTATATTCTCCATTGAAAAATATGAAGATCTCTATGATGTCGTAAAAAACACTTTGGACACCCTGCAGCAACTTACACTTTTAAGCCACTAGTGAACATAGGAACCATTCAAGTGCTTTGTTCAATAGGGTCTGAAACTAAACCCATCAACTTAACTGTTTCCCAAAACAGTTACATTCAAGGCATGCAGTGAATGATAACTTTCACAGTTATCATTAAGGCATGCCATCAAATGGCTAGTGTCATAACTTGTCACATGGTACAGCTCCATGGCAAATGCAGATTAAACAAATGCAAAGATGGCAGCTTCCTTGCCTGTAAAGGACAGGAGGGTTTAGTTCTGATTTAATGGGGACATATGGTCAGGCTATGAATATATTTAAGAATTAAAATATTCTTAACAAGCAGCAGATGAGCTTTCACTGATCTCAGTAGCAACAGACACTGTGGAGCAATTCATCTTCAAACTTTACAGCATAAAAGTGGCATTTCCAGTCATTTAGGTTAGTTTTCTTAAGTAGTTCACTTCGCTCCACTTCCCCCTTGCACCATTGACTTGGCAACCTTTCAGATTTCTAGTCTTTTGTTTTAGTCTGTGCCTATTTTTTTTGTTTCGTTACTAGAGGCTAGCTTCAAAATGTCATAGTTTTTTGTTGATTACTTTTATTTTAAAAAAATATGTATTAACACTTTTTCACAATTATTTATTGACACTTTTTCTCTTTAAAAAATTCCTATTATACACTATATTATATTTTCTTTTATTTGCTATAATCTTTTAATCAAAATAAATTAATTGTACCCCTACCGATTCACCAAAAAAGTGTCAAAATGTTAAAAATGACAAGATACAATTTGGGACAAGTCCTTTATAAAAAAAAAAAAAAAAAAACTGTCCCACGATGTCCATTCATCTTTGATCACAGCATCCGGCTACCCAATAAAAAAATTTAAAGTAACGGAAAAAACTCAGCCTCCATGGAATGCTCCCGCTGACTGAAGCCTCTTCGCAATGACAGTTATATAGCTGATGGCAGGGCCACTTAATGACGTAAATAGGTGACCCCACCCACCTCTGATGTTATTTGACGTCACGTAATGTCAGAGGGGGGCGGGGTCACCCATTTACGTCACCGGGGGGCCCCAGCCCTCAGCTATATAACAGCTGTCATCTCAAAGAGGCTTCAGTCAGCAGGAGCCTCCCATGGAGGCGGAGCTTTTTCAGTTTTTTACATTTGCATGTTAATGTCATAAAAACTGTTTGGGGACCTGGGTCCTGCCCCAGGGGACATGTATCAATGCAAATTTTTTTTTTAAAAACGACCGTTTTTTCAGGAGCAGTGATTTTAATAATGCTTAAATTGAAACAATAAAAGTGTAATATTCCTTTAAATTTGTACCTGGGGGGTGTCTATAGTATGCATGTAAAGGGGCGCATGTTTCCTGTGCTTAGAACTGTCTCTGCAAAAAGTGTCATTTTTGAAGAAAAGAAAGCTATTTAAAATCACTCGTGGCTAATGTGTATTGTCGGCTCCCGTAATACAGAGAACTGTCATTCATTGAAAGTCATTCATAAAAAAAAAAGTAGGAAAATAGGAGCTAAAGGCAGCCCTCACAGCTGAGGCGGGTGAGACGGACCGCTGCGCCAATGGCTGCAGGCGGCCGTCTGGGGAGATCCCTGGTACGGCGACGCTGGATGGGGCCCCGTCACGTCACCGGCGCATGTCATAGGCCCTTCCCATTCGCGCTTCAAGCTGGAGCGCAAACAGGAAGTGGGCGCAGTGACGTACTGAGCCCTAGGGCAGGAAGTCCACATGATCCGCAGATGGTGAGAATCGGTTCTGTGGGTCTCCCACGCGCCGGGCAACAACATCATCCAACCCAATGCCTGGACTAAATGTAATTTAAGTTGAAATCTCGGCAAAACAGCCCAAATGTACAGGAGTATGTAGTTGGTAAAATGAGATTTTATCCTGGTGGTGAACTGGGGGGATCACCATATACGTGATACAGTAACCAAATCTGTAATGACAAAAAATCAGTGATGGTATGGATGACATTGAACATACATAGGTCATGTTATAAATTATTTAGTATACAGTGTAAATGAACAACTTATCAAGACCACACAGAATCAGATATTTAACAGATGATATATCATTAAACAAATAATATGAGAATTTATAAATCAAATTCACAAGCTCCAGATTGAAAACCCTCGAGGCAAGGTTTAAAGTTGAATGCCTCGTTGAGGCCTAGGGATGAAGTGGTGTTGAGGTGGAAAATCCACCTCAATTCACTTTGTAATAATGCCTTATTATAGTCACCTCCTCTGGCACTAGGGGGTATATGATCAAGGGCCCTGAACAACACTCTAGGTGTATGGTTGGGGTGTACAATGTCACAGTGATGTCCAATGGGTAAGTCTGTTTTTTTTTATTGATGCTAACTATGTGGCGGTAGATACGTTGCCAAAATGGCAGCTTAGTTTTTCCCTCATAAAAGAAGCCGCACTCGCATTGTAAAAGGTATACAATGCAGACAGTGCGGCAGTTGACATAGTGATGTGGACAAACACATTGCCCATTAGGTAGTATAGCCTTCTTGGTGGTATTCATATACTTGCAATACCCACAGTTGCCACAGGGAAAGGTGCCTAAGAGTTTAGCAGTGTTTGATATGGCTGCCGTATATTGGGTCGTCGGACACTGTGATCGAAGATGAATGGACATCGCGGGACAGTTTTTTTTAATAAAGGACTTGTCCCAAATTGTCTCTTGTCATTTTTTTTTTGGTGAATGTGTAGGGGTACAATGTACCCCATACCCATTCACATAGGGGGCAGGATCTGGGGGTCCCCTTGTTAAAGGGGGCTTCCAGATTCCGATAAGCCCCCTGCCTGCAGACCCCCACAACCACCGGGCAAGGGTTGTGGGACTGAGGCCCTTGTCCCCATCAACATGATTGGATTTTCAAAAATAACTATTGTTTGTATTTCTATTACAATGCTGGTGTTATAAAAGGAACATGTATACTGTGACTTTAGAGGTTCTTAAAGCAGGTTAAAGGTTCTTAAACCCAAAAGCAAACAAGCTCTCTTGGAAATGTAGCAGTTATAGGAATGAGACAAATCATTTAGCACTGACAACTAGGGATGAGCCGAACACCCCCCGTTCGGCTCGCACCAGAACCCGCGAACGGACCTAAAGTCCGTGCGAGCTTTAGAACCCTATTAGTTATAATGGATGCGAACGTTCGAAATCAAAAGTGCTAATTTTAAAGGCTAATATGCATGTTAATGTCATAAAAAGTGTTTGGGGACCTGGGTCCTGCCCCAGGGGACATGTATCAATGCAATTTTTTTTTTTAAAAACTACCGTTTTTTCAGGAGCAGTGATTTTAATAATGCTTAAATTGAAACAATAAAAGTGTAATATTCCTTTAAATTTCGTACCTGGGGGGTGTCTATAGTATGCATGTAAAGGGGCGCATGTTTCCTGTGCTTAGAACTGTCTCTGCAAAAAGTGTCATTTTTGAAGAAAAGAAAGCTATTTAAAATCACTCGCGGCTAATGTGTATTGTCGGCTCCCGTAATACAGAGAACTGTCATTCATTGAAAGTCATTATAAAAAAAAGTCATTGATAAAAAATAAAAAAAATGAAAAAAAAAAAAGCGTGGGGGTCCCCCCAAATTCAATAACCAGGCCCTTCAGGTCTGGGATGGATATTAAGGGGAACCCCAGCCAAAAAAAAAATGGCATAGGGTCCCCCTCAAAATCCATACCAGACCCTTGAGGTCTGGGATGGATTTTAAGGGGAACCCTAGCTAAAAAAAATGGCGTGGGGTCCCCCTCAAAATCCATACCAGACCCTTATCCGAGCACGCAACCTGGCAGGCCGCAGGAAAAGAGGGGGGGACGAGAGCGCCCCCCCTCCCGCCTGAACCGTACCAGGCCACATGCCCTCAACATTGGGAGGATGCTTTGGGGGTCTAAAGACCCCCAAAGCACCTTGTCCCCATGTTGATGAGGACAAGGGCCTCGTCCCCACAACCGTGCCCGGTGGTTGTGGGGGTCTGCGGGCGGGGGGCTTATCGGAATCTGGAAGCCCCCTTTAACAAGGGGACCCCCAGATCCCGCCCCCCCCCGTGTGAAATGGTAAGGGTGTACAAAAGTATCCATTGCGAGGATCGGCCCAAGAAGAGACACCGACGCCGACGCCATGGAAGAAGATGCCGGACGAGAAGGACGAGAAGACCAGCGTCTTTAGACCCCCAAAGCATCCTCCCAATGTTGAGGGCATGTGGCCTGGTACGGTTCAGGCGGGAGGGGGGGGCCGCTCTCGTCCCCCCCCTCTTTTCCTGCGGCCTGCCAGGTTGCATGCTCGGATAAGGGCCTGGTATGGATTTTGAGGGGGACCCTACGCCATTTTTTTTTGCTGGGGTCCCCCTTAATATCCATCCCAGACCTGAAGGGCCTGGTTATTGAATTTGGGGGGACCCCCACGCTTTTTTTTTGTTTTTTATCAATGAATGACAGTTCTCTGTGTTACAGGAGCCATAAATTCATTAGCCGCGAGTGCTGTGATTGGCCAAGCATGCGGGGTCACAGTGCATGCTTGGCCAATCATCAGCCAGCATTGCACTGCGACTGGCGCAATGCATTGCGGGCCGCTCGCATCACACGAATTTGATGCGAGCGGCCCAAATAGTTCTGGGCTCGCCGAGCGGGTGAACGCCCGATGTTCGATTCGAACATGGGTTCGAATCGAACACCGGGCCCATCCCTACTGACAACGATCAGCTTTGTCCCAAAAGGAACACAAAAATGTCTGCTGTAACTGCATATAATGTATTAGCTGGGGTTTAGTCTCAATTTGTTAGTGTATCTAAATCTGCTAACACATCTAACACCCCCCACCAACAATGCTGCTATCCAAAGGTACCCCTGTTCTACTTCACCTAGAGTGGGGGCACACTAATACAGAAGGTGTGTAACTGATCATATCCCCCGCATGAAAACAGAGGGGAAAACGCCTAAAAAAGAAAACAAATGCAGTCACCACATCTAATGAGTGGTAAGCTGCAAGATATAACATTTTTGGTTTTGGGCTTAATACCGCTTTATTGACTAAGTAATAGGTCCTCAGTTGAATTGTGAAAATTGGTACGTGCATAAAATTTTATGCATAGGTAAACATAGTTACTAAAGTAAAGTTGCACACATTTAATTTTATTATTGAATTATCCTTTTTGTTAAAAAGGGGAAAACATGTTACTGAATTGTAAGGTTGCACTGATACTGTTTTTTTTTTATCAGCGAGTAAGAGTACCAATACTTTGGTCACGTACTCGACAATATCAGTATCATAGTAAATAATATTATAAGTTGTTATAGAATAAGAGCAGGTACAGTGTATATTGTACATGTGGTATAAAATTACTTTTAGTAAATGTAAATTGACAATTCAGTAGGGTTGCACCGATACGATATCTGTTTCGGTGCCGATGCTAAGTATTTTCACGAGTACTTATGGCAGAAAATGGAAAAAGGACGGCCGCACTCCAAAATAATGCCTTTATTGATTAAAGCTTAATCGAAACATCAATCAGACACAGCTATAATTAAGTGCCTTTAACGGTGCGAAATGCGTCAGTATCATCTGGACCTGTGTTTCTGATTGAAGTATGGATTAAGCTTTATGCAATTATTTTGGAGTGCATCCTTTTTCCATTTTCTGCCATTTGACTTTGCTGAGCGGTAATTACCTTGATTTGGTGTTTTTGGACTGTACTCATACTTATGAAAATGCTCCGATACCAGAAACCGATACCTTTGCAGTGGGATTCGAGCCCATACAAGATGAATCGCAAGTGATTTGAACAGAAATGCTGTACGTTTCCTCTACGAATCGCATGCAGTTTCCTGCACTGCTCCTGTGTGAACCCAGGCTAAAATCACTATGACAAGCCTGGGTTCACACAGGAACTGGAATCGCCTGCATTCCTGTCAAGCTGCATGCGATTCTTTGCTGTGCGATTTGAGCCCATTCTATTTGTACGGACTCAAATGGCACCGCAAAGATATCGGTTTCTGGTATCGGAGCATTTTCATGAGTATGAGTACCCGTGAAAATACTTAGTATCGGCATCGAAAACCAATTTATGTTATCGGTGTAACCCTACTGAATTGTCAATAATTACATTTACTAAAAATCTTTTGCTACCACATGTACAATATGTACCTGCTCTTATTCTATAACAACTTATAATATTCTTTACTATGCAAAAGGTTGCTTTACAGATTACATCATTAATGCTGCAAAAGAACAGAAAGCCATCATGCTGTGTCTATGAAAGTTTTCATAACGAGAATAGTCTATATTGCCTAATGGCATTCAATCTTATAAAAGCACGGTGAATGACAGTTGCAGGGGGAAGTGTGAATCTTCTTTGTTTTCTTTTTTAAGACACCTTGACCATATAAGTCCACAATACTTAAATTCCAAATAGACAAGAACTAAAATAAATATGATGCTTTTTTATTTCTTACACATTTTGACTTTTAAATTTGCAGCTGGTAATTTTACTTAAAGATAAATATAAAAGTGAGTGGTAAAACCTAATCAAACGCAGGAAAAAAAAAAAAAAAAGGGAAAATGAATGCATGCAAGGGGTTAACCCAATCTTGGTATATCCCATTTAATACTTCCATGAAACATTATTAAGCAAAATTCTAGTATAGGACCCGTCAGTGGCATTAAATAATTGTCACATTTTTCTTCCGAAAAGATTAGCCTTTTTGCTAAGGTTGCAGAGCCTTATTGATGCACTAACGCCATCAGAAAGAGGACACAATTGCAAAGGGATTAGCGTGTCTGTGTCACAGCTTGTTTTTGCCATTATATTTTTCCGATGATGTGCAAATTTAGTTTTCTGCTGCAGGGAAACAAGAGTCACACTGGGAAGTGCCACAAAGCTATCCTGTGTGAGAAAGGTGGATGGTTTCTCTGTGATGTGTCTGGGTGAGTCCAGAGAAAGGTCATATACAACAGATTGCAACACAGAGCTGATTCTTCCAGGTTACATCAGTAAAAACGGATAAACAGGCATCATAACAGCTAAATTGTGAAGCAAAATCATAAAAACAAAAGCTCATTTTGGATTAGCTTAATATACATGATCTTCACATTTGCCTTCATCTTTGAAAATGCATTTTTATTTAAGGTTTTATTATACTGTATATGCTGGTAAATAGGAGAGGCTTTATCTATTTGTTATATATACAGTATCTCACAAAAGTGAGTACACCCCTCACATTTTTGTAAATATTTTATTATATCTTTTCATGTGACAACACTGAAGAAATTACTCTTTGCTACAATGTAAAGTAGTGAGTGTACAGCTTGTATAACAGTGTAAATTTGCTGTACCCTCAAAATAACAATACACACACAGCCATTACTGTCTAAACCGCTGGCAACAAAAGTGAGTACACCCCTAAGTAAAAATGTCCAAATTGGGCCCAATTAGCCTTTTCCCCTCCCAGCCTCCCAGGTGCCATGTGACTCATTAGTGTTATAAGGTCTCAGGTGTGAATTGGGAGCAGGTGTGTTCAATTTGGTGTTATTGCTCTCACTCTCTCATGCTGATCACTGGAAGTTCAACATGGCACCTCATGACAAAGAACTCTCTGAGGATCTGAAAAAAAGAATTGTTGCTCTACATAAAGATGGCCTAGGCTATAAGAAGATTGCCAAGACCCTGAAACTGAGCTGCAGCATGGTGGCCAAGACCATACAGCGGTTTAACAGGACAGGTTCCACTCAGAACAGGCCTCGCCATGGTCGACCAAAGAAGTTGAGTGCACGTGTTTAGCGTCATATACAGAGATTGTCTTTTGGAAATAGACGTATGAGTGCTGCCAGCATTGCTGGGGTGGGGGGTCAGCCTGTCAGTGCTCAGATCATATGCCGCACACTGCATCAAATTCGTCTACATGGCTGTCGTCCCAGAAGGAAGCCTCTTCTAAAGATGATGCACAAGAAAGACCGCAAACAGTTTGCTGAAGAGAAGCAGACTAAGGACTTGGATTACTGGAACCATGTCCTGTGGTCTGACGAGACCAAGATAAACTTCAGATGGTGTCCAGTGTGTGTGGCGGTATCTGGGTGAGGAGTACAAAGACAAGTTTGTCTTGCCTATAGTCAAGCATGGTGGTGGGAGGGTCATGGTCTGGGGCTGCATGAGTGCTGCTGGCACTGGGGAGCTACAGTTCATTGAGGGAACCATGAATACCAACATGTACTGTGACATACTGAACCAGAGCATGATCCTGTCTCCAGACCTAAACCCTATTGAGCATCTGTGGGGCATCCTCAAAAGGAAGGTGACGCAGCACAAGGTCTCTAACATCTTCGTCATGGAGGAGTGAAAGAGGACTCCAGTGGCAACCTGTGAAGCTCTGGTGAACTCCATGCCCAAGAAAGTTAAGGCTGTGCTGGAAAATAATGGTGGCCACACAAAATATATTAACACTTTGGGCCCAATTTGGACATTTTCACTTAGGGGTGTACTCACTTTTGTTGCCAGAAGTTTGGACATTAATGGCTGTGTGTTGAGTTATGTTGAGGGGACAGCAAATTTACACTGTTATACAAGCTGTACACTCACTACTTTACATTGTAGTAAAGTCTAATTTCTTCAGTGTTGTCACATGAATAGATATAATAAAATACTTTTCAAAAATGTGAGGGGTGTACTCACTTTTGTGACATACTGTACATATTGCACCTACTGATCAATAGTGCAGCACAGTGATTATGCTTAAGGGTCCTTGCACACGGGTGATCTGAGTCCACACTGCAAGGGTATGAAAATTACATTACACAGTCCACCATTACTTGGTGGTCTTGTTTTTTGGTTTCATCTTTTGCGGCTACATGCACACACAATTTCCCTGGCTATAATTTTTGGAGCTAATACACTTCATACCACCACAGCAATCCCCACCATTCATCACTTCACTTTCTCACAGGTATAGGCTTATCCCATTAATTAATACATTTATTTCACATGGTTTCATCTTCATACCCTTGTAGAGCAGTGTGGACTGTTAAGCATACACTAGATTCACATGGTCCTGACATGGTCGCCTGGTCTTTACCTGGTTGCTGTCTCTGGTCTGGATGGGACTCCTCACCACAGCCCCAGGGGAGATGATCATCCTTGTCCCCTGTTTCCCTTGGGGCTAAGGTTGAGCGCCACCATTGGGCCATACTGTAAGTTATACACCTTTATTTTGAGAGATTGTTCTCCGTTTAAAGGATATCCTATATTTATAGCTATTACTGATTTAATTTCAGAGCATTTTACTCCTGATGATTGGCATGAGCCATGAAACGTGCATTGAGTTACATCAAACTGATGCCTAGACAAGTTTGGCTCACCATGAGCAATCGATTATGTTCATTGAATTTTCATGAATAAATGAGTGTTTTTATGTAACTGTAATGCTTATTATATTTTATCTTACTCTGTATAACAACTATATATTCATACAAGTGTATCATAGTACATTGTGTCCTGTATTACAGATTGACACTCTCTATAACGTGATTTGTTATTAATAAATGATTTGAATAAGGTATCCATTCAGTGACCTGCCTCACACAAAGTCCCATTTCTTTCTTATTTCTGTTGTTTAATACATATCAGGGATGGAGCCTTGCCACTGTTACAACCAGGTTGTGTTAGGTTGCATCATTATATTCTCTGTATTTTCCGTTAAAAATAACAAACATGTTATACTTACCTCCTCTGTGTAATGGTTTTGCACAGAGCAGCCCTGATCCTCCTCTTCTTGGATCCCTCTTCTGTGCTCCTGGCCCCTCCCTCCTGCTGAGTGCCCCTACAGCAAGCAGCTTGCTATGGGGGCACCCAAGCCAAGCCGCAGCTTACTGTGTTCATTCTATGAAAAATACTGCATCACACTAACCATGTAACATTCACAATGTTGTGAACAGACCCAGAGGAAGAATGACAGTTTATATAAAGTCCCAGTGATAGTTAGCTTCTGCTTGGTTTTCTGTTTCCCTGAAATGTTTACCCATCTTAATAATGAAATGAATTACATAAATAATCAAAGATCGCTATGACTTATATTAGAGAAATAGTACATTTCCATAGAAATGAAAATCAGATCAAGTACCAAAAATGATGTCATAGACAAATAAATTAGATTAAACTTTAGAACAATAACCATAACCATGCATTTTATTTCAATTTATATGACAAGTAATATCCGTGGCAGACTAATAAGATAATTTCCTAATTTGAGTGTCTGTTCTGTTTGCCAGTAAAGTCTTGTTGGAGCTATATTTTAGCATTTGTTTCTGCAGAGAATTATATATGAAGTACGTATGTAACTAGTGTATTGGTTTAGGATTAGTTAAGACAGAAGTAAATTGTCTAATATGTTTCCTATAATATCAATATATGATCATGACCATTTTGTAAAGAATCTCTGTTTACTAATGCTCCCAGCCTTAAAAGCTTGGAAAACAGAAAAGTTAGAGTATTACAAGCTTTATGGTTTTTTTTATGGTTATTTTATTTTTATTTTATGGTTATCCATGTACAATATTTAGTTCGAGATCACGTCTGGTCTAGAGTCCACCTTTTTTAAATAGACCCATCTATCAGCAACCCTGCTCCTTTAAAGTCACAAACAGCAGCAGACACCAATAAATACTTACCTTGGCTAGAGGAAATGCTAATTTAGAATGGTCTGATTATGAGACATACACCTAAGCATTTTGCCATATGATCTTTGCTGACAGGAAGGGTCAGTCAATCTGAACTCTGACCTTTTCTTTTCGCAGAAGATTTAGTCAACATATGCTTTTGAATGTAACCAGAGTAGTATAATGTATTTCTGCTACTGTGCAGGCCCTGTGCAGTAATGTAGTATAATATATGTCAAATGACAGACAAAAGGTCTGGTGAGATCTGTGTCCTTATAGTAAACAAAATAGCCGTTAATAATGCAAAACAGTATATATATTTCATAATATATTGATCATCGGCCTTTACTAATTTTACCATACCTAATGTTTATTTACATAGTATAACTAGTAGCTAGTGCTCAAAAAAATATTTTTATGTAGTCAGCCTTAAATAGCAGTGACAAAGCTGGAAGTTTAAGTGGCCAACAGCCTCTTCCATGTAACAGATTGAAGCAGTGGTGACGTTCATTTAGTCGCTGCAGCTTAAAATGTTTCTTGCAAATATAGCAAACCCAATATAAATCTGGTAAAAACATGCTGTATATCTATGAGAACTGCTCTGTTCTCACCAACCCTTGGATACACACTCATGCTGTGAATGTAGTATTTTTTGGTCATGTGATCAAAGTGTCTACACCACAATATCTAATCAATCTGTAGGAATAAAGAATAGATACAACCACTGGAAATGTTATATTTAACCATGTAGGACATGTACAAGGACCTATTTATAAAATCCCTGTTGTAGCAGAGCACCACTAACCTTGTACCACATGGGTCATGTGTTTATAAAAGTCATCCAGGATAAAAGACAACGCTTAGAGCTGCGTATCCCCAGCAGATCTCTCATCCACAATAGTAGTAACGTTTAAAAAGCATTGCTTACCATCCTCCTAGTTCATCATTCATCATTCATCATTGAAAATGACTAAGTGAGTGACTTTTTTCCTTGTCAGTGTAGCTCTAAGAACAGCATAATGCTTTGTTTTGCTGGAGACGGCTTTTGTGTGCACATATCAATAACTACATAGGGACTGGGTTCCCGATTACCCTAAGGTAGTCATACAACACAACAGTTTAAACATGTATAAACTTTAATAATTAGAACTAGAAAAATACCCCAAATCATTATCATTTCCCTTTAAGACCGCATTTTATTTAATTAGGTTCTCTGTGTATACTATATAATTAGAATAATTACTTCAAATTAACTCAGCTGAGCCTACAATTTGTTTTCCAATCCAATCTAAACAGATCTGGAACTACTTTTGACCATAATTTTTTTATATGTTTTTTTCAGCTGAATGCTTTCTTGCAAAGTTAAAGTTTAAAAAAAAAAAAGCCACACAGCTAATATTTTCATACCTCATTAAAATTAAAAGTTGCCTAACTTACCCGACTAATAAGATAATATACTAATATGGGTATCTGTTCTGTTCGCCAGTAAAGCCTCGTGGCAGCTATATTTTGGCATTTATTTCTGTGGGGATTCAAACACGAAGCATATTATATGTTGGTTTAGGATTGGTAGAGACATATGTAAGAATATTATCCCATACATTTCCTATAATATCCTGGTGATGATTTTGTTAACCCCCAACACCACCCTTCTCCTAGTAAGGACAAGCAAATTAATTGTGAATGGCATGAATGGCACCACAAAATGCTGTGGTGTACATGGTGTGCTACCATGTGTTTTGGTGCGCAGTGTCAGGCCAAGAGGGGGTAGAAGGGGCACTTGCCCTGTGTGCCATATTATAATGTGGAGGGGGGCACCAGTGGCATCACTAACACCTAGCACTCAGGGTACATGCCCTGCATCTCCTATGAAGTGCTCTGGGTCCTCAGCACCTCGATCGCCCAACACTGTGACAGCAAGCATTTCTCCCTGCCAGCTGCCTGTTAGAACCAGTAAATGGCAGAGTCAAGGGAATTTTCCCCTAGGCTCCTCCTTGGCTCTGACATGTCCTATGACAGAACAAGATGAGAAGCCTGGGGCGAAGAACATCTCCTGGCATTTAGCTGTGCTGTATCTGAGGTCTGTGCTGAGAAGGAGAATTTGGATGGGTAACAGGATTTGTGCTCAGGTGGAATTTGGAGGGAAGAACATATGTACTGGGGGGAGGATTTTAGCTTGAAGGTGGGTTTGTGGGGGATAAGAGGATTTGTGTTAGAAGGAGGTGTTTGTAGGGAGGAGAATTAATGCTGAGAAGGGAGGTTTTATGGGGAGAGGATTTGTGTTGGGAGAGGGGATTTGGGTGAAGGTATAAAAGGATTTGTGCCAGAAGGAGGGAATTCTGATTCTCCACCCTCCAATAGCATCCTGCTGTGGGTGGAGAGTGGGTGCTAAAAATACACCTCAGTCTCAGCGCAAAACCACTGGGAATGATGGCAGACTGACCTTCTTCCTGTCTCCCCTTGTCATGTGACATATCACATGACCCAAGATGGGAAGAAGAGGCCGTATTCATTTTCAGGGGTGCAGTGCTGAGACTGAGGTGTGATGTGAGTACATAGAGGGTAAGGGGGACAACTCAACCCTAGATCTCCTCTTTCCTAATCAGAACCCCGCTAGTGGTGAGGTGAATACTTTATTGCTCATATCCCCATTGGAGAGATTTTTACTGTAGTGCAACTCCTGCTCCCAGAGCTACACAGGAAGTTCACAGAGGGATTCTCTTCCTACATCGGCTTGCAAAATCCCTCACAAAAGTTGTCAGGGCCTGGACTTAAACCTGGGACCTTTACTGTGTCTGGCAATGACTATTCTCGTTGAGCTACCTGAGATGCTGGGCAGCACTGTGTCTGATACATTGGACAACCTTGCCTTGTGCCTTGACTACTGAATCTTGAACTCTTTGCTCATCCCATGAACTTTCTGATTTAAGCCATGTCACTGCACTTCCTGTTTGCCAGATTACTGTGCTCTCTTCAGCCAATATCTCGCTCTTGCCTTCCCTGCTGCCAACCATATTTTTCTGCCACTCATTATCAACCCTTGGCTTGTTCCTCGACTATGCTTCTACCTGATCCCAAGATGCAACTACCCATTACTGACCTTTGGCTTGTTTACTGACTACACTTCTCTTTGAACCTTACCTGCTTATCTGCTACTGGGCCCTGGCTTGCTTAACTCCTGGTGGGGTGATCCGGAGGACTGCGATCTGGTACTAGCACTCTGCAGTATCCATCTCCTCTATCAGGAGCTCCAGTGAACACCGATTAGTATTAAGACTCTGCACCTCAGATAAGCCTGCATCATCCATCAGGGTGACTGCCTGTGTACCTATCCTGCTGGTTGGTGGTAGTCCCACTACTGCTTGAGCAACTGGTCTTTAACAATCAACTATGCCGCACATATGCACACACTAATCCAATATATACCCAGGCATCTCTTGTAAGTAAAGATAACATGCTTATCAGCATGGTTTATTACCAAGGATAGGGTTACAAAACAATTATTCATAATGCCAACACCTTCGATCCTGCCAGATGAGATGTTCTTTCTTTCAAAATTGTTCATGTTTCAGGGGATTGGAATGTTTCCTAGAATTTGCAAATTGAGATATTTTTATTTAATCACTTTCTTAAAGTGCCCTCCCAGCAACCTTACTGCAATAATAAATGTGACAATATACAGCAACAGTATAACTTTTCAGGACAAATATTTCATTTTTTTTATTAAAGTGCACCTCCTTTTTTAGCACTTTAAAAGTCTACACTAATACATTTTTGACGTCACAATTTACAGCAACAGTATACAGTATCTCACAAAAGTGAGTACACCCCTCACATTTTTGTAAATATTTTATTATATCTTTTCATGTGACAACACTGAAGAAATGACACTTTGCTACAATGTAAAGTAGCGAGTGTACAGCTTGTATAACAGTGTAAATTTGCTGTCCCCTTAGAATAACTCAACACACAGCCATTAATGTCTAAACCGCTTGCAACAAAAGTGAGTACACTCCTAAGTGAAAATGTCCAAATTGGGCCCAAAGTGTCAATATTTTGTGTGGCCACCATTATTTTCCAGCACTGCCTTAACCCTCTTGGGCATGGAGTTCACCAGAGCTTCACAGGTTGCCACGGGAGTCCTCTTCTACTCCTCCATGATGACATCACGGAGCTGGTGGATGTTAGAGACCTTGCACTCCTCCACCTTCAGTTTGAGGATGCCCCACATATGCTCAGTAGGGTTTAGGTCTGGAGACATGCTTGGCCAGTCTATCACCTTTACCCTCAGCTTCTTTGGAAAAGCAGTGGTCATCTTGGAGGTGTGTTTGGGGCCGTTATCATGTTGGAATACTGCCCTGCAGCTCAGTCTCCGAAGGGAGGGGATCATGTTCTGCTTCCGTTTGTCACAGTACATGTTGGCATTCATGGTTCCTTTAATGAACTGTAGCTCCCCAGTGGTGGCAGCACTCATACAGCCGCAGACCATGATACTCCCACCACCATGCTTGACTGTAGGCAAAACACACTTGTCTTGGTACTCCTCACCTGGTTGCTGCCACACACGCTTGACACCATCTGAACCAAACAAGTTTATCTTGGTCTCATCAGACTACAGGACATGGTTCTACTAATCCAAGTCCTTAGTCTGCTTGTCTTCAGCAAACTGTTTGCGGGCTTTCTTGTGCATCATTTTTAGAAGAGGCTTCCTTCTGGGACGACAGCCATGCAGACCAATTTGATGCAGTTTGCGGCATATAGTCTAAGCACTGACAGGCTTACACCCCACCCCTTCAACCTCTGCATCAATGCTGGAAGCACTCATACGTCTATTTCCCAAACACAACCTCTGGATATGATGCTGAGCACATGCACTCAACTTCTTTGGTCAACCATGTTCTGAGAGGAACCTGTCCTGTTAAACCGATGTATGGTCTTGGCCACCATGCTGCAGCTCAGTTTCAGGGTCTTGACAATCTTCTTATAGCCTAAGCCATCTTTATGTAGAGCAAAAATACTGAGGGGTGTACTCACTTTTGTGAGATACTGTAAATGTTCTGCAAAAGTAATACCTTTTCTACTAAAAGGTAATCTGCTACAGGCAGGAGGAAGCATTTCCTGAGTCTCTTCTAACCTACAGCGATCAGACTGCAACATTGTAACTTAAGCTGACCATGACTGGCTAAAATGTTTGATGGATTTTGCTGCACAATGACTGCATCCTATTAGTTGTTCAGGCAGCCATGAGTGCTGCCACTCCCTGAGTACAATAGCTAGTAGTGGAGAGCCCTCCATATATGCTATTTAGTGTGGATGGAGAAATCTACTTTCTTTTGTTCAGCCCCTAAAGTAGAACTATGGACAAAACTTTTTTTTTTTTCATTTTGGATAGAGTAAGTGAAGGTTCAGATTTTTTTTTCACCTTCTGTGTCCTATTGTGGAGATTTCCTTTCACTTCCTGTCCAATAGCCAAACGGGATATGAGAGGAAATCCTTGTAAATTAAGGAAATTCCTTGGGGACCCCCAGGTCATCAGAACTAGTGTCCCTATAGGAAGATTTCCCCTTTATTATTTTTCTGGGGAAAACCCCAAATTTGGGATTTTCTTTTACTTTCACTTTCAATAGTAACGGTAAACAGGACAAAGAGAGAAGTTTTATTTCCTTAACAGGGGCATAGACAGCAATAAACTGTAAACTGACAGGTATTCCAATCCCTTTCTCCTCTATCCAAAACTGAAAAAAAAAGTTTTGCCTTTAGTTATACTTTAAGCTGAAAGAGAGATGTTTAGCTGTGTATGGCTAGCAAGATGCTGTTGCTCTAGATTTAAAAAAGCAGACTTTGTCAGGGGGACTACTCTGACCACTGTGAGTGGAAATAAATAACTGTAATGCTGCATACACACGGTCAGATTTTTAGATGGGAAATGTTGGATGTGAGCTTGTTGTCGGAAAGTCCAACAGTGTGTGTGCTCCATCGAACATTTGCTGTGGGACTTTCCGCCAACAAATGTTGACTAGCAGGTTCTCAAATTTTCCGCCAACAAAACTTTGTTGTCTGAAAGTCCGATCGTGTGTACACAAGTCCGCGCACAAAAGTCCACGCATGCTCAGAAGCGTCTGGTCTTGTAAACTAGCGTTTGTAATGGAGAATTAACATTTGTGACGTGGCAAATTAGGAAATCTCCAAATGCAGCGCACAATTCTCTTCTTCTTTAATGGGATAATAATGAAGCTGCTTTGCTGCTAATAATGATGGAGTTTTTGCAAACAAATTTTCAAAGGCTTTTTTTTTTTCAAGTGATATCAAAAATAATAATAATAGCGCAAAATAAATCTCACATAGACAAATTTACTGTTATCAAGGACATTCACCTATTTGTCCGTAAACTCTTATTACACAGCATCTACACCCCTAATCCCTTCTCAGATTCCCTTCTACACTCTGCATCAGAGACCACCGCTCTCCAACAGCTAACAGAACTCTTGGAGGAAAGCGACAATTCCAATTTGATAGACACTCTAGACCTGGACACTATTTTAGCCTGCACTGAGGAAGACCCTCCTACCCAACCCTGCCCACCTTCGAAAATCACCATTAAAAAGAAATCAAGTTTCTTCCCACCCCCGAGCACTAACCCACGGGCAGCATTATTCTTACAGGCAGTGACACGGGAAATCCGTAATTTAAAAACCTACCCCAACCGTTCCAAGGTAAGAAATTTCTCATATAACCAACACCTCGCCCTCCAAAATTTAAAAACCAACCCCCTAATAATCATAAAAGCCGCCGACAAAGGCGGAAATATAGTCATCCTTGATAGATCGGACTATACCCAAATGTGCCATGATATCCTACAAAACAAGGAATGGTACAAAAAGATCCCTATATCCTTTATTTCTTTAGCACAACAACAACTATATACACTCATAGACTCTGCCACCACCCAAGGGGTACTTGACAAACATACCAGTGACTATGTTAGAACCAAATTTCCGCGCATAGCCACGTTTTATGCACTCCCCAAGGTGCATAAAAACCTACCTAGACCACCAGGTAGGCCTATAGTCTCCGGCAGAGGTTCCCTCACTGACAATCTCAGTCGTTATATTGACAAATTACTTCAACCTTTAGTTACCCAACTCCCTTCCTACATACGAGACACTACACATCTTTTACAAGGACTGTCCTCCCTTGTGGTCGATCCCGATACTCTCCTTGTCGCGATCGACGTCGAGGCACTGTATAGCTCGATCCCCCATTCCCTGGGACTTTCGGCTATCCGACATATATTAGCCACCACCTCCCTTTACCCTGCGGACCTTTCTGCATTCATTATCAATGCACTCAATTTCATTTTAAATCATAATTTTTTTTCCTTTGATGGTTCCCACTACCTCCAAGTACAGGGCGTAGCCATGGGCACTTGCTGCGCACCGGCCTACGCCAATCTGTACTTGGGGGAGTGGGAACGTCTACTCTTTGCAGACCCTTCTGCCACTGTCTATACAAAACATGTTGTTACCTTTCGTCGATACATCGACGATATTTTTATTGTCTGGCAGGGATCCAGTCAAATACTACAAGACTTTTTGACCTACCTCAATACTTCCAACCAATTAAACCCTAAATTTACCATGACATTCAGCCTCACATCTATTTGTTTTTTAGACCTTACTCTCATAAAAGACCAGGAAGGACACATTCAAAGTCATCTATACCGTAAACCCACCGCAGGTAATACTATCTTAGCTGCCTCAAGTTTTCACCCCGAACCCCGAACCCCTCCTTAATTCCATCCCATATGCCCAATACCTCCGTGCCCGTCGCAACTGTTCGACCGAGGCTTCTTTCGAACACGAAGCCTCTGTTCTACGTAACAGGCTCCGAGCACGAGGTTACCCACATACAGTTTTAAAAATCGCATACAAAAAAGCGAAATCTAAAACACGTACCTCCTTACTTTTCTCCCCGAAATCCAGGGAAACCAATACTCCTCTTAGAATTATCACTAACTACTGTGAACAACACTCTTCAATCACTCAGATTTTAGAGAAACATTGGTACATCCTAACCACAGACCATTCTCTGTCTCCCTTTGTTCCTATACACCCATTACTCACCTATAGACGAGCCCCCTCTCTCCGTGATAAGTTAATTAGAAGCGAATATATTGCAGCTGACTACCTGCATAAACAAACAAAAGGCACCTTCCCATGTGGGAAATGCAAATACTGTAGATACCTATCCAAATCCAACAGATCCAATATTTTACCCAACGGACAACATTTTTTCCCCCAACATTTTGTTAATTGCCGCTCGATCGGCATTGTATACTTACTCGAATGCGAATGCGGGTGTTTTTATGTGGGAAAAACCAAACTACCTTTTTGGAAACTAATTTATCGGCATACCCTCAGTATCAACCAAAAAGACCCTGACCTTCCCTTAGGGCGACACTGTGCAACTGTCCACCAAGATTCAACCCCCCAAATTATATTTAAAGCACTTGACCACATTCCCCCACCCAATCGAGGTGGTGACTACAATAAAGCCCTGCTCCAAAGTGAGCTTAGATGGATATTCCACATCAATGCCACATCTCTCCCCGGCCTCAACGAGGCATTCAACTTCAAGCCCTACCTTGAAGGTTTTGAATCAGGGGTATGTGAACTTGACCTTTAATTCCCTTGAAGTTACACTGGGTTTCACCCAACGTTTCTATCCTTGGGTTTCAGTTTATCTCCTACCCAACCCATACTATCCCACCCCACACGACAGCTTTTTCAGTTTTACCATCTGTAGTGTCTACTATACTGTTATTCAAATTGATCAAGCTCATGTTTATACACATGACAGCCTTAATTTTACTGTCTGCGTTGTCCACCATATTGTTATTGATTAAGTATATGCTTATTTCCCTTATTGTATAAAAATATACTCGAATACCAGTGTATTTGTCATGTTAATGTACTACTCGTTTCTCTCCGACAGGGGGTGCACAGTCCGTTTACATGATGTTCTGACTCACTTGCAACACATTGACATTCCGTTGCTTAACCCAATCACACGGAAGTACTAGGTACTGGTACTAGGCAGTCCACCTGCCCTCATCTACCCATTAGAATGCATGTGCCTCCACTGTGGGGACACTCATAGTTTAGTGTTAGGACCACAGATATCAGGGTGCCTTGACGAGGCTCTGTGGCTTACGCATGCGTTTGCAAATGCGTGCGGACTAAACCCCTGTTTTTAACGCATACTGTTAGACAGGTCAATTTGGTTGTCTGCGAGCTGGTGGTAAGTAGGCTTGGTTTTTCCCTGGGCATTCCCCAGGTTTTGTTGTTAGTTGTTACTCCAATACCCTTTAAATTCTTATTTGGCTCCCTTTGTATGGACTCGAGACCCGGCGCGGGTAAGACAGTGCGCATGCGCGGATTGGTTTATGCGCGTGCGCACCTTTATCCCCTTGAGGCGCACGCTTCCTCCTTGCGCCCCCCGCTTGCGTTCCAGCGAACGGGGAGGGGACAGTCTGCCCGCGTCGGTGACGCTACGACGCGGCCCCGCCCCCCCAGGGCGGGATGGCACGTGGCGCCGCCGCCTCAGAGATCTCTTGGGGAATATACACGGCCTCTGTGCCATTATCCCTTCACCTGGCCCTCATCATTATTCCTCAGCTGAGCGTGCCGACCACACATGACGGCGCGCCCAGCTGTTTGCACTCACCAACCTTATTTAAACCTGAGCAATGGCGGGTTCAGTCATATCACCTCCCTGCCGGCGCTCTGATGTACATCTACACAGGACTTCTGCCTACAAGGTAAATTACTCTTCAGACCTCTCGTTCCTCTAATTATATACTCTTTAGACCTGTCACTGAGTCTAATACCATCCTATTTACTTTATCCATCCCCCAGCCTTTTACCTACTTTGGCCCAGGTATACACAGCCACAGCAACCTCACGGTGCCTGGCTTGAGATCTTGCAGCCATCCGAGCGCCCAGCAGCCTTTTGCTTTTAATAGCATAGATCAAACATATCTTGTAACCACCTCAAGACCATACCTCTGTACCCCAAGACCACCGGGCAATTTTGGCCCCCCCCCCTCAATGTTTTGCAAGTGAGTATCATGACCATTCAACGGCAAACAACAAGCTCTCTATTCTGTTAACAACACACGCTGTATACTAATGCCCTTACTCTGTTTTATACAGTAATACTGTGCAAAGACAGGAACTGTAATTGCCTTGAGAAAGGACGCCCGTCCGAAACATGTCGGCATTTTCCTGAAAGACCCTGACATTATTGCAAGTTGTTGTGCAAATACTGCATTATATGTACATGTTTATGGTCATATGCTGTCTCATGTATATGTTGATTCTATGCAAACCTGTATTTCTATTCATTTAATCTGTTTTGGGCTCACCGCCCTAATAAAACTTACTTTTGTTTATATGCATACATTCTCTATGTCTATCTGTTTAAGCTTCTCTCAGGGGTATAGGCTGTGTTGATGCACACTAGGCCTCCTTAAATTCATTTTTTTCATATCTGAGAAGCGATAGACTCCATTTTCTACCAACTACTTGCCCAAATATTTTTCTCTTATAGCGCAAAATAAAAAACGCAAAAAAGAAAAGCGAGAATCAACACTCACCAAACTTCTACTAACACAAAATTAGCAGAAGAAGCCCAAAGGGTGGAGCTAAAGAGCTGAAAAACCATGTAGTACGTCTAGTACATCACTACGCTCGTAATTGTTGGCCAACATTTGTGTGATTGTGTTTTCAAGACAAGTTGGAGCCAACAGCCTTCGAGCAAAAATCAACAGTTTTGTTGTCGGAAAGTCTGATCGTGTGTACGCATTAGTTTAATGTTGGCAATACACTGAGAGAATTTTGGTAGGCTTCAGATGAACCCATGAAATTTGCTCTGTGAGTGGCCTTGTTGGTACCCGCTGTTCAAAATCCTTTGACTAAAAATTTGAATACTTGGGTCTGATTTGTCCATGTACACTGTATAGAAAGGATGAGGGAATCTGTTAGATCGTGTTATGTTCAGCATTCAGGCTAAATTAAAAAAAATCTATCAGTTTAAAGCCAATATGTCGTTATCACAAAAAATGTATCTGATATGTGGTCTACTTTAAGAAGTTCTATTTTGTACTTGTGTTTCCTAATGAGTTACATGTCTCCATGTTTAGGTGCTCATAAACACAGACTACTAGTTGCAAGCTTTGCTAAAAAAAAATTTAAAAAATAGAACTATTCCATAAAAAAAATCTAAGTTTTAAAGTAATGAAAACTGCAGTCACTTTACCCTTCCTTTGTCTTAAAGTGATAATGACTTGACAGTTAGAAGATTTAATATCCTGGGTGGAAAAAAAAAAAGGTCAGTGTAATTTACCAGCAATAAACTTGTTTACAATAGAACACTATCAATCATCTTTTTTAAAAGAACCAGGAACTGATATACAGCTTCCCCTAACAAGGAAGCAAACACCTAACAAATATGCTTAAAATGATTCGAAATTGTAACTACTATTTTAGAATGTTGAAAAGACCTGTACGAATGAGACATTTTTCCCACTGTCTGCGGCCAAACCTTATCAAGAAAGTGGACAAAACTTTCCAATTGAAGTTACATCAGAAATTGGGAGAACAGACTTGGCTATTGTGGCTATTGAAGGCATAATTCCCAGTATTAGTTCAAAAGTTGTAAATATTTTAGTGATGATCCAATTATCCAAAAAAACAAAAAAAAAAAACAGAACTACCATATGAAATCACTTGTGCAGTTAGCAACAAAATCTGTATTCACTTGGATTACAGTGAAAATACACTCATAAATACAAAAATATTGCCCTGCCTTCATTGTTATGATGATAGATGGTGATGTTACAAGAATTTATAGATAAAGTAGCTTGAATTTCTTCAGTTTTTCTTTTAAATGCACTGACTATTAATGGATTCATAAAAGAGAAGTTGGGAAAATGTATCCTATCCACAGGAAGCACCTTCATTTTGGTCATCGTTAGCAAGAAGAACTTTCAGTGTTTCTTAGCCAATCAGAATAACTGTTTTTGTTCTATTTGACTTGTTGAATTTTATGTGATCACAGATTCTTCCAAGACCCCAGCCACATTGATTTATTCCTGTTTCAGTTATGTGCTAAAGGAAATTTTATGAGGGAGTATAGTACTACAAAAAAAGACACTGGAGTTTATCAAAAATGATTTATAAAAAAGGTCAACCACCTAGCTGTCAGAATAGAGCAAACAAGAAAATAGCACAATTCTTACCTGAAGATCAAGTAGACTTGGACATGCAGTTCTTTGCTTATCTCTGCAACACAAACAGAGTACGATAGTGATTAAACATAGTATTCAAACCCAACTTATTAAAATTATGACCTATGTTAGTGCCCTTAGCTCATTAGTTGTTATCATTGTTACAGGGTCTGACTGGCACATAATAGCACCATGATAACCTGTATAATCCTAGAAAATACATTTCATGCGAAGGCAAATCTTTTGTATGTGCTACAAAATATCCTAATATTAACCATTTCTTGTTGTACCACTTAAAAAAAATGTTTTGGGAAAAAAGTTATGTCGTAGCATTAGAATTATTTCATAACACTGAAATATTTCTATATGTTGTAGGTTTTTGTTTTTACAACAATGTTCTATATCAGGGGCAACCTCTGACACTGGTGCCGCAAGCGGCACGCAAAGCCTCTTTTCCAGGAACTCGACTCCCTACCCATCAGCAGAGCAGTGCAGGGAAGTGTCAGTGAGACACAAATGCATTCCAATTTCAGAATTCCCCACACCGCAACCTGCACTGAGGGGGAGGCACTGTGGCCCCACACATGGTAAAATATGGGAAACATTGTTTGGTTCGCCAACTTTGCTGTAGCTGCGATCGTCAGCTTTTGTGATGGGGAAGATTGGGTGCAGTTCTGCTAGGAGGGGGGGGGGGGGTCCCTGTTTCCAGGAGGAGGAGGACTGTCTTGGCCACTGCTAAAGCCAATCACAGTTCTGTTAGCCCTGTCCACCATCTGGAGGAAGATGACTATTTTTTTTGCCATTACCAATCTCGCAAAGAAGGGATTTCACTGTGATTGAGAAAAACCACAATCAGGTGACAGTTTGTGGAATTACTGTTGAGCTTCTGGGAACTTTGCTGAAATTATTCCTGAAACTTTGCATCACTTACTACTAACCCCTGCACTCTGTGTCCCTTTAAGCCACAGCCAGTATTCAGCGCAATGAAAATCACACCCAACCACTTTTTCCCAGCTGCGGGGGCCCAACATATGATCCTGGACACAGGCCCACTGCTTTCAGAAAATTCCCCTGACCTGAGCTCATCATTGTGCATCCATTCCAGATGCTTGTATGTGACATCTCATACATCCCATACATCTCATACATCCCATACATCACATACATCCCATACATCACATACATCACATACAAGCACGTGGGCTGGATGCGAGAGGTGGATCAGCAGGATGAGTGTGACAGGACAGGTAGATGTGTCTCATCTCTGCTTGCTTTCACCACTCTGCATATCACACATATCATAGATGAGAAGAGGGTACATCGGTGGAGCAGATTAGCAGGAGGGTACAGCGATGGGAAAAATGAGCAGGAGGTACAGTGGTGGAAGAGATGAGAAAGGGGGATCAGCGGTGGGACAGAAGAGCAGGGGGTACAGTGATGGGCCAGATGAGCAGGGGTTTTCAGTGTTGGGGCAGAAAAGCAGGAGGGTAGAGCAGTGGGGCAGATGTGAAAGGAGGTGTATTGTTGGGGCAGATGAGCAGGGGGGTTACAGTGGTGGGGCAAGAGAGCAGGGGGGAACAGTGGTGGGGCAGGAGAGCAGGGGGAACAGAGGTGGGGCAGACAAGCAGGGGAGTACAGAGGTGAGACAGATGTGCAGGAGGTACATTGGTGGGGCAGATGAGAAAGCGGGTTACAGTGGTGCAGCAGATAACCAGATGGGTTCAGTGTTAGGACAGATGAGCAGGTGATTCAGTAGTGAGACAGAAGAGCATGGGAATACGGAGGTGAAGCAGATGTGCAGGTAGGTATACAGTGGTGGGGCAGATGAGAAAAGGGGTACATTGATGGGGCAGATGAGCATGGGGGGTTACAGTGGTGGGACAGAAGAACAAGAGGGTACAGTGGTGTGGCAGATGAGCAGATAGGTTCAGTGTTAGGACAGGTCAGAAGGTGAGTCAGTAGTGAGACAGAAGAGCATGGGGATACGGTGGTGGAGCAGATGTGCAGGGAGGTACAGTGGTGGAGCAGATGAGAACAGGGGTACATTGATAGGTCATATGAGCAGGGGGGTTACTGTGGTGGGACAGATGTGCAGGAGGTACAGTGGTGGGAGGGATGAGAAGGGGGTTCAGCAGTGGGACAGAAAATCAGGGGGTACAGTTATGGGGAAGATGAGCAAGGGGGGGGGTTCATTGTTGGGCCAGATGAGAAAGGGGTTACAGTGGTTGGGAAAATGAGCAGGGGGGGTTCAGTGTTGGGGCAGAGGAGGTACATTGGTGAGACAGATGAGCAGGGGGTTACAGAGGAGGGGCAGATGTGCAGAGGGGTGAAGAGGAGAAAGGAGATACATTGGTGGAACACATGAGCAGGGGGTTACAGTGGTGGGGCAGAAGAGCAGGTGGAACAGAGGTGGGACAGATGTGCAGGAGGTAGAGTCATGGGGCATATGAGAAAGGGGGTTACAGTAGTGGGGCAGATGAGCAGATAAGTTCAGTGTTAGGAGAGATGAGAAGATGGTTCAGTGGTGGAGCAGATGTGCATGGAGGTACAGTGGTAGGGCAGATGAAAAAGGGGGGACATTGGTGGGGCAGAAAGGCAGGGGGTTACAGTGGTGGGACAGAAGAGCAGGGTGGTACAGTGGTGGGGCAGATGTACAGGGGGTTAAAGTGGTGGGACAGATGAGCAGGAGGGTACAGAGGTTGGGCAGATAAGCAGGGTAGAAGAAGATGTATTGGTGGGGCAGATGAGCAGGGGGTTACAGTGGTGGGGCAGATGTGCAGGGGGTTACAGTGGTGGTGCAGATGAGCAGGGGGTTACCGTGGTGGGGCAGATGAACAGGGAGGTACAGTGGTGGGGCAGATGAGCAGGGGGGTACAGTGGTGAAACAGATTGTCAGGGAGGACAGTAATCTGAGGTGTGAAAGTGCATAAATTGGGGCTCATCTGAGGTGTGGAGTTGTAGCAATTGGGGCTGATCTGAGGCGTGAGAGTGCAGGATGTTAATATCTTAACAATATATTATTATTTTTGTTATAAAATCAGCACGCTCAATTTCTTTGAAAACATTTTTCGGCACACTGTGCTCAAAAGGTTGCCTACCCCTGTTCTATATGCTATAGGTTTTTATTTTTACAACAATGTTCTTAAATTTGTTATTGCAAGCAATAACCAGGCCAGGATTTATTACAATGATCACAGTAGACATTGGCAAATAGGAAGCATTTTCTTATTTAATTAGTGACCATGGTTTTTTTCATCATTAATAAAAAATATTGTAATCTCATAAAAATTTATTTATGCATTAGCCTAAAATTCTAATCCATTTTAGGAACAATAAAACAACACATTGTTTCACAATGTTCTGTGTAAAAGAAATGAAACTTCCAGAGAAATGTTGGTCTAGGTGTTTAATTCTTGCTTAATTTATTGCTTCACTTTTGTGTATTGTTAGTATTTGTTTTCAATCTCTGATCTGTACTGTTATTTAATATGATTTTTGGATACCTTTTTACGCTCATCTTCATTCTGTGCTAAAAAGCACAGTGGCAAAGTAGGAGTAGGGTTTGCCAGCCTAATGGGCCTTTTTGACAGTAAAAAGTATGATGCATGTGTAATGACTGATGAAAAAGTGTGACTAAGTGAAAGAATAACTTCACACATTTTTAAAGATGTTATTTAATCCTCTCAGAGAGTTGGCCCCATTCTGATAAAGCTTCTATTTCATTATGCTGATGCTGGTTGAAGCTTCATCCCAGTCTGAAGCCCAATTTATGGGTGTTCCTGTTAGGGGAGGTACAGCCAGCAATAAGCTCCAACCTCTTCTCTAAGCTGGCTGTTCTTTTACTAATATGAATGAACAATCAGCGCTGCTCTGAAAGTGCTGATTAGCAGGTGCCCTGGATGTTTAGAAGTATGCAGGTGCCCTGGATGTTTACTTGTCCCAAGCCGTGTCTTGTTAAAGGGGGCTTCCAGATTCCGATAAGCCCCCCGCCCGCAGAGCCCCACAACCACTGGGCAAGGGTTGTGGGGATGAGGCCCTTGTCCCCATCAACAGGGTGGCTACCCCAAAGCACCCTCCCCATGTTGAGGGCATGTGGCCTGGTATGGTTCCAGAGGGGGGGTGCTCTCTCGTTCCCCCCTCTTTTCCTGCGGCCTGCCAGGTTGCGTGCTCGGATAAGGGTCTGGTATGGATTTTTGGGGGACCCCCATGCCATTTTTTTATAAAATTTTGGCGCAGGGTTCCCCTGAAAATCAATACCAGCCTGAAGGGTCTGGTATGGATTTTGAGGGGACCCCCAAGCTTTTTTTTTTATTTTGGCGTGGGGTTCCCCTTAATATCCATACCAGACCTGAAGGGCCTGGTATAGAATTTGGGGGGACCCCATGCCATTTTTTTTTTATTTTGGAGTGGGGTTCCCCTTAATATCCATACCAGACCTGAAGGGTCTGGTATGGAATTTGGGGGGACCCCCAGGCAATTTTTTTAAAAATTTTGGTTCAGGGTTCCCCTTAATATTCACACCAGACCCAAAGGGTCTGGTAATGGACTGGGGGGATCCCATGCCATTTTTTCCAATTACTTCTCTTATCTGTATTGCCAGGACCAACAATTCATTATAGCCGCAAGAACTTTTTTTCCTTTAGACATTTCATTTTGTGCAGGGACTGTTATAAACACTTGAAAAATGCTCCACTTTACAGGCATACTATTGACACCCCCCAGGTACGAAATTCAATGGAATATTTTACTTTTATTGTTTCATTTTAATCATTATTAAAATCACTGCCCCCGAAAAAACATCCGTGTTTAAAACTTTTTTTTGCATTGATACATGTCCCCTGGGGCAGGACCCAGGTCCCCAAACACTTTTTATGACAATAACTTGCATATAAGCCTTTAAAATTAGCACTTTTGATTATTCACGTTTGTTTCCCATAGACTTTAACGGTGTTTGCGTGTTCGAACAAATTTGTTGCCTGTTCGCATGTTCTGCTGCCGAGCCGGGTGGGGGGGTGTTTGGCTCATCCCTAGATGATACCAAGATAATTTCAGGTACAATTTTTTCATAGTCCCCTTTACCTTACTAATACTGACCAATAATATGATTACCTTATTATTAGTATTATGCTCAATGTTTACATAAGATATATCAGTGAATAAATAAAAATACAAAGTTACAGAATACAAAAAGAGTAGCAAAGGTAGATTATAACATCCAAAACACCTAATATGAACAAGGTACTGGTGCAAGTAAAACAAGCTATGTAACTGAATAAATGTTTGAAAATGTGTTTTCTCTTCTTCCAGTGTTGGTAAAACCCAGTATAAACTTCTGTATTACAGATTGTAAGACAGCATTATGTGCTGCATGTTATTTTCAGTAAATAGATTCTC